>CM042159.1:70970142-70995502 GCA_023376005.1 Doryteuthis pealeii | reverse complement strand
TGAAAATAGTAAAAATTTCAAAACCATTTAACGATAGAAATTGACTCTGTTATAAACACATTGAAAAAAAATAATTCGGTTAGTATTCTAAAAAAAAAAAAAAAAGACTTTTTCAATCTATCACCGAATCAAACTGTAATAACACCCTGTCGATGGGGCTTAGAATACGTTAACTGTATTCTTTGCAGAACGATAAGAACTTATGATTGGTCCATTTGCAAACATGTCTTTTTCTTCTTTTTTTTTTTTTTACTCAAAAGCTTCACCTCACCATCATTCTTCTTTAATATTTCTTATGATTTGCATTCTTTTACCCACAAACATTGATGGAAGCCTTCAATTCAAGCCTCGACTAGAGCACTTTGCTATTTGATCTGATGTCATTTGGAATATCCTCAAAACCGATATATTTTTTTCGATATTACGATAATTTTTGCTATAAACCAATTGCAGACTGCAGAATTTACATTTATGGAAAAAAATATGAACAAAAGTATTTTGCTTTTTTCAAAAAATATCCTTTGTATTTATTGAATAAACCTCACATATATATATATATATATATATATATATAATATATATATATATATATATATATATATATATATATATATAAAACAAAATATAAAAAATAATTAATCACAAAATTAAAAATTCTTTTTCTAAAAATCTTTTGAAAGCCAACTGTCATATTGCATAATACCCATGCCCCCTTTTTGAATGAGTTAAATTCGTGCCAACATCTCAAAATCCGCTACAATAAAGAGTTGACCGACAAAAAAGTTATACACATCGTCATGACCGACAAAAATATGGCGCGAATGCCCACATTGGTGAATAATGTAACAACTTTCGTTCTTTTTTGCAAAATTAAGGTTTTTTTGTTTTTGAACTCATTTGACTCTTATCTCCGATCACAAACACCACGGAGTAAACGGGCTCTGAAGAAGTTTTTTGTAAAATCAAAATATTGATCAATATCAGCTATGATTATGTTATGAATTGTTTTCTCTTTAACAGCATTGTGTGGTGTTTTCATTCCATATTGTTCATTCTCATACTGTCGGATTCTTTTCCTCTTTTTTTATATATATTAAATATATATAATATATATATATATATATATATATATATATATATATATAAATTTTGTTGAACTGTACAGACACAACTCCCAACTTCTCCCAACTTATGCACCCCCTACCACAAAAAATTATTACTGCATCGTTCATTCGAACCCACAACCCATTCCTACAACCTCCCACTAACAATTGTTATTACCTCCCACTTCTAATTCCTTGCTACTACTCGTTCTCATTAAAAACGAGACACGAAACCATACCATCGTTTCCTACCTGATGATGGCAAACTGTTTTGCCGAAAGCGCTCGTTTTGAAACCTTTGGTGGACTGTTACACCAGTTCCACCCCCGACACCAAAAGATGGCCGAAATTAGAAAGGATCAACCAAAACTTGTCCGACAAGAATTGTCTGTACAGTTCAACAAAATTGTATAAAAGAAAAATGCTGCCAAAATACACTTATAAATATATATATATATATATATTATATATATATATATTATATTAATGAGTCAGACGAACCTTTCGAAGTTTCGCTTAATGCTCTTTATTATTTGCTCTACTTAGGTATTGAGCACTTTTTACTTATTAGCTTTAGTCTCCTGGCGGGTTTGTATGTATTATATAATTCTTATTATTATATCCATATAAATTGTTTTTTCTTTTGGCAAAGATATTGTACTAATAGATTATTTTTTGTTGGTACGATTATCTTGGTCTTTTCTTTTTTACTAAATTTTTTTTCTTCCCGGTTGATGTTTGGTAGTATATTTTTACAAGCAAACTATTTGCTGGGTTTTTTCTCACTGCGATGATTTACCAACAAGTTTGATATATTAATATATATATATATATATATATATATATATATATATATATATATATATCACAGTTACCTTTAAATCCACCAAGCAAACAAATATATTTACTTATGGATTTTATTAAAAGCGATTTAAAAGTGCTCAATATAAAGAGCTACATGTATGTTTTAAAAAAGAATGCCTTAAAGTATCCGATTGAAGTTTCTCACCATAGCGCGAATCTTCAGGGTATTCTGAATATCCTGAAGATCCGCGCTACGGCGAGAAACTGAATATATATAATATATTATATGTGTGTGTGTGTGTGTGTGTGTGTGCAAGAAAAAATAAAAATGTATCCGACAGTAAGTTGAAAAATGAGTAAAAGTGAAAAGTAAGATTAATGGATCCACAGTATTAAATCATTTTGAAAATAAATGTGTATCTAGGATGTCTCTCATCTTCTTCAGGGTAATAAATATCATTTGTTGGTTTTTGCTTTATGTTCAGACGAGTAATGATTATTAATAGTGTGAATCCATTAATCGAAACACTCAAGTGTCGAAACTTTTTACCAAATATCAATAAATCATCCTCATTTTCTTATTTTTCACTCTTACTCATTTTTAACAAACACAACACACACATGTGTTGAGTGTTTAGTCTACAACAATTAATATATTTAGCAAAAAAAAAGGCTTAAATACCGGTCATATTAATAGTCATGGAAATTTATTTAGACCGATATATATATATATATATATATATATATATATATATATATATATATATATACTAGCAAATATATGCACCGTCCGGGTGCAAGTATTTAAGTTTTAATGTAATAAAATATCGTATTAAATTAGAAAGGCTAATGAAACTAAATAAGAATGCAGATAAAAAGATTTCAAACAGAGGGGGGTATAATCGAAAAATGGAACAACTGAAATTTACTCTTCCATCATTCTCGTCTTTGATTTTTATTTTTTCTAATTTAAGTATTTAGTTAAAAGAGGAAGTAAAGAATAAAATGACAGTTATTTTTTCTTGTTAATGGATTTCATTTAAGATTCATTGAAGAGATTTTTGCTTATATTTATTAAAATAAAACCAAACAGTTAGAAATCAATAATACTAAGCACATATTTATTAAAATCACATTTTTAATATCAATATGCAAATTAGCCTTCTCATTCGCACAGTAAACCGCTATTTTGTTGTATATATAAATATAATTGCATGTTGTTAGTATGTAGATATGGTTAACTGTATTAATAATGTAAAACAATTTTATTATTAAGAGGTTTAAATAAAAATAAAACCATGGAGAATATGACGTAAATAACTAAGGGAATTGTGACTTGGGTAGTAATATAGTTTCGGTTACAGACAGACAAACACACAATCTCCATTATAATAAGATAATATATATATATATATATATATATATATATATATCCTACAAATTGTCGGCCTTTGCCATTTCAAACACATTGTTTGACTACTTCATACTGTCGTGCCATAAGTCACCCAAAAAGTGCGATATACACACCAGTTTAAAATGAACGAGAAATTCTGGGGAAGGTAGCTAGTGTAGTGGTTAGAATGTCCGCCTGTCTGCCTGACAGGCAGGGTTCGAATTACGCACAAAGCACTACCCTGCCTATAGCTCTGCTGTTGAGGCCTAATGGGCTGAAATGTACATACAGAGATGACTTTTTCTCGATTTGTTTACGCTTTACATTTAAACCGATATGCACGCCTAATTCATTTAGTTGTAATTAATTGATTAACAAAATTGGGTGTGGCTTTAATTAAGCACATAACCTCCCACAAATTGTCGGCCTTCGCCATTTCAAACACATTGTTTGACTACTTCATATATATATATATATCTTATTATAATGGAGATTGTGTGTTTTTCTCTCTGTAACCGAAACTATATTACTATTCAAGTCACAATTCCCTTAGTTATTGACATCACATTCTCAATGATTTTATTTTTGTTTAAACCTCAATTATTAATAAAATTATTTTACATTATTAATACTGTTAACCATGTCTACATACTGACAACATGCTATTATATTTATATATACAACAAAATAGCAGTTTACAATGTGAACGGGAAGGCTAATTTGCATATTAATATTAAAAAATCAGATTTAATAAATATGTGCTTAGTATTATTGATTTCTAATTGTTTGGTTTTATTTTAATGAATATAAGCAAAAATCTCTTCAATGAATCTTAAATGAAATCCATTAACAAGATAAAATAACCGTCATTTTATTCTTTACTTCCTCTTTTAACTAAATACTTAAATTAGGAAAAATAACAATGAAAGACAAGAGTGATGGAAGAGTAAGTTTCAGTTGTTCTATTTTTTATTATACTCCCCTCTGTTTCAAATAATTTTATCTGCATTCTTATTTAGTTTCATTAGCCTTTCTAATTTAATACAATATTTTATTACATTAAGACGTAAATACTTGCACCCGGAGGGTGCATATATTTGCTAGTATATATAATTTTTATATAATAATTATATTAATTCAATACTTCTATAGAGGGTCCTGTGGATGCGAGGAAGACATTTCCATTTAGGACCCCTCTTTAAAATTATTATTATTATTACAAGGTCCAAGGGTATATTTATGACAAATTAAAATTAAAAGATATTTCTTAATTTCTAAATAAATCACGGTCATCATATTTAGCGGAAAAGCATCGCTTAGAACTGGTTGTTATTTTAATTTTAATATTACTAATATGGAATAACCGTAAACAAATTTTGAATTAAAAATAAATGTAAACATCTTTTTTAAATTCCTAATAGGAATAATAAAATTTGAAATAAAAAAATACTTGTTATATTTGTGAAGGTGCCGCGAAAATTAAAAATAAATTTTATCTATAAATTTTTTTATCTATAAATTTTTTCACTAAAAATTAACTCTATTAAAACTTTAAAAATATTTTTTTTTACCGCAACGAAAACGGAAGTAGTCACGGACAAAATACCATAACTAATAATTTAACGTAAGATTTAAATTAGTGGCTGTATCTTTATTTTTAAATTAATTTCTCGCAAAACTTTATGCATGAAATAATTATAAATACAAATAAAAATTAAAATATCAATTAGAAACTGTTTAGAACTAAACATGTATTTATTAAAAGATTCGTTGAAAATTGGCTATGCAAATATTACAAACCAGATATTACAAATGCATCTCAATACTTGTATATAAAGCAATTTGTTCATTTTAATTTCATGTATAACACAAATTGATTATAAATTAGGTTCTCGTTGATAAACGCTAGAGTTTAGTTTGGGATATGTGACGTCAGCCGTGACGTAGTTTCGGCTTCTGACAAAAATGCAGTCTATCTCCATTATATATAGAAGATTAAGATTAATTTCTTTTAGGAGAGATGAAATTAATGGAATAAATGAAAAGAAAATCTTTTCATTTATTCCATTAATTTCATTCATTTTTATTCTATTCATAAATTCATTTTTACATTAATTCTTAACTATATATATATATATATATATATAATATATATATATTATATATATATATATATATAAATTAAGAGAAAGGAAATGAATCCGACGGTATGAGTATAGGTAAAAGGAACATTGATGTTGCAAAAAAGTTATGCGGTAGTTTTTTGCAATATCAATGTTTTCGTTTTGAATTCATATTATTTTCGTCTCCGCTATTGATAAGTCCGGAGTATAAACAAGCTCCGAAGATGATTTTTATAAATCGAAATATTGTTCAATATTAGCTATGAATATGATATAAAATCTTTTCACTTTAACAGCATATTGGGTTGTTTTCATATCCTTTTATCTATACTCATATATATATATATATTATATATATATATATAATATATATATATGTGTGTGTGTGTGTGTGTGTGTGTGTGTGTGTGTGCACGCGCGCGCGCGTGTGTGTGTATTTAGACACCATTTTTTCTTGTCGGCATATATTGTTAAATAATGCAGCCATTTTTTGTCTCCAAGTTTTGTCCTTTGTTTTTTCGTATTGCCGGATTATTTTTGTAATATCTGGCGAAAATTGGCTGATGTATTTGCCATATGTCATAGACCAAGTACTTTCTGCCCTATCATGGGCCATCTTCAAGGTATTTTGAAACCGTACAACAATGGGCTATTCCATTTACCATTTATATAGGTTGTGTTTATTATTGTTGTTGTTATTGTTATTAGTGTTATTATTATTATTGTCATTATTATTACTTTTACTATTATTATAATTTTATAGTAATTATAGGCATTTTAGAATGTTGGTGCTATTATCAAAGTTTATTTCGTTTAGTTTTGGATTTTTGTGCCTAATATGTGTCTATATAAATGGAAAATGGAATAGCCTATTGTTGTACGGTTTCAAAATACCTTGAAGATGGCCCACGATAGGGCAGAAAGTACTTGGTCTATGACATATGGCAAATATATCAGCCAATTTTCGCCAGATATTACAAAAATAATCCGGCAATACAAAAAAACAAAGGACAAAACTTGCAGACAGAAAATGGCTGCATTATTTAACAATATATATATATATATATATATATATATATATATATATATATATATCGGTGGAGATAAATTTATAACTGCCTTTTACTTTGCTAAATATATTGCTCTTTATATAATTCCGCAGATATTTTAAACCTAGTTCAAATTTTACTTCTGAAATAAGAACCTGATTAAGTATTCAGCCAATTATTAATCATCCCTTTCTTATTTTGAGGGGGGGGTTGCCTTCATTTGCATATACTTTTTACACAACGTAAATTTATAACAGAAGAATACCACTTGTACACTATCCTTGATTCTCAAAGCATTAAAAGTTTCACCAGCTGTTTGCCCTGAAGACAAAGTATCACCTAAACTCTCCGTCCCTTTTTTTTATTGGCTTTCACGGAAATCACTAAACGTGATTGTAAACATCGCATAAGGCCGTAGGAAACAAATTCTGGCACACAGGAGAATGACTCTAACTAATTATCGACTTGTGACACTTTGCGGATCACTATCAAGGTATATCTAATTTGCGCGCCACATTCGAATTAATTTTTAATTTTTTTTTTGTACCACGCCCATAGGTATTTATTAGGCTCCACATGAATCCAAAATGTGGCACAAGGTCTTTTAGAAGAAGGGCAAATGCTGCCCGGAAAAATCACCCTATTTGAACTAAGCTGAATATTTTTCACCCTTCCGACACAAATTCTAGGAGAACATATATAAATATATAATCGAAAAACAGGGGGGAAATAAATTAAAAACATACTTTTGTAAAATCTATTTGGGATTAATATAAAACTTGACGGCCCATCAAGATTAAGCCCAAAATTTTGGTGGAAGTCACCAACACCTATAAAAATAGATAAACGTACTGTCCACCCAATTTAAAATGAACAACTACCAAACCTATTTGAAAGCTCATTTGCCACGTGCACTCACCATGCGCACGCGCGCATACAGACACAGATATATATAATATATATATATATATATATATATATTATATATATATATGGAGGATATTTGCTTAATTGAAGTCATACTTAATTTTGAAAATTAATTAGTTAATAATTAATGAATTTAGGCGGGCATATATGTTCAAATGTAAGCCTAAACAAATCGAGAAAATCTCAATCCCTGAATGTACATTTCGACCAGGGATTGAGATTTTCTCGATTTGTTTAGCCTTACATTTGAACATATATGCCCGCTTTAATTCATTAATTATTAACTGATTAATTTTCAAAATTAGGTATGACTTCAATTAAGCACATATCCTTAAAAAATTGTCGGCTTAAAGCCATATAAAAATAAACACATTTGTTTGTTTACTTACCCTCATATCTCTCTTCTCTCTCTCTCTTATATATATAATATATATATATATATATATATATGTCTTAGAAATCACATATAGAATCATCCCTTACTTCTAAGTTTTGGATACCTCTCATTTATATATATAATAATATATATATTATATATATATATATAGATGAGAGGTATGCAAAACTTAGAAGTAAGGGATGATTCTATAAGTGATTTCTAAGATACACTGTATTATTATTGTATGATCCAGTATGTATAAATACAGTGAATCTTTAAATCACTAAAGAGAGCTCAATGTATAATAAACTTTTTAGATTATATACAGAGCAATATTTATCATTGAAAGGAAGGAAGAACTCAACACCGTAATTCCATAATAAATTCATGTCGACCAAAATTGGGGCCTTTATAAATCTAAGGTGATTTAATATAGCTCCCCAAAATTTCGTCTCATCAGATGGTAGATCAAGATAATTTGAATTAACTTTAAAAAATTTCTCATCTGTATATAAAAAAAATTGCAAGTGAATTTAAACAGATGATCGTTTTCACTGAGCAGATGGACTCACTGCTTTTAGTTTATTTTTTGTCGGAATTTTTGTGGCTTATTTAAACTTTCTAAAAAACATTTTTTCACAATAAATTTTCACTTGACGGAGACCAAAGGTCGAAACTAGTTGAAAATGAATAATAAAAAAAAATAACATAAAATGAATATTCCTATTTGTCTCATCACTTTTTGTTCATTCATACACACCCACACTCACATCCCTCCCCTCCATATATTATTATATATATTATATTATATATATTATATATATATATATATATATATAGTAAATATAAAAATATATATATATAAAGATAAATCTAATGAGTCAGATAAACCTACTAGATGTTTCGCTTAATGCTCTTCAGGTCGAATATCTGACAGATATTAGCCCTGAAGAGCATTAAGCAAAATTTTTAGTAGGTTTGTCTGACTCATTAGATTTATCTTTATTATTTGCTCTACTTAGGTATTGAGCACTTTTTACTTATTAGCTTTAGTTTCCTGGCGGTTTTGTATGAATATATATATCTTATATATATATACATATAAATTGTTTTTTTTCTTTTGGCCAAAATATTGTACCAATAGATTATTTTTGGTTGGTACGATTATCTTGGTCTTTTATTTTTTTCAACATTTTTTTTCTCCCCGGGTAATGTTTGGTAGTATATTTTTACAATCAAACTATTTGCTGGTTTTTTTTCTCACCGCGAAGATTTACCAACAAGTTTGGTATATTAAATTATAATATATATATATATATATATATATATATATATATATATATATATATATATGTGTGTGTGTGTGTGTGTGTGTGTGTGTGTGTGAGAGAGAGAGAGAGAGAGAGAGAGAGGGAGAGAGAAGAGAGAGAGTGCCTGGAGGGGTGTAATGGTTAGCAATTTAGTTAAGCAAACCATTTGTAGTAAATAACCACGAAGACATTGCTCTGACTCCTAGAAACAGTACAGGAAGGTTATCTTTAACAGACACTGCCTCGGGACAACTTTTTCACTGTTTTCAACAGTTTTGAAATTCGAATACGGAGCTGGGCTTTGATTTTTGAGAACAAGAAATAGTCACAAGGACTGAGATACGGCAAGTAGAAGGGTTGTGTCTTGGTTTGGTTTGGTTTGGTTTGGTTTCTTTGTTTAATGGCATATCAATCTTCGTGGATTATTTAATGCCAAATAAATCCTTGTAAAAGAATGTTAGTAGTACTATTTAAACCATAGCTGGAGGATAAGGACGTTCATACCTTTCGTAATGTTATTAGTTACTAAATGAACGTAGTGCCCCACATTTCCCAGAGCTCCAGAACTGGAACCGCATCAGTTTAGTATCATAACCAGGATACGATTTCTGATTAAGTAAAAGCTATTTTAGTCTAAAAACGTCCCTCGTCTTTTTATTTTTTTAAATCATCGTAAGTCTTGAAAAATATTCATAAATTTCTGATTAAAAAATATTTATTTAAAAAAAATTTTCTATTGAATTTTAATTTGATTACGTGTACCAACCATCTATTTATTTAATTTATTGTGAGTTCAACATCTCCATAAACTTCTGATTAAAATAATTTGTTTACAAAAATTTGGAAAAAAATCGGCACTTTTTCCAATTTCTAAAGTAAGCAAGACAAAAACTTAAGTTAGGTAAAAAAAAACTACGATTGCGTAGTCCAGCACATTCGTCACTACGCTACAGGGTCTTTCCTCAGGGGAATCATTGTACTACAGGGACATTTGTGGTTCAAAACTCAGGCTCCGAGATTGCGTCTAGGAATTGACAGGACTGAGGGGGTTTGGGGGTGACGGCCGCACAGATCCAAAATAAGTAGCTCAAATTTCATTTACCATCATTCAATTCTCACCATCAATCGTCGATCAGATTTGGTAAGACTCTTGTTACATTGTCCTCATTTTGGGAAGGGATCTGTTTATTAGAACCAATTTAATCTTCCCCAGTCCCTTCAACCATTGTGCCGTCTAACTACCAGTACCAAGGCTAGAACTTGATCTTTGTAAAAATGTTTCCTGTTGCATTGTCCCGAGGCTTGACGCTAAATTTGGAGATTCGCTACCGGTTCTTGTCTGTAACAAAAACTCCGTAACTGCTTACGTCACACTACCTAAAATCGTCATAACATAGAATAAATACAATGAATTTGAGCATGCAATGTTAGACAGTCCTCATTGGATTTTTAAACAAGTTTTAATAAATACATACCTGGTATTATCTATCTATATATAGTTTGTTTTATTTTAATATATATTTTAAATTATCGGAACTAAGTTTCCATTTCAATTTTTAAATTTTTTACTCCTTTAATAAATTTATTTTATTTTTTACTCCTTTAATAAATTTGATGATTTTACTTTTACCTATGATACAAACTCTCTGATATTAAATTTTCAACTCCCATCCCCTCAGGCAGTATTTATTTTACGTCGCCCAGAGGGCGTTTTTTATTTTGCTAGTTTAATTAAATAAGACAGGCATTCAGGTTTTCTTATAGCTGTACACTGGCTTTTCCACAACTCCATCATCACACCGATTTACTTTACTCATTTTTGTGGTAGCAAATTAATATTAATAGATAGATTGAGGGAGAAAATTTGACAACTAAAGAATGAATCTTGCAGATTTTATGACTAAAATTTGGTTGTATTATTAAGATTTTTCTGACTGTTGTCATCTTTATTGTTACTAGCAAAAAAAAAAAAACACCCTCAGAGCGGTGTAAAATTATTTTTTGAAAGATATTGCCTGAAGGAGTGGAATTTTGATTTGTTTTATGACAGACGACAATGTTTGTTGGGTTTTTTTTTTTTTTTTTTTAATTACACCCATTTTTACATAATTCTACAAAATTTTATTAACATTGAACGAATATTTTAATTTTAGTGTAAAACATATATTTTGTGAAGTGATCTGTTTATTAGAATCAGTTTAATCTTCCCCGGTCCCTTCGACCCTTTTTATCATATGGGCGCTAGAAGGCGGTGGCTGCGGGTCTACATGTCCTGGGAATGACGTTAAACTCTATCTGATGATGAGGTTCCAGTTTGGGAGGTTTGGGGAATGTGGAGCACCCCTTTATTACCATTGCTCCCTGGTCCACTCTGACCCGGATTGGTAGTACCTGTTAGAGTCCCATCTATGGGTTAAATAGAAAAATGTATTTATAAAAAAATGTATTATCCATTAAGAATTGATTTATTTCAAAACTTTATTGGCATTAAATGACCCACTGAGGTTGTTATGCCGTAAAACAAAACAAACCAAACCAGTCCCTTCAGCCATTGTGCCTCCTAACTACCAGTACCAAGGCTAGAACTTGATCTTCCTAAACTTGTCTTCTGTTGCATTGACCCGAGGCTTGACGTTAAATTTGATCCTCTGTTCCAATTTTTTCGTGACACATTTAAGCAAACACACTTGTAATAATCTAAGATTACTCATCTGAACGACATGAATTCTGAGAGATAAACAGGAACTGAATCTTTTCACACATCAACATTGATTGGCTGGGTTTTTTTTTTTTTTTCTTTTTTCTTTTTTTATTCAACGTCACTAATCTGACAACAACAACAATAATAACAAAGTCTGATTACATTACAGAGCAATCTCGTGTCTCGCTAGCTCATTGAAGACAAAATAAATGCACACAGATGCACTGGTCGCAGAAACTCTCGTTCACATGGTCTGTGTGTTCTTGTCAGTTCTTACATAAATCAATAAAGACATTTTGCTGAGAGACATGCAGAGATTCGTTAGAATAATCCCAAGTTACAAGCTGAGATTATTTACAGAGATTAGTAGATGGAAATGCAAAAAACAAGCAACAGTATATATATATATATATATAATATATATATATATATATATATTTATATATATTTATATATATATTATATATATTGATATATAATATATATAATATATATATAATATATAATATATATATTATATATATATATATGTGTGTGTGTGTGTGTGTGTGTGTGTGTGTGTGTGTGTGTGTGTATTTGGGCAGCATTCTTTCATTAATACATGTAGAATTAAACAAAAAAACGCATCTCCTGTATAATAATTTTATTGTTTGATCTTTTCGAGTTTTCTGGCCAATTTTTGATATTTGGGTGGAATTCGTGGAGTAGTCCGCCAAAGTTCAGGTCCCGAGTACTTTCGGCACTTCGAAGTGCCATCATCAGGGGTGATGTGTTCCGTTTTTTTTTTTAAATTATCATGTTTTGAAAAAAACTTTATATATATATATAATATATATATATATATATATATATATATATTATATATATATATATTAAAACATGATATACATGTGAAATATATTTAATAATCGAAACATTTTAAACGTCGATAATAATTTTTCAAATATTAATAAATAATCCCCACGAGTCTTTATTTTTCACATTTATTTATTACTTTTCCACCTATTTCGGATTCATTTTCATTTATTCTTAACATACACACACACACACACACCACACACACACACACACACAATATATATATATATATATATATATATATATTATATATATATCGGTGTGTGTGTGTGTGTGTTAAGAATAAATGGAAATGAATCCGACAATAGGTGGAAAAGTAATAAATAAATGTGAAAAATTAAAGACTCGTGGGGATTATTTATTAATATTTGAAAAATTATTATCGACGTTTAAAATGTTTCGATTATTAAATATATATTCACATGTATATCAACACACACATTATATATATATATATATATATATATATATATATATATATATATATGTGTGTGTGTGTGTGTGTGTGTGTGTGTGTGTGTGTGTTAAACATATATCTTTACTGTAAATATATATTTAATTATAGATATATGTTAAATACTTGAAAATAGAAATGTTTTAAACGATGACAATGATTTTCAAATATCAATAAATCACCCTTACGAATCAGATCATGTATACCTGCCCTGTAAAATTTAAAAATTCTATTGACTGTTCTTTGAGCCACTTCTTCACTACAGATTTCACTTCCTCGTCAGTGGAATAATGTTTGCCTCTCAAACCCTCTTTCATGGGACCGAAAATAGGCAAACATTATTCCAGTGACGAGGAAGTGAAATCTGTAGTGAAGTGAAGAAGGGGCTCAAAGACAGTCAACAGAATTTTACGGGACAGGGATGCATCTTCTCTCTCTCTCATTCGAAGGTGGGGCATTGCTATTGAGAGAAACGCTATGTGGAGAAGTAGGGATGTGATCGACAGACGACCATAATATATATATATATATATATATAACTTAATTCAGATATACCTACTAATAATTTCGCTTAGTAGATCATCAGGGCAAGAATCTGACTAAAAGGACTTGGAGTAATCGTGCTTTTAGTCATATTCTTGCCCTGATGAGCTACTAAGCGAAACTATTAGTAGGTATATCTGACACATTAGGTTTATCTTTTTAATTTGCCCTACTTAGGTATCGAGCACTTTTTAGATGTTAGCTTTGGACAATCCTAGCGATATATATATATATATATATATATATATATATATATATATATATATATATATGACTTGTTTTTGGCCAAGTGTTATAGTGTTAATCGATTATTTTTGGTTAGTACGACCCTCTTGGTCTTTTCTTTTTTTCATTTTTCCCCAGGTGAAGTTTGGTAGTATATTTTTTACTATCAAACTATTTGCCGGGTTTTTTTTATTACCGCAAAGGCTTTCTAATAAGATTTGTATATATATATATTGAGTCAGACGAACCTACTATTAGTTTCGCATAAAGCTCTTCAGGGCTAAAATCTGAATCAGATTTTAGCCTTGAAGAGCTTCATGCGAAACCAATAGTAGGTTCGTCTGACTCAGTAGATTATCTTTATTACTTGGCTCTACTTAGGTATCGAGCACTTTTTACAGATTAGCTTCTCCTAGCGGTTATATGAACATATATATATCTTATATACATATATATACATATAAATTGTTTTTTCTTTTGGCCAAATACTATACCAATAGATTATTTTTTGTTGGTACGAATATCTTGGTCTTTTCTTTTTTTCAAAAATTTTTTTCTTCCTGGTTGATGTTTGGTAGTATATTTTTACAATCGAACTTTCTGCTGGGTTTTTTCTCTCCGCAAGGATCTACCAACACGCTTGGTATATTAAATTATATATTATATATATTATATATATATATATATATATATAAGTATTTACACATATATATACATATATATGTGTGTGTGTGCGTATATATATATATTATATATATATATATATATATATATATATGTTCTCGTAGAAATATGATTAGAAGTCTTTTTAATATACATATAAGTATGTAGATAAAAATGACATTCAGTACAAACGAAGATATGAATAAATCCTCATTCAGACTGTCTTTAGCATTTTAAGTGTATTACTCTAATAAAACAAAGCTCAAGAGTTGCATTTTTGAAGGGGTAAATGATATAAACATATACATATATACGCACACACACATTAAATATAATATATATAATATATATATATATATATATATATATATATATATATAAGAGAGTTTCATAATTTGCTTGAAGCATTGTGTATGTATTGGTTAGGAGGTTGATTTAGAAGGCTATCACAATGCAGTTTGGAATAAAAAAAAATAATAATACGGTAACAATGGTGTTGTGTGTTGACCTGTATTTTTTTATTATTTATTATTTTATTATTATTATTTTATTATAATAAGAAATAATAAAAAATACAGGTCAACACACAACACCATTGTTACCGTATTATTATTTTTTATTTATTCCAAACTGCATTGTGATAGCCTTCTAAATCAACCTCCTAACCAATATAATATATATATTTGTGTGGTATGTATGGGGGTTGCAAACATAATGAGAATTCTTGTAATATATGTATAAATATTTAGATTAAAAAATAACATTCAGCTCGGATGTAGACCCCCAAAATTATCATTAATTTATGGTTACATACGTGTATATAAAACATAATTTAGGCCAACACACACACATGCACACACGCGCGCGCACAAAGATACACACAGATGGGGGGTCCTTGTTTGTAAATATATCATTATGTTAAGTGGGGTGTCTATGATCAAGCATTGCACATTATATACATATGTATGTTCACACGCACACACACACAGAGAGACACGCGTATGGACACGTGCGTGAGTGCCACGAGTCTGTGTGTGTGTGTGTGTGTGTGTGTGTGTGTGTGTGACGGACCCTGTACGCTTGGCACATTATATACATATGTATGTGCACACATACAGACATGCGTATGGACACGTGCGTGAGTGCCACGGGTCTGTGTGTGTGTGTGTGTGTGTGTGTCTGTGTGTGTGTGTGTGTCTGTGTGTGTGTGTGTCTTGTGTGTGTGTCTGTGTGTGTGTGTGTGTGTGGGACAGACCCTGTACGCTTGGCTAACGGGAGGGTTCCATCTCTATTCGTTGCTAAATGCTTTTTTTTTTGTTTTCTGTTTCTCTCTTTGGCATCCTGTCGAATGGGACCAAGGTCGTGAAAACCTTGCTTTTGCCAAAAAACAATTACGCGAAAACACGCCACCAAAAACGGGTAAGTAAGCCCAACAGCTCACTTGCTCACCTCACGAAGCGAAAAAAAAAAAACAACCAAAAAAACAACAAAATAATAACAACAAAAAAAGAAAACATCTGAATACGCGTGACAGATTCTTTGCAGAAAATAGCCCCCCCCCTCTCCACTCCGCCGGTAATAAAGATGCAGATGACGGTGAGGGGTGGGGGGTTAATTACTAGAAGTCACTGATCACAGAAGGAAGACGAAAAAAAATTAGAAAAAAATAGATATATAAAGAGCTTGGGTGACTTAATGTGGTGGTGGGGGTGGTGGGACACATTGGGATTTGAAGGTAAATTTCTCTACGTTAAAATAGAATCGTAAATTAGACAATTGAACTACTTTCTTTTTTAAATCTTAAGACAAAGCGAACGAATTCTTAAAAAAAAAAAAGAAAAAGACCACCATCAACAACATGCAAGACTCGATTCCCTTCTCTTTTGTATGCACCAGTGTGTTTTTGTTTTTTGTTATTATTTTTGTTCAATTCTTTCATTTAATCTATACCAGATGAGCAGCATTATAACGGTTTTCCTACTTAGTCGTGTGTTTGTGTAACCTGCAACGTAAATAGGATTTATGAAAAAAAATAACTGATATATCCGGGTTAAGGGATATATTATGAAGTTGGTATTTGGTATATTATCGCAGTCGTAGTTGGTGCGTCGAATAACAGTACGTCTTCCGAACAGTCGTGGTGTAGTCTGGCGAGTAAGTTTAGGCTTTTAGGCTTAGGGGTATTTACATGTGTCCCACTTTCACATGATGTGGCACAAGGTCGTTTTATGTGGGCACTACCCACAAGCCGAGACTCATGAGTTGTAGGTAGAAAAATTGCGTCGATCCCGTTGGTATTGCCCCTCAAAGGGGCGCCTGGGATCGACGCTATAAATTAAACACAAACTGTCCAGGGCCGAAGCTCACTGGACTGGTAGGCCTAGGTGCTTGTACCAACAACAGTGTCGACTATTTATACATGACACTGTCCAATCAGATTATAGTGAGGGGGTACCTAGGTATTTCCATATTCATTACATCAATAACCTAAAAATTGTCACTGACTTTAATAACATATAATGAGAAGAACAATTTTGGTAATAGGTTTGGGTTGGCCTGGTTTATTTGCTGAATGGTCTATCAACTCCTTATGGGTTATTTAATTCTGAAATTTGATTCTTTTGTAAAGGTTTGGTTTGGTTTATTTGTTTAATGGCCTATCAACCCATTTCGGGTTATTTAGTTCTGAAATTTGACGAATTTGTTAAGGCTTGGTTTGTTTTAGTTGTTTAACGACATACCAATTCCTTATGGGTTATTTAATACCAAAAATCGATTAATTTGCAAATGTTTGGTTTGCTTTTTTGTTTAAAATATCAACTAGTTATGGGTTATTTAATTCCGAAATTCGATTAATTTGTAAAGGTCAGCTTTGCTTTATTTGTTTAACGACATATCAACTCCTTATGGATTATTTAATGCCGAAATTTGATTCATTTACAAATATTTGATTGAAAGTAATTAAATGATATTAAAAATATTGTAAAAAGTACTAAAAATGGTAAAGTTGGCCGAATTCAATAATTGAATGTTAAATTTTAGCGGAGTTCAGTGCATCATGATAAGTACTGTTAAAACTGTCAAGCACTAGGAACATCACCAGCGTCCATCAGGACACTTAAATACCATAAATTTCAACTTCCGTGCAATGAGCGATGCTAAAATTTAACATTAAATTGTGTAGATATGTTAAATTTTTATATTCAATCTACTCTCCGCATGAAGATTAGTATTATCTGCGTTATTCGAACTATTGTCCCCATCTTCATTGTTATTTGTACAACATTTCGGTCGATATACCTTCCGGCCTTCTTCAGGTATTTCTTGTCGGACTCGGGAACCTTCTTTTCGAACTTGGGAACTTTCTTGTTGTAATCGAGAGCCGAGAAGGTTCCCGAGTCCGGGAAGGTTCCCGAGTCCGACAAGAAATACCTGAAGAAGGCCGGAGGGCATATCGACCGAAACGTTGTACAAATAACAATGAAGATGTGGACAATAGTCTGAATAACGCAGTTAATACTAATCTACTCTACGCAGTTTTGACGATATATAATGAAAAAAATCATCCAAAACTTGAACGTCACTTACCTCGTGACCGGAGAAAAAGAGAAGCTAATAAGCGATATTTCTTTTTAGTGAGAGCAGACCGGAAATGAGAGGCATTGTGGGAGTGGGAAAGCGGAATCTAAAGTCCATTTCGTTTCGGCGAGCTTGAGCCTACATAGCGGAAGAGTGTAAAGATTGACGTTGGAAAAGAGAGTCAAGTAAAACGTGGACGCGGTTGAGACAGACACTACATGTCGATCTTAATGATAACAGTTCAATCACAACTTGTATGAAAGATGATCTTAGATTTCAAATCGTGGTGCCGATTTTGAGAAAAAGACGGGAAAAATCAGTTATAAAAATAATTTATGTTCAGCGGAGATATTTATGTTTAAAAAGTTGTTCAGACTGTAGAATATTATCATTACTAGTACAAAATAAAAAACACCCTCCGGGCGAAGTAAAAATAGATTTTTGAAACATATTGCCTGAGGGGTGGGAGTAAAAAATTCAATGCCAGCGAGTTTGTACCCTAAGTAAGTAAAATCATTAAATTCATTAAAGGATTGAAAAAATAAAACAATTTGAAATGTAAACTTTAAATATGTATTAAAATAAAACAAACTATATATAGATATATAATACCAGTCATTATTTATTAAAACTTGTTTTAAAAAAACAATGAGGACTGTCTAATGTTGCATGTTCAAAAACAAGTGAAAAAGAAAGTTTTGAGTGTATTTATGTTATGGCGATTTTGGGTAATGTGACGTAAACAGTGACGTAATTTTTGTTACAGACAAAAACCGGAAGCGAATCTCCATTATTAATAGATTTGTTTGTGTTTTCTTGTTTTTTTTTTTTGGGGGGGGGGGGTTAGAAAAACAAAGAAAAAAGTAAATCTTCACAGAAAACATACAATATTAATACAATATCTATATACAGATAACATTCTATAAAGTAATTCAACCTATAAAAAAGTAAAAGTAAAGTCGCCGAGCGGCCTAATGTCGGTATCAGCCATGCAGCGAGGGAGTCTATCCCCTTTTCACTAGCGCTAAACCAAGGAGATTATTTTAGCGTCTGAGGTGGAGCGCCACACCTACAATCAGCTCCTTACTTTACACCACAGATCCCTGTGCTACTCATACACTGAGGGCGGGTATCGAACTAGGAACCTTGTGGTTTCTAGCCGAACGCTCTACCGACTGAGCTACCACGGCCCAGTTCCCCAAAATGGAGGCGTGTGGTCTAATGGTTAGAGTCGTCAAAACGAGGTCAATTCCTGGACGAAGCTGTTTGCATTTCACATGGCGTTAATACCCTTGGAAGGTATGAATCCAATTCTCCCTCCAGCTATGGGTAAATAGCAGGACAGACTTAACTCTTAAACCATGACTAGGTAACCAGTCTAGGAGAAGGAAAAACTCTGAATTAAAATCTGTTGAACTCCGCTTAATAAATTGACCTTGTGTCGCATCCCACTCGTGCGGAGGGGTTGGTAAATATATATAGTTCCCCAAAATGTCCCTTTAAATTCTTTTTCTTGCCATTATTTCCATTTATTATGTGTTTTCACACCTGCTGTAGCCAGTGGTTCACTGGAGGCTGAGTGATAGCAAGTCTCCCCATGTCTCCAGGACTCTTCTGAGTATTGTAGTCGATCTTAACAATGCTGTAGTTTGGATGGTCTCGATTCTTCCTCTGATTTCCAATTCGCCCAAATTCTTTTCCAGAGCTTTGGAGACCGTTTCAAGGGCACCAAATACAATTGGTACGACCTTCACCTTCATGTTCCACTGTTTTCTCAGTTAATTGGCAAGGTCCAAGTATATTATTATTATTATTAGCAAAATAAAAAGACACCCTCCGGGTAATGCAAAAGTAATTTTTGAAAGATATTGCCTGAGGGGATAGGAGCTGAAAATTCAATGTCACAAAGTGTGTACCATAAGTATGTAAAATTGTCAAATTTATTAAAGGAGTGAAAAAGAAAGAAAGAAAGACAATTTGAAATGGAAACAGTTCCGATAACTTTAAATATTAGATTAGAATAAAACAATCTATATATAAATATATAACGCCGGGCATCTATTTATTGAAACAATGAGGATTGTCTAACGTTGCATGCTCACATTTGAGTATATTTATTCTATGTTATGACGTTGGATTATGTGTTGGGTAATGTGACGTAAGCAATGACGCAGTTTTTGTTACAGACAAAAACCGGAAACGAATCTCCATTATTAATAGATTATTATTATTATTCATTTATTTATTCTTCAATCTTTTGAATACTGGATCCGATGTAATCCACGAATCTCTAAACTTAATCTGCTTATAGGATATTTTCTTCAATAATTCTTCCTACATCTTGCGTGTTTTTCACTGTGGTTATTTTAATTATTATCATAATCTTTATTCAAAAGAAGGTGCATTCTTTATCATCTTTATATGAGATGCGCTATGTCTGATTTCATTGTTTCCCCATGGTTTTTATTTTTTAGCACCATCTCAAATCTAATTATTTCGTGGGGGACAGGTTTCCAAATAAAATGACCTTATTTTCTTTAATGAACTGAAAAGTAAGTAAAGTCAACGGAGTGGCCTATTGTCCAGACAGCGAGGGAGTCTATCCCCTTTTAACTAGCGCTAGACCAGGGAGATTGTTTGTTTAATCTGAGGTGGAGCGCCACACCGCAACTAGATCGCTGAATGCAACAAAATCTTTTAAGCGAATTACGACTAGTTTGAATTCAGAGTTTTTCTTCTTCTACATTGGTTTCCAATGTTAAAGAGCCCACTCTGCCCTACTATTTATCCATAGCTGGGGGAGAATAATTGGCTCTGTACCTTTTACAATGGTATTAGCGCTATGTGAAATGCAAACAGCTTTGTCCAGGATTTGAACTCGGGTTGCTGAGTTCATTTCCTGTCTAGTTAACCATTTCGTAGTAGATTTAAATGCTGCTCATAGGGCCATTTGTAGGAATTGTTAAATAGTATGTGAAAACTTTTATTTACTTTCATCATTACGTGTTGGGATATATTAAGCTCTAACAGTTGGGAAATATCTACCTATAATGAAAATTGTATTATAATATCTATTAATAATGGAGATTCGCTTCCGGTTCTTGTCTGTAACAAAAACAACGTCACTGCTTACGTCACACTACCTAAAATCGTCATAACATAGAATAAATACACTCAAAATTTGAGCATGCAATGTTAGACATTCCTCATTGTTTTTTTTTAAACAAGTTTTAATAAATACATACCTGGTATTATCTATCTATATATAGTTTGTTTTATTTTAATATATATTTAAAATTATCAGAACTAAGTTTCCATTTCAAATTTCTTATTTTTTACTCCTTTAATAATTTTTTTTTAAGTCCTTTAATAAATTTGATGATTTTACTTTACTTATGATACTTATGATACAAACTCTCTGATGTTAAATTTTCAACTCCCATCCCCTCAGGCAATATTTATTTTACGTCGCCCAGAGGGCGTTTTTTATTTTGCTTGTTTGATTAAATAAGACAGGAATTCAGATTTTCTTATAGCTGTACACTGGCTTTTCCACGACTCCATCACTCCACCGATTTACTTTACTCATTTTTGTGGTAGCAAATTAATATTAATATATAGATTGAGGGAGAAAAGAATGACTCTTGCAGGTTTTATGTATCTTTTTTAACGTATCTTTTGGTGGAAAAACGCAAAATGCAAAAGTATACGTTGTACCAGATAAGAATTTGTGACTGCGAGAGAGAATAACAATGCTAAAATATTTACATAACTGCTTACTCAACTATCCGTCATTTTCACATATCAGCCACAAAAGAATTTGCCTAAATATGTAGAAAGGTGACAGAGGACAGGGAGAAGTGGTTTCACACATTTTTATAAAGGAAATAGTAACAGCTACCCGTAGAGTAGAGGAGATATAATAAAAATTTAGTCTCGCAGATCCATTGATTGTTTTTGGTCTTACATATTGCTTACTGTTTTAATAGTGAACGCAACCAATGTCTTTCCCCTTCTCTTATTATTTAAACTAGCAAAATAAAAAATACCCTCCGGGCGATGTAAAAAATAAATTTTTGAAAGATATTGCTTGAGGAGGTGGAAGTTAAAAATTAAATGTCGGAGAGTTTGAACCATAAATCATGAAATCATCAAATTTATTAAAGGAGTAAAAAAAAAACAATTTGAAATCGAAACTAAGTTCTATTAACTTTGAATATCTATTAAAATAAAACAAACTATATATAAATATATGATACTGGGGATGTATCTATTAAAACTTGTTTTAAAAAACAATGAGGACTGTCTAATGTTGCATGCTCAAATTTTTATTCTATGTTATGACGATTTCGGGTATAGTGACGTAATTTTTGTTACAGACAAAAACTGGAAGCGAATCTCCATTATTAATTGAGAGATACTGATACTGATTTTTAAATGTCTTCCCAGATATAAATAAAATCTTCATTATTTTTGCACAAAAACAGCTCTGGTGATTGTAAACGTGTAGGTATGTTTATTTTGTCATCAATTGTTTCATTTTCGTAGTTTACTCCAGATATCCGTACATACATGCATACATACATACATACACACCAATTGTCCTTTATATATGTGTAGATGGATTGAGCAATAGAAACTTCAGTAGAAAATATATATATATATATATATATATATATATATATATATATAATAAAATAAATATATAAAGGTTTTACATATCTATTTATTTGGTGACAAAGGAACATTCACGACCATATTGGTTTCATGCGAGGCAATCGTCAGGTGAAGATGTTACAAATGCAAGGAATTTGTAATATATATATTATATATATATATATATATATATATATATATATTGTAATATATATAGGGAGGCAACCGTGGTCTAATGGTTATAGTCGTAGAAAATGGACTCGTCGACCCGGGTTTAAATCCTTGATTAAGCTGTTTGCATTTCACAAAGCGCTAATACCCTGATAATACCGCTGATAACCAGTACGTCACCCCCTCTATCTTTCTCCTACTCTCTTTCTTTCTTTCTTTCTTTCTTTCTTTCTTATACATTTCTGTGTAGCATGTCCTTTTCTTCCCTTTCTTTATTATAAAAATGGAATATTCCATTTTTTAGCTGAGGTGACAACATTCAGGATTTAATTTTTTTGCGTTTCATCTTGAATGATTTCGACGGTCTCATTTTTAACCAGAGGGTATTGAAAGATGATAACGGTTGGGGAGATTAAGGAACACCGGGTTAGCTCAGTCAGTAGAGCATTCGGCTACAAACCACAAGGTTCCTAGTTCGATACCGGTCCTCGCTAACTGCGCGTATGAGTAGCACAGGAATCTGTGTGGTAAGATAAGGAGCTGATGTTAGGTGTGGTGCTCCAACTCAGACGCTAAAATGATCTCCTTGGTCTGGCGCTAGTGAAAAGGGGATAGACTCCCTCGCTGATTGGCTGGTACCGACTTTAGGCCACCCCGATGACTTTACTTACCCATATATATTACCGACTTTGTATGTTAGACCATCTGTATCAAATGGACCATAGATGAAAAAAAAAACAGTTTTCTCAATTTGACTGGTTTCAGTTAACTAAATCAAAAGAAAGGAAACATCTCCACACTCAACGGTACGCCTCTCAAGCCAGTAGAACAATTCACGTACCTAGGTAGTAATATCTCATCCACAGAGAGCGATGTTAATACACGAATAGCAAAGGCATGGTCGGCCACAAACAAATTATCAGTCATATGTAGGTCTGATCTCCCTGACAAGCTTAAGCGACGGTTCTTCCAGGCTGTGGTTGTATCAGTGCTGCTATATGGCTGCACCACTTGGACCCTAACGAAGCCTCTTGAGAATAAGCTAGATGGAAGCTGCACAAGACTGCTGCGTGCAGTCTTGAACAAGTTGTGGAAGCAGATTATGCGTTCAGTCAACAAGTCGACCGCTGATTGAGCAGGCACTGATGTGTATAATGAGGTAACCTCCAAGCTAAAGGCATATTTGTTGTTTTCTAGTTTACTTGGTTGTGTTTGTTTTAGTTTGTGGATGACTTCATCAGAGCTGCTGACATGTCCTGGGAGGATCGCTAATATTGGCTTAAGTATTTTTGAGAGGAGCCACGATATTTTGTATAATGGCCCTTCCACGCTGGAGACTATTGGTCTAATTTGCGGAGTAGAACTTGTTTTGTGGGTTTTTATCAGATGGTAAAATCTTGGAAGGGCACTGTTTTTACTAGTGAAGTTGGTTTTAAATTTGTTGTGGAGTTTTCTACTTTTGCAGATCCTGGTCCATGCGGCGTTTCTATTGGCTTTCTATTTGTGTGGGCGTTACATCTGTGACCTCTGTATAGAGTTCATTGTTGCTAAGATGCTCGAATGCTAAGTTGTTGTATGTCTCCTGGGGGATTACGCAGAACTCTCTTCCCTTATCAGAGGGCAGATAAAATAATTCTTTCTCTCTTAGGGTGTTTAGGGTATTTTGCTGTGCCCTGGAGAGGTTAGGTGTTATTTTTTTTGTTTCTTTTTATTATATGGAATATTGGCTGTTTGAGTCTTGATAGTTTCAAAAATACTTAAGCCAATATTAGTGACCCTCCCAGGACATGTCAGCAGCTCTGATGAAGTCATCCACAAACTAAAACAAACACAACCAAGTAAACTAGAAAACAACAAATATGCCTTTAGCTTGGACGTTACCTCATTATACACATCAGTGCCTGCTCAATCAGCGGTCGACTTGTTGACTGAACGCATAATCTCATGCGGCCTGTACTGCCACAACCTCACCTCTTCTGATATACACCAACTTCTATCCATTATCGTAAATAACACTTACTTCACTTTCCAAGAACGAACATTCAAACAGATAAAGGGCCTGCCGATGGGATCTAGTCTATCGGGCCTGCTGGCTATCAGCTACATGGACAGACTTGAGCGCCAAGCACTTGACTATTGCCGCTCTTGTGCCTTCTTCACCAGATACATAGATGATATACTCATCCTCACATCTTCCTATGAAGAAGCCAACAAAATCACAACAACATTCAACAACATAGACAAAAACATACATTTCACCATAGAACACCCTGACTGCACAGGAGCGTTATCACTGTTGGATTTCCGGCTTAAAATACTAGACAAGGGTGGAATCTACACCGAATTCTACAAAAAACCGGCCAGCAGGGACTTGTTCGTCCACCACAAATCGGCCCTTCCCCTTGGTGCAAAGACCGGATAC
>CM042159.1:70937642-70957642 GCA_023376005.1 Doryteuthis pealeii | reverse complement strand
AGTAAAGGTTTTAAAAGAAGTGATGAACATAAAACGGTTTGTAGGGAATTTGACCGGGGCATGACCCCCGAATGGAGAATTGAAAGCCAAACGGAAGTTTCAGGTGTTGACCGGAACCGGAAATCACGTGGTGACGTGGAACGACGAAGAACAAGATCGGCCTCTTTTTGCTTTCCGAGGCCTAGGATACGGACGGGCCTCTGGTCCCTAGTGTGAGATTACAGTAATTTAACAGTGTCCCCTCTCTCTTTCTCTCTGCTTTTCTTCCTCTCCGAAACAACCCACGAGACGAGCCTGGAAATAAAAGCTAAGCAGCTTGTGAAGATATATTTCTCGCGTTGTATGTTTTTATCGACAAGATGACCGTCGCGTAACCTTTTTAGTGCTGTGAATTTGGAGGCACGTTGACAAGACTAACTATACAACATATATCGCTTTTCGTACTGTGACCATATACCGCTACGTTACAATATGTAGTAGTAATGTACACTAAGGCACATCATCATCATCATCATCATCATCATTATTATCATCATGTCACTGACAACATGGATACCCATACCACCCCCCTCTCTCTCTCTCTCTCTCTCTCTCTCTCTCTCTCTCTCTCTCTCTCTCTTTCTCTCTCTCTCAAAATTACTCTTTCGTTTTTCCTTCTTTTCATCTTTTCATTCCATTTCACTGAAAAATATTATCATTATCGCTTCCGCAATCTCGCCCCCTCTCTCTATATATTGCCCAACTCACTTTCTTTCATATAATATTTTTTCTGGTGAGTAGCATTTCTTTTTTCTTCCTTTACTTTCTTCACAATAAAAACGGATTGGACCCTCGACCCAATACCCAACCCCTCTACTAATTCCTCAACTACGAAATTCTTCCGGGTCGGGTGGTGCCCTTTAAAGTGTGACACACGTAGGTAGGTACTAGCATATTAATATAGGGACTGGCAAAAAATTCAGCGTCTACAGTAACAACAGTTGCTTTTTTGTTAGCTGCTACTTCCAGGAATTGTTTAAGATAGCACGCAGTATCCTTGTATAGTTACCATCGAGCTTTTTCTATAAGCGTTTCGTAAGTAACCGGATATCAATATGACTTGTTTCGGCATTAAATGGCCCGAAAAAGGTTGATATGCCGTTAAACACATACAACCAACCAACCAACCAACCAACTAATTCTCTTTTGTCCACATCTGTAATAGTCTCTGCAGGATATTGCTGGCTTCTTGCTTTTTAGAGCTGATAAAAATGAACTGCAAAATTAAATGAGACTGCAGTCAAAACTTAAAATTGTTGTATAGTTTTCTCCATTTAGAAATTTTAAAACCTCAGTTATTTTTTTGTTGATAGATTTAAGATTAAAATGAGAAACACCCTACCTCCCACCCTCTTTTTTAGTCTTACAATTTCTTAACTCTTTTGTGGTAGTGATATCGGCAAGTTTTATCAAGTCGGTGGTCTTTGTAAAGTAAAATCGTCGGGGCGGCCTAAAGTCGGTATCAGCCAGTCAGCGAGGGAGTCTATCCCCTTTTCAATAGCGCTAGACCAAGGAGATTGTTTTTTTAGCATCTGAGGTGGAGCGCCACACTTACCATCAGCTCCTTACTTTACTGCACAGATCCCTGTGCTACTCATATGCTGAGTTGGCGAGGACCGGTATCGAACTAGGAACCTTGTGGTTTCTAGCCGAACGCTCTACCGACTGAGCTAACCCGGCCCTTGTACACCAGTTTAATTCTTTTCAGAAATACTTTCAAAAACTTTGAAGCTTTGTATTCTTAACTTCGTTACATCTGATTCTTCTACTTCTCATTTGTGTTAAATACAAGTTTATTGAGATCTGAGTTTTAAAAGTCAAAATTCTGACAAGAAACTGAAGAAGGCCAGTTGGTGAAATGTCATGATTTATTATAAGAACCAGCTTATGAGCACGATAACTTCGCATACAGTCTGAAGCTATTGTAAATTCAAGAATGTTCTGGTTGCCTCGCCATAAAGAGCTCATCCCACACATCATTGCTACTGTAAAATAAAGAGAATCAGCTTCATTATTATATTAGATGTCAGCATAGTCATTCGGTGCAGATATTTTGACGTTAGGAATTTGAAACATACATATTCCTCTGATGACGAAGAGCAGTTCATGGAATGCCATAATATATATATATATATATATATATATATATATATACATATATATATATATATATATATATGGGAGGTGAAAGTATATAATATATATATCTTATTATAATGGAGATTGTGTGTTTGTATGTCTGTAACCGAAACTATATCACTACTCAAGTCACAATTCTCATCACAGGTCATTTACGACACATTTACCATGATTTTATTTTTATTTAAACCTCAATTATTGATAAAATTGTTTTACATTATTAATACTGTTGACCATATCTACATACTAATAACATGCAATTGTATTTATATATACAAAAAATGGCGGTTTACAGTATGAACGAGAAGGCTAATTTGCATATTGATATTAAAAAATCTGATTTTAATAAATATGTGCTTGGTATTATTGATTTCTAATTGTTTGGTTTTATCTGAATGAATATAATCTAACATCTCGGGGATAAATCTTAAAATAAATCCATTACCAAAGAGAAATAACTGTGATTTTATTTTTTGCTTCAATAGGAAAATTTAGCAATGAAAGACGGGAGAGATGGAAGAGTAGGTTTCAGTTGTTCTATTTTTCGATTATTAGCCTTTCTAATTTAAGATGATATTTTATTTACATTAAAACTTAAATACTTGCACCCGGAGGGTGCATATATCTGCTAGTATATATAAGGGTCTTATGATTTACTTGAAGCATTGTATGTATGTGTTTAAAATAGAAATTAGAAGGCAATTGACAATGCAATGGAATAGGTGATGAAAATGATGTTTATTTACCTGTTTCCTAAATATTTTCGGGATAAAATCCCATCAGAGGTTTCGGAGGTACGTGTGCCCCTCCAACAATTATACTATGGCAGTGAATTTGAAAATGTTCGGCTTTATATATATATATATATATATATATATATATATATATATATATATATATATATATATATATATATATATATATATATATATATATATATAGTAAAAAAAACCATGTTGAACAATATAATATAATATAAATTAATACTGGTGTTCCTAAATCTTCCGTCCGTTATCATCTTGCACCACCCTCTACTTAAAAATGAGACCGTCTAAATCTTCCAAGACGAAATGCAAAAATGTAAATCCTCACTATCCGCCGAATTTATGTCATAAAGAAATAAAGCGGAGAAAAAGGACCTACTATAAAATTATAATGAGAAAGAACGAAATGGAGTAGGTAAAGATAGAGAAAGAAGGTGTGTGCGCGGAAGCGATAACACTAATCTTTTTCAATCGAACATAATGAAAATAGGAAAAGAAGGAAAGAAAGAAAAAAATAGTATATGAAAGTTAAATCAAGATTATTATACTTTTTATATATTGAACTATTTGCAATAGCTCTTAAGTAAACATATCAAACGTTGTAATAATTGAATTATCATTCTATGGTATACCCACAGGTCCTGCTAATGTTGCATACTGGCATCAAATTCTATATTGTATATGTTGCGTAGCGCCCTACTTCGTGTATCTGCATACGTAGCGGGTATCGTCACTAACCCTAGATGATATATGTAGTTGTCGTTTAATGAATTCTACAACACATGCTGTAAAGTAGGAGTTTTGACTTTATTTCTTCTTCTCGGCTGGTGGATGGCGAGCGTGACAATAGGAATGCCCAAGAGTTGACGATGACTACTACTACTGCTGGGATGACTAGCGTTGATGAGGGGAAGGGGGCTGGTGACGGCTCACAGCCCATCGGCTGTGACCGCGAGTACGTTCACTCACTTGTTCTCCGTTCGCTGTCTCCTGTCTGACTGACTAACTGTCGGCTCGACCCTTTGGCTTTTGTATTGACGACACGCCAACGCATCTTTATCTTTTGATCTGATAACGGACGTTTGTTTCATCTTCTTCCTGCTTCCTTGACCGGAAAGCCTCACTTTCGTTTTCCCCTTTTTTTAAATATATATTTTTATATTTTTCTTTGTTTTTTGCCGGAAGCTTTGTTTTCCGGCCGAGGACAATACAACACTAATAGTTTTTTAATGGATGAATAAAAATGAATTCAACTGTCGAGAAGAGAAATGCTGTCCATCAATATTCTAGTTTAAAAAGCGTAGGTATCACATAATTTACAAAGACGAGCTTGCTGTGTAATGCGTATCGTCATCAGTTTAAATCCATGATGAGGCTTGTTGCATAAAGTGATGGCTGAAGGGTGGGTAGTTATTCATGTCTTTATTCACCCTGAAAACCAACAGGCAATCAGAAACCAGGAAGTAAACTTGCCTGAGTTCATAATGGAACAACCCAAAGCTCCATATAAGTCACCTACCAACACTCTAGATATAGTTTTGTAGTCAGATTGTAATAGAGCTGAATACTTGACAAATCCAACAGAACTATTATGCAATAATAGAGAAAGATAGAGAAAGAAGGTGTGTGCGCGGAAGCGATAACACTAATCTTTTTTAATCGAACATAATGAAAATAGGAAAAGAAGGAAAGAAAGAAAAAAAATAGTATATGAAAGTTAAATCAAGATTATTATACTTTTTATATATTGAACTATTTGCAATAGCGCTTAAATAAACATATCAAACGTTGTAATGATTAAATCACCATACTGCAGTATATCCACAGGTCTTGCTAGTATAATAGAAATACTCAGACAAACGGGTAAAACTTTTCCAAACACTGACCCCTAGTGGCTTTAACATCAAGTTAAACCATCCTCAAAACACGCCTTTGGAATAGAATGAACAGATGTGGTTGACACATAAACACTTAAATAAACAAATGACTAAATTAAAATAATCACGGCTAATTTGAAACAGACCCCACCCATGTTTAACAAAGATCGCCGTTAGGTGTCTATGATATCAGTGATTAGGTAATGGTCAGTAGAAGACACTTGGATGTCAAAATATAATTTTCCTTCAACGAATCGATAGGCCAGTTCGTTTTGACGCTTCTTTTGTGTTAACAACTCCCTTAAAAACTTTATAAAGAAAGCGTTTTCTCTACAAAACTTTCCTCATGATGATGATCTAAGTTCGAAACTCTTTGAGAAGAATTAAAAAGTAGCATATTTTTCGGAAGATAAGGCGCAAACTTTCCTCATGATGATGATCTAAGTTCGAAATTCGTTGAGAAGAATTAAAAAGTAGCGTATTTTTCGGAAGATAAGGCGCAAACTTTCCTCATGATGATGATCTAAGTTTACTCGAAGTACTGAAACTCTAAGGACCATATAAAGAAAGATATTACTTATTATATGAAACCGACTTCTCTCTCTCTCTTCTCTCTCTCTCTCTCTCTCTCTCTCTCTCTCTCTCTCTCTCTCTCTCTCTCTCTCTCTAAGTTAAGAAGCCGAAACTGAATTTATTCTAATAAACTCCTGAAAAATAAACTTGGTATCATAGTTATCATTTACTACTAAAAAATACTACGGACGGTATTATGAATGAAAACAAACAACGATATTCCCCTGACCACTAGACACCTGTGGAGATAAAATTCAATTGGCCGTAACGAGAACCATTTGACTTGTAAGGTGATACCTTTCCCTGACCCCGCGAAGAAGTGTGGAAGAATTCTCTTTGGGATCGACTGACTAGAAACGACGACTACTACATCTGTCGACCCCTGATATACGACTGGTGTCGAGCCCTGACAGAAAGCCCTGATTGAGTACGGTAAAACGTGAAAAGGGCACTACGTAACACGAACTTTGGATACGCTAATGTTAATAAGTTCACTAAAAACATTTAAGATTTGAAAACTATTATATCAAAGAAAAAATATTATAAAGAAAATAAACATTAAAACATATGGCAGCGCATAGAGCCGGGTTAGCTCAGTCGGTAGAGCGTTCGGCTAGAAACCACAAGGTTGTTAGTTCTATACCGGCCCTCGCCAACTCAGCATATAAGTAGCACAAGGATCTAAAGTAAGGAGCTGATGGTAGGTGTGACACTCCATCTCAGATGCCAAAACAATCTCCTTGGTCTAGCGCTATTGAAAAGGGGATAGACTCATTGGCTGATACCAACTTTAGGCCGCCCCGACGACTTTATCTTTTTATGTCTTATACAATACAGTGCTACTTTTTTATTTTAAAAGCGTAAAAATAGGGGGGGTTGGGGGTGGTGGAATGGATGAATGGCATTTCAGTTCATTTTAATTGGGAAATTTGATTTGATATACGAGAAAAATTGAGTTAGGAACGGAAGGAATTAAACTCATCAGTTAATGTACCATTGCAATTGGTATTTTCTAAGTGTTTGCGGGAGGGAAGGGCTAAAGAAATATGGCCAATGGCTGAAATATGGTCAGTTGAAGATGTAATTATGTAATTATTACGTCAAAGAAAAATATTATTTGTAAAACTGCCACCGGGCAGTGTAAAAATTTAGTTTTTAAATATATTGCCTTGGTAGTGAAACATTCAATATCAAAGGGTTTGTATTAGCTACTGGCAAAATGAGCCTAAAATGCGTTTTTGACAAAATGACTTTAGCCCCCCCCCTCTACAGAAAATAATTTACCAAAAATCAGGGAATTATCGGATTTTAATGAAATTTTCAGTGTTTATTTATCACTGAATGATCTTTATAATGCATTATTTATTTTATTTCAAAACTTTCTCATTTTTTTCAGGTCACTTAATTTTGACCCCCCCCCCCCCCCACCCTTATGTTGGGGGCGTAACATTTTTGCGAGTTGGTCATTTTCGATACTAATTACAGTATAAATAAAGAGATAAAAGACCGAACTTATGAATAGAAACAAAAAAAAATTACGGTGGCTTTTCTATGCGAAAATAAGTACCGAAAATTGAAAAATAAAATGTAAAAAATAATAGATAATTAATTTTTTGGAGATTTCTTTTTTACTCATTTCGATAATTATTTAATTGGCTATTATTTTATAAAAGAAAAAATTATACATCGATATTTTTTCTGCTTAAAAAGGGGAGGGGTACATTTTCAATAGAGTTTTTCTTCAAAAAGTATACTTTGATGCAATAAAATAAGATTTGCATTAAATAGATATTTAATTCTAGAATCTAAAAATATAACATTTTAAACTTAACATCAGACTTTTCACATTTTAAATGAATTTTATATATTAATTTTTCATAGCAAAAATACTAATTAAAGTTTTGAAATAAAATAACTGATGCATTATAAAATGCATTAATTGATAAATCAATACTGAAAATTTCATTAAAATCGGATAATTACCTGATTTTTGGTAATTTTTTGCAATCGCGAATGTTACATAAAAATTGTAAACAAGCGCGTAAAACCCTTGAAAAATAGACAAAATTGCGGATCGCGTCGAAATTGACCAAAACAAATCGTTTTAAATCTATTAAAAATAAACTGCATATGTAATAATATTTTTCTTATTGTTAATGATGGTTATTATGTTACTACTTATCGATTTTGAAAAAGTTTGACCTTAAATAATAGATTTAATTATTTTTAATTCGCTTTTAAAATTCGTAGCAGATAACAAAATTGCCAGTGCCTAGTTTGTATCATAAGTAAGTAGAATTATTAGATTTATTAAGGGGTAAATAAAAATAAAATAATTTGAAATGGAATCTTGATTCTGCCACACTCCTCAAATCAAATGTTGCGCGTATCAATAAATTATTAAATGAATAATTATTTTGAAGATTTTACGCATAAGTTTTACGCAAAATCGAAGATATTTATTCATTTGTAAACTTTTTAGTAAACTTCTTGTCCCTGAAAAAGGGAGAGAGTAAAATGTAATTTTTTAGATTGAATTTTTAATTTTTAATTAATTTCATACTTTGTATAGTTCATTTATCTAAGTAATATATATAGTTTATTTGTTTATATTGTCATTATTACAATGGAAAAAAATTCAAAGCTTGAATTATAAGGAACAGCTTTTATTTATTCTATTGATATCAATTGTTCTCTTATTCTATGTATCGACAATTTTGTGTTTTGTGACGTAAGCAGTGACGTAGTTTCAGTAACAGACAAATAGCAACCGAATCTCCATTATTAATAGATGTGCTACTTTTCTTACTTAAAAAAACGTAACAAAAATGGAACTATTTTTTTTTGTTTAAATTGGAAAACCGATTTGATAAACAAGGAAATTTGAGTTACGAGCGGAAAGAATTAAACTCGTAAGACAAGGTACCCTTTTTACTTTAGATATTTCCTTTAGGAAGTTCTAAGATTTGGGATTGGGAATTAAAATGGTCCTAATTTTAGAATGAATAAATGTAAGACAAAACTTGGAGTCTTTCAGGATTCCACTAAAAGATTTCAGGTGCTTAGCGTCCGGCGTTTTGGCACCAAATTGAAGAGGAAATGTCAATCCTTTTATTTGTCCATCTTCTCACGAAATAAGAATGGTCTTTCAAGAATAGAATTCGGTGTCGTTAAACAAGTTACAATTGGCTGTTTGAAAAATAGAACTGAAACTGTCTTCTCCAAGACTGCGCCTAGAAAATCCTCAGGATAGAAATATTTATACTCGTTTTAAAATAGAAGTGGCAAATATCTTGTTTCTAACTGATATCTTTAACATTGTTCTCATTAAGGAGGAGAGATAGGAAAATATTAATGATAGTAATCCAAATAACAAGGAAATAACTGTTGTCATAAAGTATACGACTGACCTCAGGAATTTTGAATTCAGAGTTATCCCTCTCTTAGACTGGTTACTTACCCAAGGCTGTAGGGCCCAGTCTGCCCTACTATTTAACCCATAGCTGGAGGGAGAATATATGGATTCATACCTTTCCCAAGGGTATATATATATATATATATATATATATATAATATATATATATATATATATATATATATATATGGAGGATATTTTTCATAACTTTCCTTATCATTCTCTGTTTCTTTGTTAAATATCAGAATGAATAGAGAAAAAAGGTACTTTTTTATTTATCTTATTTAACAAACAAGTGTCTTTTTTCTTCCTTTTCTTCGCTTTATTTTCGGGTCTTTTTTCTATATTTTCAAATTTCCTTCCTACTGTTCCTTCCTTTCGTTTATTTCTTTTCTATTCTTCGTTTATATTCTTTCTTTCTTTCTTTCTTTCTTTCTTTCTTTCTTTGTTAACTATCTTCTTTCTTCTTTGTTTCCTTCTTTTTCATTGCTTCACGTTTTAACGTCTTTTTTCTCTTTCTTTTCTCTTTCTTTTGTCTTTTCCCTATCTTTTATCAACATTCTCTTCTTCTTCTTCTTCTTCTTCTTCTTCTTCTTCTTCTTCTTCTTCTTTCTTCTTCTTCTTCTTCTATAAGGCAACCATGCAGCCTTCTTTGTCTCCCCCTCTCTCTTTATATATATATATATATATATATATATATATATATGAAAGTAAGTAAACAAACAATGTGTTTATTTTTGATATGGCCTTTTTAGCCGACAAATTTTGGAGGGTATGTGCTTAATTGAAGTCATACCTAAATTTGAAAATGAATTAGTTAATAATTGATGAATTTAGCCTTACATTTGAACACATATGCCCGCCGAAATTCATCAATTATTAACTAATTAATTTTCAAAATTAAGTATGACTTCAATTAAGCACATATTCTCCATATATATATATATATATATATATATATATATATATATATATATATATATATACCCTTGGGAAAGGTATGAAAATGAAGGAGGAACAGATAAATGTTTGCTAGATAGAAAAGAATGCGATTTTTAGATAAAAAGAAGAAAAGAAAGTTAACTAAAAAAATTGATAAAAGAAGAAAAAAAATAAACCACAACAAATTTTAAACAAATAAAATGAAAAAGAAATTTAAGAAATAATAAAGAACAAAAGATGAAAAGATCAAAAGTATTAACAGAAGAAACGGAGTTCATAAGGGAAAGAAGAAGGATAAACCAAAATGTTTTTAAAAAGAAAAATCAAATGAAAGAAGGAATAATGTAAAGAAAAGGAAATATGTAAAAGAAATGATACAAATAAGAGAAGAAAGAAAGGAAAGAAAGAAAGAAAGAAAGAAAAGGAAGAAGGAAGAAAGAAGGAATGAATGAAAGAAAGAAAGGAAAGGAAGAAAATAAAGGAAAGGAAGAAAAAAAAGGAATGAAGGAAAGAAAGGAAGAAGAAGAAAGAAGAAAGAATGAAGGAAAAGAAAGAAAGAAAGAAAGGAAAGAAAGAAAGAAAAAAAGAAGAAAGAAAGGAAGAAAGAAAGAAGGAGAAAGAATGAAGGAAAGGAAGAAGGAAAGAAAGAAAGAAAGAAAGAAGGATTTTTTCCAAGTGTAAATTACAACGTGTCATCCATTTGCCGCCATCTTTAGAAAAAGAATCGTCTGCATCTGACAGTTGATCAGTTCGTCTTTAGTTTATGACCTTCGAATAGAAATGCTATTTCACGGGGAAAATATTCTTTCTGAAAATATTCCGTATCGTATTCCACCCAAACATATGAATACATTTCGTATTCACTCTTTACAATACACCGGATTCTACAGGAATGGTCAGAAAGTCTTGTTAGCGTCTACCATAATATGACTCCAAATAAATCAACTGTACATCTTTCTTGTGTTTTCTTTTGCCAACAATTGTATTTTTGTAGAGTTTTTTCAATATCTTTTATTTTCTATCTTATTTATATTTATTGTGTTTATTGATTCCTTAATGTTGTTGAATATCGGCAAAACAAACCTTGTTTTTATATTTACTGCATTCGACATCAATATCTCTCCTACTTTACGTTCTTTAATCTTCACTAACTTCCTTTATTCCTTCCGTTTTTCTTTCATTCCTTTTTTTCCTTCTTTGCTTCACATATTCATTTCTATATCTCTTTCTTTTTCTTCCTTCATTCATCTGTACTTCGTCTTACATTCAGTTCTTTCTTTCTTTCTTTCTTTCTTTCTCATTTCATATCTTTGTTATTTCTTTTCCTTCTCTGCTACTCATATTACTTCCTCCCTTTCTTTCTCCAATCTTTCCTTTCATTTCTTTTTCCCATTTTCTTTCTTTTATTTTCTTTCTTTTTTCATCCTTTCGATCTATCTTTCTTTCATTCTTCCTTCAACATTTCTTTCTTTCTTTCTTACGTTCTTTCATTCTTTACTCTTCCTTCCTTCCTTGTTCCCCCTCTCCCTCTCCCCTTCCCTCCCTCTCTCTCTCTCTCTCCTCTCTCTCTCTCTCTCTCTCTGTAATGGTTAACAATCTAGTCTGACTGACCAACCACTACATATTAGTTGAGTTCGACCATCACAATACTTAACGGCGCCGCTAGAAATGAAATATAAAATTATATTAAGGGACAATGAATGAAATTTTAATTCGAAATAGTCACCCAATATTCAACTCACGTATTCCAGCGAGTTTTCTATTGGTCGAAGTATCTGTGAAACAGCTCTTTTAATACAGTGTGAAATTGCGCCGTCATTGTTACAGTTTTTTACGTTTTTAGATGCTTTTGAGTTAAGGAATAAAATGTCTCACGGATAATGGTGTCTTCCAAGTAGTGACAAGGTATGAGGCAACCTGACCCCCCAACATAGTTTACTGGTGCCTTGTCTGATCGTAAACCATCTTTTCTTTTAACTTAACTGAAGAGTCGTGTATTATAAAGAGATTTGAGGCGCGTGGTGTAATGGTTAAAGTCATGGGAAATGGACTCGTCGCCCCGAGTTCAAATCCTGGCCGTGGTAATTGCATTTCACTTAGTGCTAATACCCTTGGGAAAGGTATGAATCACACACTCTTTCCAGCTATGGGTAAATAGCAGGGCAGACTGGGTTCTTTAACCATGGTTAGGCAACCAGTCTAGGGGAAGGAAAACTCTGAATTCAAACTTGTTGAACTCCGCTTAAGAAATTGACCTTGTGTCGTATCCTGCTCGTGCCGAGGAGTTGGTAAATATATATAAAGAGATTTGACTTATAATTTTGATTGAATGGTTGATTTTGAAGGCAAAACAATCCGTATTTTATTTTATGCCAAGAAGCTAGAGAACCGCATTAACGGTTAGTTTGTATTTACACTTTTTGTGTAATTGTTTCATAAGAGTTTTTTTTTATGGAATGGGGTCGCACAGTTATATGATATCAAGTATTAGTATTATCTGCGTTATTCAGACTATTGTCGTCATCTTTATTGTTATTTGTACGTTTCGGCCAATGTACCATCCGGCCTTCTTCAGGTATTTCTTGTCGGACTCGGGAACCTTCTTGGACTCGGGAACCTTCTTTTCGAACTCGCGAACTTTCTTGTCGTAATCAGGAGCCATCACGGAACTTTGAACTTAACCCTTTATTCAGTCCACGGAGGTATCCTGTTCTCATTCCGCTAACCATAGCTGGGGTAGGAGTTGTGTTAATTATTTTTCTATGTTACTGCCGCTACTCAGGATTGAACTCGGAATCCAGAGATAACTGTCACTTAGAACTGTCTTAACCTAACTACCTCATCCACTAGGCCATGTGTCCTGAGTCCGACAAGAAATACCTGAAGAAGGCCGGAGGGTAAATCGGCCGAAACGTTCTACAAATAACAATAATGATGGGGACAATAGTCCGAATAACGCAGATAATAGTAATCACCAAGCCTCATCTCAAACATTCAAAGAAATAATATCAATTATTCTTTTCTAATATAAATAATTTGCACACTGTTGAATGTCTTATTGATTGATTGATTGATTGATTGACTGATTTTAATGGCATGTCAACCCATCTTGGGCTATTTTTTTTATTGTACGTACATATTTACATTTTTGTGCAACCGTTTCTTAAGAGTTTTTTTATGCATACGGAGCAGGATACGACACAAGGTCAATTTCTTAAGCGGGGTTTAACAGGTTTGAATTCAGAGTTTTCCTTCTCCTAGACTGGTTACCTAGCCATGGTTAAAGAACCCAGTCTGCCCTGCTATTTGCCCATAGCTGGAGGGAGAGTAGGATTCATACCTTTCCCAAGGGTATTAGTGCTAAGTGAAATGCAATTACCACGTCCAGGATTTGAACTCGGGGCGACGAGTCAATTTCTCATGACTTTAACCATTACACCACGCGCCTCCAAAGTTCCCACGATACCCATGTGTTGTGATTTTCTTAGTCCGACTACTACCATACACGATTTAGCAACGTGAATAACAACGGACATACATACACACAACTGCCCTTTATATATATATATATATATATATAAATATATAGATTACATTTCATACATACATACACACAACTGCCCTTTATATATGTATATATTACATTCAGACATACATACACACAACTGCCCTTTAAATATGTATAGATTACATTCAGACATACATACACACAAACTGCCCTTAAATATGATAGATTACATTCAGACATACATACACACAACTGCCCTTATATATGTATAGATTACATTCAGACATACATACACACAACTGCCCTTTATATATGTATAGATTACATTCAGACATACATACACACAACTGCCCTTATATGTATAGATTACATTCAGACATACATACACACAACTGCCCTTTAAATATGTATAGATTACATTCAGACATACATACACACAACTGCCCTTTATATATGTATATATATTACATTCAGACATACATACACACAACTGCCCTTTTATATATGATAGATTACATTAGACATACATACACACAACTGCCCTTTATATATGTATAGATTACATTCAGACATACATACACACAACTGCCCTTTATATATGTATAGATTACATTCAGACATACATACACACAACTGCCCTTTAAATATGTATATATTTAATGCCGAAATTTAATCCATTTGTAAATGTAGCATTATAAATCACAACTATATGTTCCACGCAATGAAGATTGTTTTTGTACATGGTCCTATTGAACACGAATCATTTTAAACGGATCTATTTAAACTATAGATGGAACCCGAATAGTTACTACCACCTCAGCTCTGAGTGGACCTGGGAGTAATGACAATGAAGGAGTACTCCGTACTCCCGATCAAGTAACGTTGAAAACACCAGTTCCCGCTAGATTAACGACGTTAAGCATTGATGAGCCTACTTTGACAGGTGACCATTTAAGCAACAGCAGCTACTGTAAGGAACCGAATTTAAAAAATGATTTGATACGGCATTAAATTACCCGAAAAGGGTTGATATGCCGCAAAACAAAACAACAAAACCTAGGAAAACTTCCCAGGTCTCCAGAACTGGAGCTTCTTCATCAAATGCACTTTAGTGTGATACCCTGGATACCCCCTTTGAAGGTCGGGGGATGGGTGTTACCACTCTGCAGTGGATGCAGTCGAATTATTCTAAGCCCCACCGACAGTGCTGGAGAGATTTGACTTAGAGTGTAATACAATCAAATTCAGAGAAACATTTTAGCTTTTCTAGTCATTTCTTATTAGTAATTACTCAGTATGTTTTCATGTTTAAGTAATCGCTATGGTTAATGCCGGTTTAGCTCATTTGGTAGAGCGTCCGCCTGGAAACCACAAGGTTCCAGGTTCGATACCGGCCCTCGCGAACTCAGCGTATGAGCAGCACATGGATCTGTGTGGTAAAGTGAGGAGCTGGTGGTAGGTGTGGCGCTCCAACTCAAAGACTAAAAACAATCTCCTTGGTCTAGCGCTAGTGAAAAGGTGATAGACTCTATCACTGTCTGGCTGATACCGACTTTAGACCACCTCGACAATTTTACTTTTACTTTAAGTTTAATGCCGATGAAGTAAAAATAAATGTAAAGTTTTTAAATGCCATCGTTGGCCAGTTGAAAAGGGCTTAAAGTAAGCCCTGAGTTATGGAATCCTTTGGTAAGCAAATAAGTCCTATCCTGCGTATTGGTAAAGGTCCAGTGATTTAATCCTATGTCCGTCGTCCACAAAAGGCAAGGTAGTTATGGCCAGTACTGGTCGGTTTAAGTATTGTATCAGCAGCAGAGTACTGCCAGTGATTGGCCAAGAAAGATCACATAATTCTCGCCGAGTCTATAAGTAGGAGTGGGCTTCAAACACACAACTTATAAGAGAAATTTCTCAACAATAAATTTCGCTTAAAAAATAAAAGAAGAAAAAAAAAAAAAAATGTAATGATGTACTTAACCAGGGCAACACTGGATGACCTTTCCAAACAAATGATCTGACTCCCGCTACAAGCATGGTTATATGTCAATGTTTGGGTTAGTACCCACCCTGCGGCTGCCAAATATCTGTATTCATTTTACCAATGATTGAAGCACTATGATGACAGACGAAGACCTTGAGTATAAAAGATTCAAATCATTATGAGATATGAGTAGGTGCCAGATCCGTAATTTTATATAATCTTTCTTTCTTTTTTCTTTCTTTCTTTCTTTCTTTCTTTCTTATTCTTATTCCTCTCCCTCTCTTTCTTTTTCTCCTCTCTCTTTTTTCTCTCTCTCTTTCTCTCTCTCTTTCTCTCTCTCCTCTCTCTTTCTCTCTCTCTCTCTCTCTGCTTCTCTTTTCCTTATGGTAAGCAGAATTGAGGTGCCAGATCCGTATTGAGATAGTAATTTCATATATTCTTTCTTTCTTTCTTTCTTTCTTTCTTATTCTTATTCTTATTCCTCTCTCTCTCTCTCCCCCTCTCTCTCTCTCTTCTCTCTCTCTCTCTCTCTCTCTCTCTCTCTTCTTTATTGTAAGCAGTTTTGGGGTGCCAGATCTGTATTGAGATAGTACACTCAAATAATCTTTCATTCTTTCTTTCTTTCCTTCTTGTTCTTGTTCTTGTTCTTGTTGTTGTTCTTCTTCTCCCCCCCCCCTCTCTCTCTCTCTCTCTCCCGCCTCCCCACTCTCTCTCTCTCTCTCTCTTCATACCAACATGATGAAACATATACATCTTTTCTTCCTCCTACTTTGCCTTTCTCTTTCTCTTTGCTACTTTCTCTTCCCCCCTCTCTCCTTTATAACTATCTTTTCCTTATGCCATGACAGGGAAGAAAACCTACTTTCGATCAAGTTATGCTTAAAGCACCATCCCAAACCAGATCATCGAAGTTAAGCAGCGATGGGTCTGCTCAGTACTGAAATGGGTAACAAATTTCGGATTAGTAGGTGTCGTAAAAAATCTAAAACTTGCGTTCCAAACTTTGTAAATGTTCAGTCACGTTTTAGCACTGGTTCCTGTTAGATAATCTAAGTTAAGCAACGATGAGTCTATTTAGATCTTAGATGGGTGATCGCATCAAAACGGCAGATGCCATAAGCAATCTATGGACTGTGTCCAAGCTGAGTAAAGCTTTATAAAGGTCTAGTTACATTTAAGCACTGGTTCCCATTAGAAGTTAAGCAACGATGAGTTCTGAGATGGGTGACTACATTGGAATAACAAGTGATGTAAGCATGTGTGCCAAACTAGACAGTGCTTGATAAATTCTATGTGAAGAATCGTCTTGCTCTCTCCTCCCACTCCTCTCTCATTCTTTCTCTCTCTACCTCCTTGTCTCCACTATCTCCTCCGTCTCTCTCTCTCTCTCTCTCTCTCTCTCTCTCTCTCTCTCTCTCTCTCTGTGTGTCTGTGGGGTGTATGTATTCTTGCAAGGCCAAACTAAAGAAAGCAGTGTGTTCTGGGTAGTTATTTATCCAAACCATTTGTCACGGGTAGGATGTGACACAAGCTCGCGAGTCTGATGGATCAATCGAGGATCAAACTCGCTATTCAGTAATAATAGATCTGCGAAACTTGCTTGCTAACCATTGCACCACAATGTGAGACGTAAGCGGCGTGTCCTAGGTATGACACCTTCCTGCATCTGATGGTGAGACTCGAATTCTGAGGAGTACACCTTCATTGCCATTGCCCCCAGGTCCACTCTGACCCTAAGTAGTTATACCTGTTAGAGCCAAATAGTATTGAAAAGTATTCTTTTCTTTCTTTCTTTCTTTTTTTTATTCTTATTCTTATTCTTATTCCCCTCCCTCTCTTCTCTCTCCCTCTCTCTTTCTCTCTCTCCCCCCCTCTCTCTCTCTCTCTCTCTCTCTCTCTCTGTTTTCTCTCTCTGCTTCTCTTTTCCTTATAGTAAGCAGAATTGAGGTGCCAGATCCGTATTGAGATAGTAATTTCATATATTCTTTCTTTCTTTCTTTCTTTCTTTCTTTCTTATTCTTATCCCCTCTCTCTCTCCTCTCTCTCTCTCTCTCTCTCTCTCTCTCTTCTCTCTCTCTCTCTCTCTCTTTATTGTAAGCAGTTTTATTCGATAGGACAATGCGTAAAACATACTTTAAAAAACTACGCCAAAAATTTGTATATGAACATTTGGTCTAGTTTGGTTTCCATATCAACCTCGAATATAAACTTACAATGAACACGATTCCCTAACTTGAAATACCCCTAAACTGGTTAATATACCGTTAGAATCAATCACACAAAAAAGAGAGCGGCGTGTCTGTTGAATAAGTAGGTACATAGCTAGTTGATGTAGTGTGGTTTAGTCGACTTATTGTGTTAGTAAAAATGAGAACACAAGACGTATTTTAACGGAGGTACTGGACACAGATGCTTACACGTTGGTTTACTTCACCGAACAGAATGATACAATAGAACTAAGAGAAAAGGAAAACGAATTACTCGTCATTTCTTGGTGGCGCCGACAGGGGTCGAGCAGTAATTTACCACATAGTTCTAGAAAGGCGACCCACAGGCATTAGCCGCATATCCTCAAGGGACTATTTTAGTTGGTAAAACTCAACAGTATCTGTCGACAGACGTTTTGTAAAAACCCTTTTTTACGAAAGAATGTTGGGTTATTTCCTAGTTGAGTAACATGATATTACAGGGTGACCTAGAAAAAACAGAACGCAAATTATTTATTTTCCCATTAAACTAACCTTAAACCCTAACCCTAACCCTAAACCCTAACCCTAAATCCTATGTTGAGTAACATAATATTACAGGGGGACCTAGAAAAAAACAGAACCCACAAATTTTGTAATAAAACTGTTAATTTTAATTTTCGTTTTTGAAGTTTAAGTCCAACAAAGGTTAGGGTTAGGGTTTAGGGTTAGGGTTAGGTTTAGGGTTAGTTTAATGTGAAAATAAATGAATAATTTGGGTTCTGTTTTTTCTGGGTCACTCATGTTACTCGACTAGGAAATAACCGAATGTTGTATAATAAAAATGCAATTTCAAATTTATATTTTAAAGCTTAATATTTTAAGATCAAAGCACTTCTTCTTTTATAGGATTTTTCGTTGAACGGACTTTGGGGCATATCAATTTTGGGAATTTTCCACATTTGGAAGAATTAGTAATCGGAGCAGAAAAAAAAAACATCAAAGCAAAAAGCCGCAGGTTAATTTTTTAGCTTTTCATTGTCCACACACTATTAGTTATTTAGGTTAAATCTAATTTTATATCAGTGACTTCCATTAATCGTTTCTTTTTTTCGTTTTAGTTGCAAGAGAACACCATAAAATTAATTGTAAACTAAGTTATTCTGGAGCTGTGGTAGTGTAGAGTACCCATTCATCACCATCTCTCCCAGGTACATCCTGATCCGGATTGATAGTACCTGTTAGGGTTCAAACTATTGGTTAAATAGATTTAAAAAAAAAACATGTTAAAAATTAGTTTTATAAAATGAATATCCACCAAGAATACATAAAACAAAACGTCTTTGGCATAGTAAAGTAAAGTAAAGTCGTCGGGGCGGTCTAATGTCGGTATCAGCCATGCAGCGAGGGAGTCTATCCCCTTTTCACTAGCGCTAAATCAAGGAGATTGTTTTAGCGTCTGAGGTGGAGCGCCATACCTACCATCAGCTCCTTACTTTACCGCACAGATCCCTGTGCTACTCATACGCTGAGTTGGCGAGGACGGGTATTGAACCAGGAACCTTGTGGTTTCTAGCCGAACTCTCTACCGACTGAGCTAACCCGGCCCTAACAAACAAACACTTCATTTTATATATCAACTTTCGGACCATATGATCTTTAGGCACCCATTTTGCGATCTCGATTCGTGGGGACATTTTTCCATTTACACCGTCAAAAACGGTTAATTGTTAACAGACGATTTTTAGAGTTTTTATTTTAATTATAAAACTAACTCCTGACCCTAACCTCTAACCCTAGCCCCTAACCCTAACCCCTAACAAACAACCAGATTTTGACGGTGTAAATGGAAAAAATGTCCCCACGAATTGAGATCGCAAAAGGGGTGCCTAAAGGTCATATGGTTCCAACTTTCTTTAAAAAGATCGGAAACTTTGGACAAAAAGAAAACTTATAGAAAAAGTCTAACTATCGATTTTATCCCTAATCAATATCACTATCACTCTTATGATCATTAAAATTGATTTAGATTTGTCGAATTACTTTATTGATATCGAACTTGACTGTATATGACTGCATTTGATCGATAGGTAATTCATTTCATTCAAGATATGTTTTCTTTCCATCACTCACCTACAACCCAACAAGACTAATTCATTACAATTTTCAATTACTTTGTGACTTTCTCCTGTTGATCAATTCGCGTGTCGTTTTTGCTCGGACGGTTACCCAACACGCGACAAGGCAGCTTTAATCATCAGTTATTTCCGAAAAAGTTTAGAAATATATTTGATTGGCATTGGGTGGGGAGCTGTTGGAAGGTGGGATATATATATATATTAGATATATCAGATATATCAAACATACACAGAATCCACTTGGGAAAAAGGTTTTAGTTCCAGTTAACTCAAAAGAAGATTGGATGATTGGTTGGTTGGTTGGTTGGTTAGTTTTTACGCCATATCAACCCTTATTGAGTTAGTATTATCTGCGTTATTCGGACTATTGTCCCCATCTTCAGTGTTATTTGTACAACGTTTCGGCCGATATGCCCTCCGGCCTTCTTCAGGTATTTC
>CM042159.1:70930142-70932642 GCA_023376005.1 Doryteuthis pealeii | reverse complement strand
TTGAACTTAGATGGAAATACTTCTATGTCTTCTATAAATAGTATCCAACATTCCATTTCCCTCATTTCTCTCCTTTATAATATAAAAAAAAGAGATCAGATGATCCTGTTAATAAACAAACAAACAAAAATAAAATAAAATAAAAATAAAGCCTTGCTTAGAGGCGAATCAAATCTGGAATAATAATTAAAATAAAATAAAAAGAAATGATCAGACACACAGACATAAGCACCACGCACACACACATATGCTTACATTTACACACACAAGCACGCACACACACACACACTTACACACACAAACACACACATAAGCAAGCACCCCAACCATACACATACACACACAGAATTTGGAAGACCCAAGACAGAACGAATCTAGCAGCCGCTAGACAACTTCAGTTCCAGTATTCTTCTGAGGATGGGATTTTCATCCTGAAATATTAAGGAATAAAATGACAGGTTACCAAAAAACATCATAGTTACCTTCTTTTTTCTTTACACTCGCATTGTGACAGCCTTCAAAACCAACTAACAAACCAATATATATATACATTTATATAAATACACACACACACACACACACACACACACACACACATATATATATATATATATATATATATATATATACATTTTCGTAAATTTATATATTATTTTCGTAAATTTGTTGAACTCGACCAGTTCCGACCTTAGGTCATCATCAAAGGATGTTTATGTTAAGACTGATTACATTTTAAGACTGATAGGCTTACGAATACCAAAATATTGGTGTTCACGTGTGAAAAAAAGAGTTTTCAGTATATATATATATATATATATATATATATATATATATATATATATATATATATATATACTGTCAATAACAACAAAGACAAAGGATCCGTTGAACAGGAGCAACATTCATTTGAAGAAGGGAGTCTAACGATCGATACCGAAAATTTATGATAACAAATAATAAAAAATAATTGAATCCAGTACTCATAACATCGAGTTCCTTCATTTATTTTTAAATGCTTCATAATAACGCCCAACTTCAACATAAAAAATATAAAAATATATACCGAGAGAAGCATACGGAGACCCCTAAAATACAACATGAATATATATATATATATATATATATATATATATATATATCTTGCTGGTTGATTTTGTAGGCTATCACAATGGAAAGTGTAAAGAAAAATAAGGTAACTATGGTTTTGTTTGTTAATCTTTAATTTATTCTTAATATTTCGTGATAAAAGTCTCTTCGACAGAAGATTTCTGAAACTGAAGCTGTTATTAGTCCTTTCTGCTTTGTGTCTTATATCTTCCAAATTCTGTGTGTGTGTGTGTGTGTGTGTGTGTGTGTGTGTGTGTGTGTGTGTGTGTGTGTGTGTGTGTATGTGATTAACCTTTCACAGACAAAGCCAGCAGAATCTACAACTATAATTCTTGATAAAAACTACTTCCATTCCAACCTTTCCCAAAAAACGTCTGTGTGTGTGTGTGTGTGTGTGTACGTGTGTGTTGGATTTGGAAAAGGTTGGAGTGGAACTAGTTTACAAATGTTTTTTCACTATTTCGACTAATGTGAACTAAATAAGGATTAGTATATACTAAGTATACACTACTAATCTGCCCTGTCATCTGGGACTGTAGAATACGCCGACTGCACCACTACATATGGGTACAATGGGACCACCTGATGGCCGTGGGTGGCGATCCTTGATGCTTAAGGATGGAATCCTGGTACCTGAGAAGTCGATGACATGCAACACTCTACTTTAGCCCCTACATTGGCTGAAAGTGGTTCACATCAAGCCCAAGTATCTATATGATTTCCCCGACCTGATTGCTCCCATCACAAATGTCCAACCCTTGTTATCAGATATGTGCTTGAAGGCGGAGGCTGAGAGTCTTAGTATCCTGGATATGACATGAAACTGCATCTGGTGGTGAGGTACCAATTCTGAAACTGTGGGGGGAAAATGGAGTACCTCGTCATGGCCATTACTCCCAGGTCCGCTATATAATACTATGCATTGTGCATGCATATGTGGCTGCACAGTTAGTTATATAGATATGTAGGAGCTAGTTATACTGAATAGGTAGTAAGATAACCCACATATAAGATAAGTGTGTGTGTGTGTGTAAATTGGTAATGGATTAGGATCACCCACAGATGGGTGTGTGTGTTCAAGTAGATCATGTGTGTGTATGTATAAATAGATATAGATAAATATGTGCGTATGTATACATACATGAGTATCTGGGTATACACATATTTTGTATGTGTAAGTAGGTGTATTGTTTGTGGGTGTCAATAGTTCAGTCCACCCATTACAACTTAAGGAAATCAAGAAGGATGATAATCTCTTCTTAGGAGACAGAGAGACTGGGTTTTGACTACTTTGAGGGTCAACTATAGTTTAGACCGATAAAAAAATGTGACCATATTAAACACAAAGAAAAACTTTTCAAATCACGCGGGGGTTAGACACAAATCTCGTGGA
>CM042159.1:70882642-70925142 GCA_023376005.1 Doryteuthis pealeii | reverse complement strand
GGAGGGGTACATTTTCAATCGAGTTTTTCTTCAAAAAGTATACTTTGATGCAATAAAATAAGGTTTGCATTAAATAGATATTTATTTCTAGAATCTAAAATTATAATATTTTAAACTTAACATCAGATTTTTCGCATTTTAAATTAATTTTATATATTAATTTTTCATAGCAAAAATACTAAATTAAAGTTTTGAAATAAAATAACTGATGCATTATAAAATTCAGTAATTGATAAATCAATACTGAAAATTTCATTAAAATCGATAATTACCTGATTTTTGGTATTTTTTTTTGCAATCGCGAATGTTACAGTAAAAGTGTAAACAAGCACTTAAAACCATCGAAAAAGAGACAGAATGGCGGATCGCGTCTAAATTGACAAAAACAAATAGTTTTAAATCTATAAAAATAAACTGCATATGTAATGATATTTTCCTTTTTTAATGATGGTCATTATGTTACTACTTATCAATTTAGACCTTAGTTTGACCTTAAATAATAGATTTAATTATTTTTAATTCGGTTTTAAAACTTGTAGACGCTGAATTTTTCGCCAGTCCCTATATTAATATGCTAGTACCTACCTACGAGTGTCACACTTTAACGGCACCACCCGACCCGGAAGAATTCGTAGTTGAGGAATTAGTAGAGGGTTGGGTATTGGGTCGAGGATCGTTCCGTTTTTTATTGTGAAGAAAGTAAAGGAAGAAAAAAGAAATGCTACTCACCAGAAAAAATATTATATGAAAGAAAGTGAGTTGGGCAATATATATAGAGAGGGGGCGAGATTGCGGAAGCGATAATGATAATATTTTTCAGTGAAATGGAATGAAAAGATGAAAGAGAGAGAGAGAGAGAGAGAGAGAGAGAGAGAGAGAGAGAGAGAGAGAGAGAGAGAGAGAGAGAGAGAGATGGGGGAGGGAGTTAGTTAAATCAAGAGTAATATATTTTTTTACATATTAAACTTTTGTAATAGCTCTCAAACTGTACATATCAAACGTAATAGTTAAAATATCACAACGTGATATATTCACAGGTCCCACTAGTATAATATAAATGCATTATTAAGTCTCTGTTCTCAAAAATAATTTAGAAATTCAAATATATATATATATATATATATATATATATATATATATATATATATATGGGCAATTCCATGTCAAATCATCAGGGCCATGTCACCCACCCCTTCAATTTTTCTGAATTTTGGTTAGAATTAGACAATCCCCAAATTTGAGCTTACAATTCGAAAAATTCGCCGAGTTATGTCGATTTTAAACTCGAAAAATTTGAGGAAGGGTGAGAAAATTGGCGCCATTTTGTAATCTATTTCTGTCTATAAAATAGGTTTTATAGCTCTCCTACTTCTAAAAATTGGCTCCTAGAAGTTTTTAGGCCTGAGAAATTGAGAAATGTTATCAAAATAGACATAAAGTTAACCCTTTTCACGTTATTAATGATTTCTGATTTTTTCAATGCAAGATCAACAAGTGAAAAAATCACAATGTGGCACTGCATATAATTTTCTTTTTCCTTTAAATTATTATTCTACATATATTGAACATTATTCGTACCAAAAATGGAGTTTGGTTTTTGCTCACAAGCGAAGTTACATCATCAGTTAAGATTTGGCTGTTTTACGTACAGCCATTCAATAAGCACCATATGGAGCAAAATAACTGTCAGAGTTCGATGAAATTATCAGGATGGTTGGATATATTTAAAATAATATACAAACAATATATTTCCCATGTATTAATCATATTGCCTGCAAAATTCTGACAATATACAAACGTCAATATCAGCACCACATTTCATTCTAGAATTGAAAATTGGAAGGTAACAAAAATGATAACAATATCCTTGGTACCACCAATTTTCCCTGTGAAATTTACCCCGCTATATTTAACACAATGAAACTTGCAAAAGAATTAATATTATCTTGAAAAAAATTTTTTCCATTCGAAAGAAGAAACCTAAAACAAACTGCTGATGATTTTAGAAAGTTTTTTCAGCTTAAGAAAATAATGGAAATTATGATTGAAAAACAATGTTTTCATTTTTGCACCGTTAAATCAACTAAATTTTAACGTAGCCAAAGACGAGTTACGAAAAGAGGATTTTTTAAAAATTAGATGAAAAATCAATTAATGTTCCGATTTTCACAAATATTATCATAACTATTTACCTTTGGATGTAAATATGTCTGAAATAGTTTTTTTCATAAAATGTATTAAGGGAAATATGTTTTTACGAGTTCTACCCCCCCCTACTTTATTTCATGAGATATTAAAAAAAATAAAGCGTCAAAAAATGTTTTTACTTTTTTTCTATAAAGATAAGAGGCTGAATAACTATATAAAAAAATGTGTATGATATTCAAGGCAGTAGTTTTTGTAGAAAAAAAATCATGTATTCTGAAATAAAAAGTACAATCCGTAACTTGTTTTTGGCTACGTTAAAATTTAGTTATAAATATAAAATAGTTATGAAATAACTCTCTCCCCTTTTAGTCTAGTTCCCAGTGAGAGATTATCAGAAAACGCAAGCTGAAAACCTTTTTAAAAATAATAATGATGATGATAATGATAATAATAATAATAATAATAATAATAATAATAATAATAATAATAATTTGTTTGTACAAAATTATATGATTTAAAGTATTCCTGTCTAATCATGATGTGAATTTACAAACAGGTCTATTTGGTCCATAGATAACACCCGAACAGGTACTACCAGTCAGGGTCAGAGTGAACTTCAAAAGAGCTTTTTCCCAGATGCAGTCTAATATCATAACAGATATGTAGAAAGTATTAAATGATGCAGGAGACATTATTAGAAGTCAACTACAAGTAAGTTGTATTTGGTTCAAAATATATACATTATATATAGCGCTGTGATAAAGCCACAGTTCACATAGCGCTAATACCCTTGGGAAACGTATGAATCCAACTATTCTCCCTCCAGCTATGGGTAAATAGTAGGACAGACTGGGCTCTTTAACCTTGGTTAGGCAACCAGTCTAGGAGAAGGAAAACTATGAATCCATAACTGTTAAATCTCCGCTTGGGGTGATCACAACTAGAATAGGCTCAGTCCTACTTAGTGATCTATTTCAATTTTTTTTAATTATAAAAAGAAATATTTTACATAGTCTCTTCAGACTAGATCATTGTATCTGTGAAGTGTGTTCCTATCACTCTACAACAATTAGTTGGTTGGTTGTTTCATTTTACGGCATATCAACCTTTTTCGGGTCATTTAATACTGAATCAAATGATCTTAATAAACGAATGACTCAAGTTGCTTATAGTACCTGCTGTTGCTTAAATAGTCACCTATCTAAGTATTGAACAAGCTCATCACTCCTTTTATTTGGGTGTTTCTTACCCGTCCGCAAGGGATATACCCGGCATATTCTAAGCCCCACCGACAGAATCGCATTCAGAATGAAGAGGTCGTTAAATTCCTCTGATGCTAAAATGATAGAATTGAAACATATAAGGTAATAAGGTAAGGAAGCGTGTGGTGTAATGGCTAAAGTCATGGGAAATGGACTCGTCACCCCGAGTTCAAATCTTGGACGTGGTAATTGCATTTCACTTAGCGCTAATACCCTTGGGAAAGGTATAAATCCTACTCTCCCTCCAGCTATGGATGAATAGTAGGACAGACTGGGCTCTTCAACCTTGGTTAGGCAACCGGTCTAGGAGAAGGAAAACTCTGAATTCAAAACCTGTTGAACTCCGCTTAAGAAATTGGCCTTGTGTCGTATCCTGCTCGTTCGGAGGGGTTGGTAAATAGATATATGTAATGTAAGAACTATGATTTAATCAACCAGAGATATCAACATCTGCTCTTTCAAATATCTAGAACTGATCTGCAGCCGAGGGAAACTTTTAAAATACGGAAACGGTCAGTGCAACTTGAAAAGGTCGCAGAGTGTACAAAAGATGGAAGAAAAGAGAAATATCAATCATCCGATTCCTCGCTGGACACCAGCTCAAGGATCAGTTTTCTTTCTTGTGAACAGCTTTATCTGATAAGGGGAATTGTATTCTAAAAGCTGATCTCTTGGCCGGAAGGCTTGTTGAATTTTGAACGAACCGTTGATGACAAAGAACAGTTACCTGACACACCAAACTCCAATACTCGGATGAATCCCAACGGATTACCTGAAGGATTGGAGATTGACCTGCAAAGTAAAGCAACAATGAGAATGCCCTGTATGCAACAGGTACTGTAAGTAAACAAAGACCAGTATCTTGGAGTGGTAGTACTTGTTAGTTTCCCATCTCTGAATCAAATAGATCTTTTGGTTATATCGTAGTCCAACAGGAAAGTATTAGATGATGCAGGAGACATTATCAGAAGTCAACTACAAGTATGTTGTATTTGGTTCAAAATATATACATTATATATAGCGCTGTGATAAAGCCACAGTTCACATAGCGCTAATACCCTTGGGAAACGTATGAATCCAACTATTCTCCAGCTATGGGTAAATAGTAGGACAGACTGGGCTCTTTAACCTTGGTTAGGCAACCAGTCTAGGAGAAGGAACATTCTGAATTCATAACTGTTAAATCTCCGCTTGGGGTGATCAATACTAGAATAGGCTCAGTCCTACTTAGTGATCTATTTCAATTTTTTTTAATTATAAAAAGAAATATTTTACATAGTCTTTTCAGACTAGATCATTGTATCTGTGAAGTGTGTTCCTATCCTCTACAACAGTTGTTGGTTGGTTGTTTCGTTTTACGGCATATCAACCTTTTTCGGGTCATTTAATACTGAATCAAATAATCTTAATAAACGAATGACTCAAGTTGCTTATAGTACCTGCTGTTACTTAAATGGTCACCTATCTAAGTATTGAACGAGCTCATCACTCCTTTTATTTGGTAATCTACCGCGAACCGGTGCTTTCAGTGTGACTTGATCATAACAGATTGATCTGTTTGAAAACTTTTCTGTTGGGTTCGAGTATGTGCAAAAAAATATCGGCTCCAACTTTGGAACCCGAGCGGCCGTTATTTTTGCCGCTAATTAGAAGCCCGTAGACTCGGGCGGCCGGAATTTCGCTAGTGGATTTCTTACTTCTACATCGCTATTGCCAATAAAATGTTGCAATTTTACATTTAATATCTAATTTTACTATTCTAGAATATATTTTCAATTTTCTATAGAACACTGTAACCTGCTATATGATTATATACTAGCAGGACCTGTGGATATACCACAGTTTGATAACTTAATCATTACAACGTTTGCTATATTTACTTAAAAGCTATTGGTTAATAGTTCAATATGTAAAAAGTATAATAATTTACATTTAACTATCTCTCACTCTTTCTTAAAAGGGGGCATGTAAAATATCTACATTGATTTGCCAACAAAAAGTGACAAAAATACGACTCAGAAAATATCGGAAAAAGATGACGCGTGTTGGCTAAACATAGCGTAAATTAAGGCAGGGGACCAGGACGATATAATATTAAAATTACCAAAATATAATGCATAATTCACAATTTCAATATTACAAATAAAATAACATGTAACTTCCTTTTTTCAATTCATTTTAATTTTACTTTGGGCATTTAAGCAACGCAAGACCATTTTCAATCCGCCCCGTCGAATGGGACGTTACAATGCCCGACTGCACCTCTGCAGGGGGTAAGACTCCCCCAATGGGGCCACCTGTTGGCCGTGACGACCAGTGATGCTTAAGGATAGAACCCAGGTGGCTGAGCAGTCCATGACTTGCAATATTCCACTTTAGGCTTTTCTTGGGCTAGACAGGCGGTCGGAGAGGCCACATCCGATCAATCGGCTGGCCACGCGAATCCCTAGCACCTATATGATTGCCCCAACGCTATTGCCCTTATGGCAACCTCCAATCCTTCTTATCATATGGGTGCTAGAAGGCGGTGGCTGAGGGTCTACATGTCCTGGGAATGATGTTAAACTCTATCTGATGGTGAGGTTCCAGTTTTTGAGGTTTGGGGAATATGGAGCACCCCTTCATCACCATTGCTCCCAGGTCCACTCTGATACGGAGTGGTAGTACCTGTTAGGGTCCCATCTATGGGTTAAATAGAAAAATATGAGTTTATAAACAAAATTGTATCACGCATTAAGAATGAATTTATTTCACAATTTTGTCGGCATTAAATGACCCACCGATGTTGATATACCGTAAAACAAAACAAACCAAACCAAACCATTTGCAATGTTTCATTTTTAGAATTGGGTGAAATAAAATGGGACCAAAAAAGTCTGATTAAGTGACATAAGGGTTGACCTGCCATAAAACAAAACAATGAACCAACCAACCTCAATGTATATATTTACTACCCAACCCCTCCACCATTAGCAGTCAGGGGAATGGGTGAAAAAGGGGGGGATAGGAAAGATAAGGTGTTAAGAGAGAAAAGACAAAAGAATGTGTATGCCTTCACTCCAGATCGTTATTCATTTGTTCACAAGGAAGCGAGTCGTAGACGAATTACTATCTATCTATCTATCTATCTATCTATATATATATATATATATATATATATATATATATATATATATATATATATATACTAGCAAATATATGCACCCTCCGGGTGCAAGTATTTAAGTTTTAATGTAATAAAATATTATATTAAATTAGAAAGGCTAATGAAACTAATTAAGAATGCAGATAAAAAGATTTTAGACAGGGGGGTATAATTGAAAAATAGAACACCTGAAGCTTACTTTTTTATCTCGTCTTTCATTGGCAAATTTTCCTAATTTAACTATTCAGTTAAAATAGGAAGTAAAGAATAAAATTACAATTATGTCTTCTTGTCAATGAATTTCTTTTAAGATGTATCCACAAGACTTTTGCTCATATTCATTAAGATAAAACCAAACAATTAGAAATCAATAATACTAAACACATATTTATTAAAATCAAATTTTTAATATCAATATGCAAATTAGCCTTCCCGTTCACACTGTAAACTGCTATTTTGTTGTATATATAAATACAATTGCATGTTATTCGAATGTAGATATGACCAATAGTAATAATAATGCAAAACAATTTTATTCATAATTGGGGTTTAGATAAAAATAAAATCACGGTGAATGTGACATAAATAACTAAGGAAATTGTGACTTGAGTAGTAATATAGTTTCGGTTACAGACAGAAAAACACTCAATCTCCATTATAATAAGATATATATATATATATATATATATATATATATATATATATATAATTCCACCTATTTTTAGGGAGTTTGCATATATATATATGTAGAGAGAGAGAGATTTTGGAGAGAGAGAGAGAAAGAGAGATATGTAGATATATATATATATATGTAGAGGGAGTGAAAGATAGAGATATGTAGAGGAAGAAAGAGAGAAAGATGTAGAGGGAGAAGAAGAAAAAGAGAGAGATGTAGAAGAAAGAAAAAGAGAGAGATGTAGAAGAAAGAAAGAAAGAGAGAGATGTAGGAGAAAGAAAGAAAAAGAGAGAGATGTAGAAGAAAGAAAAAGAGAGAGATGTAGAAGAAAGAAAGAGAGAGATGTAGGAGAAAGAAGAGAGAGATGTAGAAGAAAGAAAAGAGAGAGATGTAGGAGAAAGAAAGAAAGTAGAGGGAGAAAGAAGAGAGGGGAGTACAAGAAGAAAGAAAGGTCATTTTTTAGACACAGCTGATTTGAATTCATAGTTTTCCTTCTCTTAAACTGGTTGCCTTAAAAAAAGACTAGAGAACCAAAACTGCCTTGTTCGGTGACTACTTAAGAAATAGCAGGTTCTAAAGACAACACGTGTTCGTCATTTATCAAAATGAGTTGTTTCAGCATTAAATGACCCTAGAAAGGTTGATATGCCATAAAATAAAACAACCAACCAACTAACCAAACAAATAACCAGCAGGATCAAATCTGATTGCAACACAGGAAATGTCAATCGAGTGTTGGATCTGCGAGACTACATTGCTAACCATGATACCACGATAGAACGCCCTGCTTATATGCATCTAATTCCAGTCTGTTCTGATGATCCTATTCAATACTTAATTAGGTGACCACTTAAGCAACAGCAGGTTCTGTAAGCAAACTGAGTCTTTTGTTTATCAAAAATGACTTGATTCGGCGTTGAGTGACCTGAAAATCAAACCGACCAACCTAATCTGTTTATCTATCTATCTATCTATCTATCTATCTATCTATATATATATATATATATATATATATATATATTATATATATATATATATAAATCTCAGTATATCCATATCTATCTTTTTAATACTTGTTCATATCTATCTATTTATCTTTTATCTATCTCATTATGTTCATACTTGTTCATATCTATCTATATCTATCTATCCATCTATCAATCTATTTATCTGATCTCAGTCTATTCATATCAGTCCTTTTTTAATACTTGTTCATATCTATCTATCTATCTATCTATCTATCTATCTATCTATCAAACATCTGTCTGTTCATATGTGTGTGCTAGAATATGTCAAACTTAGTAGATAACAAACATCATTGAATACCAATGACAAAAAAAAACTTTTTTTTAATATCTTGTGATTTAATAAAAACTTAACGGTTTTCTGTGGGGAATTGATATTATGAAATATTGAATAAAAACAATTTTAGCCGAAATTCTATCTTCGTTTGCCGGTTTTCCATTTCGTGTTGATAACTGTTCGATCATGTGACAGCTGGTGAGGGGGGGGGGAGCCCTTTTGTTCTGGTTTGTATTTGCTTGGGTCAGCTAGTTTCAGTTCAAGGCTTTTTCAGTTGGAAAACCGATTTCTTAATTAACAGTGAACTGTTCATCTGTGACTACACTGAACGTAGAATTATTATCGATCTCCACGCCAAGACAATTCAATAGATCGATTTTTAATAAGGGTCAACTGAGAGAGCGAATCATATTGAATGATAATGAGTCCAATACCTGGGGTTATTAATCCATTGAGTTTAAGGGAGACTCTCTGTGGTGTAGTGGCTAACGTACTGGACTGTGACATCGTAGTAAGCGAGTTCAAATTCCAATCGCACTATTACGCTATTCTTTCTTTCTTTTCTGTCAGTTGATAGTTCTTTCTTTCTTTCTTTTCTTTCAGTTAATAGTTCTCTCTCTCTCTCTCTCTCTTTCTTCTTTCTTCTTTTCTGTTTAATAGTTCTTTCTTTCTTTCTTTCTCTCTTTCTTTCTTTCTTTTCTGTTCTCTTTCTTTCTTCTTTCTTTCTTTCTTTCTTCTGTCAGTTAATAGTTCTTTCTTTCTTTCTTTTCTGTCAGTTAATAGTTCTTCTTTCTTTCTTTCTTTTTTCTTTTTTCTGTCAGTTAATAGTTCTTTCTTTCTTTCTTTCTTTCTTTCTTTCTTTCTTTCACTTAATAGTTCTCCCTCTCTTTCTTTCTTTCTCTTTCTTTCTTTCTTTTCTGTCAGTTAATAGTTCTTTCTTTCTTCTCTCTTTCTTTCTTTCTTTCTTTCACTTAATAGTTCTCCCTCTCTTTCTTTCTTTCTTTTCTTTCTTTCTTTCTCTGTTCAGTTAATAGTTCTTTCTTTCTGTCTTTCTTTCTTTCTTTCTTTTCTGTCAGTTAATAGTTCTTTCTTCTTTCTTTCTTTCTTTCTGTCAGTTAATAGTTCTTTCTTTCTTTCTTTCTTTCTTACTTTCTTTTCTTTCACTTAAAGTTCTCCCTCTCTTTCTTTCTTTCTTTCTTTCTTTCTTTCTTTCTTTCTTTCTGTCAGTTAGTAGTTCTTCTTTCTTTCTTTCTCTCTTTCTTTCTTCTTTCTTTCTTTCTCTGTTTCTTTCTTTCTTTTTTCTTTCTTTCTTTCTTTTCTGTCAGTTAATAGTTATCCTTCATTCTTTCTTTCTTTCTTTCTTTCTCTTTCTTTTCTTTCAGTTAATAGTTCTTTCTTTCTTCTTTCTTTCTTTTCTTCAGTTAATTAGTTCTTTCTTTCTCTTTCTTTCTTCTTTCTTTTCTGTCAGTTAATAGTTTCTTTCTTTCTTTCTTTTTTTCTCTCTTTCTTTCTTTCTTTCTTTCTCTTTCTTTCTTTTTTCAGTTAATAGTTCTCCTTCTCTTTCTTTCTTTTTTCTTTCTTTCTTTCTTTCTCTCTTTCTTTTCTTTCAGTTAATAGTTCTTTCTTTCTTTCTTTTTCTTTCTTTTCTGTCAGTTAATAGTTCTTTCTTTCTTTCTTTCTTTCTTCTTTTCTTTCACTTAATAGTTCTCCCTCTCTTTCTTTCTTTCTTTCTTTCTTCTTTCTTTCTTTTCTGTCAGTTAATAGTCTTTCTTTCTTTCTTCTTTCTTTCTTTCTTTCTCTTTCTCTCTTTCTTCTTTCTTTTCTTTCAGTTAATAGTTCTCCTTCTCTTTCTTTCTTCTTTCTTTCTTTCTTTCTCTCTTTCTTTTCTTTCAGTTAATAGTTCTTCTTTCTTTCTTTCTTTCTTTCTGTCAGTTAATAGTTCTTTCTTTCTTTCTTTCTTTCTTTCTTCTTTTTCTTTCAGTTAATAGTTCTCCCTCTCTTTCTTCCTTCCTTTCTTTCTTTCTTTCTGTCAGTTATTTCTTTCTTTCTTTCTTTCTTTTTTCTTTCTCTCTGTCAGTTAATAGTTCTTTTCGGACTAATTCATTTGGTATGGACTACTGTTGTATACTGGCACCAAGTTCTATATGTAATATAGCGTGTACTGGGGTTTTCACGGTACCCAAAGCGATGTATGTTAGTAGTCAGCTACTACCTACTACTGGACTTCAATAACAACAGATACGCGTATACAAAAGAGGAACCTTCTTTATTTTCTTCGGTGTGTGGGTGGTGAAGGCGCAGAGCTTACAATGAGTGCACGAGGGGTGGTTGCTGACGGGAGACGCGAAGTGTCCTTTCCGCTGCTGGCTGGCGTCTGACTGCTGTCGGCTTGACCCTCTGGCTTTTTGTATTGACGACACACCTACACATCTTTATCTTTTTGATCTGATAACGGATCTTTGTTATATATTTCTTTATCTTTACCCTGCTTCCTTGACCGAAAACCATATCTTCCGTTTTCTCTTTTTTTTAAATATATATTTCTATCTTTCTCTTTGTCCCTCAGCCGGAAGTTTCATCTTCCGGGCGAGGACAATACAACACTACCATATCCACCCAGCTATGGATAAAATAATATCACTTCTCTTCTTCTACGGGGATATATAAGGCATTGTTACCTACGAAGGTTGATGTCCTATTAAAACAAAACAAAAACTTTTGCTATTACTTGTGTTACATAATCTATGTGGTTGCATAAGATTATTGTCAATCCCCTGTATTTCTAAAGGGATGGCCCTTTTCATATCACGGGTGGGACTTGCCATGGAATATTACAGGAAGCCCGCGAAATACGTGAAGTCACGTGGGACCTGGTTGGGTCTTCAGTTTTCAGTTTAGACGTCGGGCAGAGAAGATGTACTGCCTTAACTGGAACTCACTGCATACGCACGCTATGTAAGTCAGATGTTTAGTTACATGAAATGTTTAGTTAAGTAAATAAAAGCTTATGAAAATAACACTGTTTTGTGGTTGGTGAATGTCTTGGTAACAATACTGATCTAGAATGAGTTAAGTGCAAAGCCCAGATGTTAGAAGAGACGCTAGAAGAACTTAAGATGTCAAAGACGCCAGAAGAGGAATAGAAGTAAGTAAAGAAAGAAGGGTATACAACACTTGTACTAACAAATATATGCACCCTCCGAGTGCAAGTATTTAAGTTTTAATGTAATAAAATATTATATCGAATTAGAAATGCTAATGGAACTAAATAAAAATGCAGATAAAAAGATTTTAAACAGACGGAGGTATAATCGAAAACAGAACAACTGAAACTTACTCTTCCATTCCTCTCGCCTTTCATTGCTAATTTTTTTCTAATTTAACTATTTATTTAAATTAGAAGTATTACAGTTATTTCTTCTTGTTAACCGATTTCTTTTAAGATTTATCTCCGAGATTTTTGCTCATTTAAAATAAAACCAAACAATTAGAAATCAATAATACCAAGCACATATTTATCAAATTCAAATCTTTTATATCAATATACAAATTAGCCTTTCCGGTCTCACTGTAAACCACTATATGTATATATATGCCTTCTGGTCTTGTGCCAAACCCAGGAAACACCTTATGCAAGCTGTTGTATAATCAACAAACCGATTTCATCGCCTCCTTCGCCTCCCCCTTCCTCCCCTTTCCTCCTCCTCCTCCTTATATGTCCATTTTTTCACCTCCCCTGGTTGTTACGGGCACTTGCCAATAACAAGACACAGTCGGCTTCGCACACCGTTTTATTTCTTTTCATTGACAATTCAGACTGGATTCATTCGAGCGTGGTCTCTTATCTTTTCTTCGTCAGCCTCCATTTTGGTTACGGCTAAAGAGCTTCTTTATTTTGTTGTCGTTTTTATTCTTATTTCTTCTGTTTTATTTGGCTCGATAATTATAATTAGCCGGGGGGGGGGGGAGGGAATGGGTTCGTTTGCTCTATGTTTATGACTTCTAGTTTCATTAGAAGGGACGCATGACTGCCAATGAAAAAAAGAAAAACACCTCCCACATCACGACCCCACCCTACCCCAGAAATTCGAAGTAACGGACGCATATTTCACGGAAAGAGTGGGTTTTATAGAGGCGTGACTGACACAGGCCAGCGGAAGTAAAATTCCAGTCGAACCTGTGTGAATTCTCGTCATTAAACTAAACGTTGTATAGTTTGGCACAATTGTTTTAGTTCTCAGGCAAGGTCCAGGTATTTATTCAGTTTTTCGCTTTCCTCTACATCAATTTTGGGACCTGCTGGAATAACGAAGTTCACGGAAACTAACTATAAACAGAGCTGAAGTGAATCTACTAGTACAGTTTCAAGTCTTTGTAGACTTATCACTCTAATAATTCTTAAACGTTTGATTAAAGTCAGATCAAACATGGCGAAGATTTAGCCATTTGGACGATCGGGCATTTGATAAATTATTTCTCACTTAGTGAGCTTTTCATATCATCGTTAGCTGATGGTCTTTCACGGGAATGTGGGTGACAACAAGTCTCCTCGGGTCTCCTGGACTCTTCTGAGTAGTCTAGCCTATTTCAACAATGCTGTTGTTGGCTTTTTCTGGATATAAGGCGTGTGTTAAAAGCCCATTCTTATTTATAGACTCGCCGGGAACCATGTGACCAAGCTCTTGACCAATCACTGGCAGTACTCTGCTGCTGTTATAATATTTATATTGGCTGTTCTAGTCATAACTGCGCACAACTACTTTGAACCTTCGTGGACGACGGAACATAGGATTATATCACTGGACCTTTGACACTACGTAGGATTCCAAAACTAAGGACTTATTCACTTACAAAGGATTCTATAGCTCAGGACTTACTTACTTTAAGTCCTTTTCAACTGGTCAAGGATGGCGGTCAGAAACTTAACAGTTGTCTGGATGGTCTCAATTCTTCCTCTGTTTTCCAATTCCTCAATTTTTTTCCCTAGCTTTTCGAGACCGTTCCAAGTGCACCAACTGCAATTGGTATCACTTTCACCCTCATATTCCACAGCTTTTTCAATTTTCTGACAAGGTCCAGGTATTTGTCTGTCTTTTCGTTTTCCTTTATCTCCGCCCTGGGACATACTGGAACTGAAAAGTCTACCAGTTGACAAGTTCTCTTTTTTTTCTTTTTTTTTTGTTAATCAATATTAGATCTGGTCTCCTGATTGGGTTAAGGTTATCCGTCTTTATCTCGAAGATTCAGAGAATTTTATGTGTTTCATTCTCATGAACACATTCTGGTTTATGCATATACCATTTTGTTGTATGGTCAATATTTAGTATTTTTCCTAATTCCCAGTGGACCAACTTTCCAACCCACTCATGCCTAGCTTTATATTCCCGTTATGTTCGTTTGCTAAATTTACTTAATACATGGTTTATGGTCTCATCTCTGTCACCACACAGGACCCTTTGCGAGTTTTTCCCACAAGTGTTAGGTAGTGATCTCTTACTTGTGTCTGAGTATTCTAGTCGTTCTTAACCATGGTGTGGTCTGGATGGTCTCGATTCTTCCTCTGATTTCAAATTTATCCAGTGTATTTTCCAAGTCTTTGGGAACATTTCTAACTTCACCCTCATAATCTACAGGTTTTTTTTTCAGTATTTGTCTAACTTTGCATTTTCTTTCATTTTCCCACTGTGGTCCACCGGGAGGGCATAATCCAATATAATCTCCCTTATGGCAACCCCCAACCCCTTTTTATCATATGGGTGCTAGAAGGCAATGACTGAGGGTCTACATGTCCTGGGAATGACGTTAAGCTCTATTTGATGGTGAGGTTCCAGTTTTGGAGGTTTGGGGAATGTAGAGCCCCCCTTAATAACCATTGCTCCCTGGTCCACTCAGACCCGGAGTGGTAGTACCTGTTAGGGTCCCATCTATGGGTTAAATAGAAAAACATGAGTTGATAAACAAAATTGTATTATGCATTAAGAATGAATTTATTTCACAACTTTGTCGGCATCAAATAACCCACCGAAGTTGATATGCCGTAAAACAAACCAAACCAAACCAAACCAATATTATCTCTTTCCTTGTCATTACTATCCGGTTCACCCGAACTGGTAGTGCATGTTAAGGTGTCATTTCTTGACCAAATAGACCAGTTTGTAAATTAACATTATGATTAGGCAGATATACTTTAAATCATATAATTGTGTACAAACAAATTATTATTATTATTATTATTATTATTATTATTATTATTATATTATTATTATTATTATTATCTGACCAATAAAACCTGGTAATTATTTACGCAGTCTGATCCATAATTAATTCTTTTTCTCTTGTTTTAAAAATAATTTTGCAAGTAATCAAAAGTTGCATAATTTAAATGAAATAAAAAGAAGAGTAAAAAAAAATACATATTTTTTGCAAAATCCCCATGAACGATACTTCATCTCACCAAGCGGAATGACGACTTCCGCTACGAAGACAACAACTTCCTATGGCGTGTCACAAACATCCTTCCATCGACCACAGATAACAATCAGTCATTGTATCTGATTTCCTTCGCGATGACGTTGGTTTCCTTCCGGTCATGCATAAATTTAAAGAACGAATAAAATAAATAAAATAACTGCACATCGATATCTGATTTTCGCTTTTTCATTACGAGTTATTTTTTAACTCGATATGTAATCTGTCCTTTTATAGCACCTACCATGGTGCTGTTGATAACCATGTCACCTTGCAGACCAATTCTCTGGTCCATTCAAACAGTTTTCCTCATCATTGGTTGGTCTTCTTCTCATTCTATGTACTTGGTTAGTTGTTAATTTTCTTTAATGTCATATCAACCATTGTGGCTTTTTCTCTATTCCACTTACCGCCCTGTCGACTGGGATGTTAGAATGCACCAATGGGACCACTTGTTGGTCGTGGGTGACCTGTGATGCTTAAGGATAGAACCCAGGTGGTTGAGCATTCCATGACTTGCAATACTCCACTTTGGCCCTTTCTTGGGCTAGAAAGCTGGTCACATCAAGCCCTAGCACCTATATGATTTTCCCAACCCTATTGCCCCTATGGCAAGCCTCAACCCTTTTTATCATATGTTTGCTAGAATGCGGTGGCTGAGGGTGCTCATGTCCTGGGAATGACGTTAAACTCTATCTGATGGTGAGGTTTCAGTTCTGGAGGTTTGGGGAATGTGGAGTGCCCCTTCATTACCATTGCTCCCTGGTCCACTCTGACCCGGAGTGGTACTACCTGTCAGAGTCCCATCTATGGCTTAAATAGAAAAATATATTTATAAAAAATATTAAGTATCCATTAAGAATGAATTTATTTCAAAACTTTATCGGCATTAAATAACCCACTGAGGTTGATATGCCGTAAAACCAAACCAAATCAATCTATTCCACTGACTAAATCTACTATTATTATTTACTCACATATTCAACAGTTGTCCTCATCTTGGTTGTCTTTCTTAAGATCTCCTGTAGTAGGTTAGCTCTTTATTTCGTTTTATAGCATATCAACCCTAGTGATTTTTTTCTCTAGCCCAGGGGGTCCCAACCTTTTTCAGCTCATGGCCCACTTTGAAACCAGAATTTTTTTTATGGCCCATGAAATTATTATAATAGAATAAATAATATTTATTCAATCAAGATACTGTTGGATTTTATGTAAAGTATTCAACTTTGTTACAAGATGAATGCAAAACTAAAACTAGAGTTGGTAGGTGGCTTATATGGAGCTTTGGGTTGTTCCATCATGAACTCAGGTAAGTTCATTTCCTGGGTTCTGATTGGCTGTTGGTTTTCAGTAAGACCATTTCCTGTTTTTTTTAATCATCATATTTAGGTGCCAGTAGCATTTAACACTGTATCCTTGTGTTTTCTCAGATGACTCACCAGGCCAGCCTTGGAGAGACATACTCTTCCACATAAACTACATGTTGGAATTTCTCCACTTTGAATGTTACTGGGCTGAAAATTACCCTTTCTAATAGCCCTTAAAAATTGAAGCGGGTTATATATATATATAATATATATATATATATATAGTGTGTGTGTGTGTGTGTGTGTGTGTGTGATGGTCACTGTTTCAGCTTTTGCTTGATCGGTGTACTAAAGGCAGCATTATTGGTAGAGTGCTCAATATAAAATAGAGCTGTTATATAACATGAATGTGATCAAACGTTACACATTCATAGAACAATGTATTATGAGTGTGACCAGTTACCCCCCATACATAACCTTTATGCTGCCCATAAACACTCACATACATTCCAAATACCGCCACACACATACGCACATCACTTCATCGAATCATACACATTAGGATGTGTATGATTCGATGAAGTGATGTGCGTATGTCTATTGAATTTTCTGAAATATTTTGCAATTTTTCGATTTTACTTGCATTTGTAACATCTTCGCCTGACGATTGCCTTGCATGAAACCAATATGGTTGTGAATGTTCCTTAGTCACCAAATAAAGAGATATTTAAAACCTTTATATATTTATTTTATTATATATATATATATATATATATATTATATATATACATATATATATATATATATATATACATCTTCCCCAAAATATATATATATATTATATATATATACATATATATATACAATATATATATATATACATCTTCCCCCAACCACACACACACACACACACACACACATATATATATATATATATATATATAATATATATATATATATGTATATATATGGTTGGGGAAGATGTATCATAAAACTATTCAGATTCATTTATTTGTTTAAAAGAAATGATAGCCCAATGTTTGTACTAGCTCCGGGATTATCATATTTTGCAATAATAATTGGTAACTTGAGAAGAAGTGTGTCTAAATTTATCTCATGCCATAACATGAACATTTATTTTATTTTATTTATTTGCATCCGATCGTCTTTATAAAATTATCAAGAAAAAATCTTGCTAACAGTTCACAAGTAGATAAAATCAGCACTCAAAATCCTGGCGTTTACTTGGACTCGAACAGCGACCTTCGGTTCAGATGTTAATTAGATAACTATTTCATATTCCCACCCAGGCATGCCATCTGAGATTTGATGTTCTTAGATAAATAAAGAAATGTTTTAATGCAGTTGCGCTTACCAAATGCAGTCACCTACCAACAACTATACACCCGAAATGAATATCTTTTTCAAGCGCATTTCCTAGTCTGTGATTTCAAAATAAAGTCATGCTTTTCATCTTCATATATATATATTTTTTTATTGTAGCAGTAAATAAACTAATAACAGGTAAGACACAAAATATTTTTTCTTTAATAGCTGAACCTTCTGGCTTCACAAAAAGTTCCTTAAACAAACTAAAATAAATTATCTAAATTTATGGTAATATATTTTACCAAGCCAAGCAGAATAAAAATTACGAATACGCACACACACTATGATATACATATACATACAAGAGCACACACGATCATGCACAAATATACATACATAGGAACATACACAAACACGAGCATACACAGAAGTAAGTACAAAGGCTCATGCATTTGCACATGTACAAACACCGTACATACACGCACAAGTACACAGACGTACAATGAATATTATCACACAAACACAATTACCTACACAAACGCACACACATGAACGAACACACATGAATGAACACATACGCATGCACACATACGAATACAATCATAAATATGGACGAATCGGTTTAGCTCAGTCGGTAGAGCGTTTGGCTAGGTAAATTACAAGGTTCCTGGTTCGATACCGGCCCTCGCCTACTCAGCGTATAAGTAGCACAAGGACCTGTATGGTAAAGTGAGGAGCTGATGGTAGGTGTGATGCCTCACCTCAGACGCTAAAATGATATCCTGGGTCTAGTGCCAGTGAAAAGGGGATAGACTCCCTCGCTGTGTGGCTGATATCGACATTAGGCCAACCCGACGACTTTTATAAGAATATGTGTGTGTATGTGTTTGTGTTTGGAGATGTGTGCTGCGTAAAGAGAAGAGAATTATGTTGTTGTTGTTCAAAGAATCCTGGTGTTAATTCAAAGTGTAGTGTCTTTCTGATGATACATAAGCTCTGGTGTTAATCCAAAGATGTGTCTTTCTGGTATAAGGTACCTCCAGTAAGTGCTATTGAGTACAGTGCAAACGATGTTAAATGCTTTTTTGTCCTGTTATCCCATTGGCCAATTTCTACCAGAAAGTGCTGCTACTGCTTGGTAAAGTCAAATACAGAAGTGACAATTTTGGTCACATTTTATACTAATAGTAATAAATGAAGGAGAGTTAATATGTACAAGATAAGATGAGATATTGTTAGATGTAGGGAATTTTATAATTCTTGAGAACAATCTTGGACAGATAAGGCGATAAAAGCAAAATTCCGGGTCTCTGTTTAATGGTATTGAAAATGGAGATGGTGCTAGATTCTACAATTTTTCTTTCATTTTTATTGTGAATTCTAATTAGCAACTTGGATTCTTTAAAATTGAATGAATGGTTAGTTTCTGAGATGTGTTTTGTGAATGCCTTGTTCATTTGACCATTTCTGATATCTCTCTTGTGTTCTCGGATTCGTTGGTCAATATGTCTGGACGTCTCTCCTATGTATTGTTTGTTGCAATCCAAACATTGAATGGTGTATACACCTGCATTGGACTTTGTGTGAGTGTTGTTTTTTGGTTGTTAATAATATTTTTTATTGTTTTGGAGGAGTTTGATACCGTTTTTATTCCTAAATTATTAAGGTTTTTTTCAATAATGGTTGTAGCTGAGTTGTTGGGGAGAATGATGTATCAACAGTCTAGAAAAGAAATGGATAGACTGTTATCAGCTCATCTAAAAAAAAAAGAGTATGGTTGGTCCTACATAAGCCTTCACGATTATAAACAAAATTAACATTCTGTCACAACATATTCATGTCGAAAAGATTGGATAGATACATACACAAGCCTTTATAACATTATAAACAAAATAACTTCCATCAGCTGTCTAGCGATTCACATCTTTAAATAAACAGTTGGTCACATACAGCTCTCTCTATATTTATATCTTGATGAAAATGATTAAAATTCATTGCCATTTTTCTCATCTATTTACGGTAGTAACAACCATGCTGGTACATTTTGCAGTTGAAATAAATTATTACATGGACCAAATTTAAAGTTTTTCTCCTTCATGCATTACTATATATATATATATTATATAATATATCTATATAAACCTTTTGTAAATCCTCGCGGTGAGAAAAAAACCACAGCAAATAGTTTGATTGTAAAAATTATACTACCAAACATCACCTGGGGAGAAAAAAATGTTGGGAAAAAAGAAAGAAGACCGATAATCTACAAAAATAAACTAATTTGGCTCAATTATTATATATATATATATATATATATATATATAATATATATAATATATATAATAATTATATAAATATATAGATATATATAAAATAATATTATATGATTTTATAAAATCGAAAATTATATATATTATTATATATTATATTATATATATATATATATATAAATATATATTTATTATTATATATATATATCATATATACATATATTATATATATTATATAATATATATATATATATTATATATATATATATATATATATATATATATATATATATATATATATATATATATAAGATAAGTATATAAGTTGATTTTCATAAAATCGAAATATTGTTCAATATCAGCTATGTTATAAAATGTTTTCACTTTAACAGCGTTTTGTGGTTTTCATATTCTTTATTCAATATACTCATATTATATATACATATATTACATATATATATATATATATACATATATATATTATATATATTATAATACTAATGGTCAATTCAAAAGCATTAGTCTTAATTGATATAATGTTAACACACAGACACACACACCACACAACACACTCACGTACATACGCACATACACACACACACACACACACACACACACACACACATATATATATATATATATATATATATATATATCAGCTTAGCTTCACACAATCGGATACTTAGGGATAATGATCCCGGATATGCAGATATGATCCGGATACAGTTTGGCCTTCAGAAGAGTGTGATTGGTGACGTAACTGATGATGATGCGGTGGACCCCGTGTGACGAGGCCTAAGGCCTCTTTCGTTGATACAGTCGGTTGACAATACAGTGAACAAACAATTTCCTGTTCTGCGTTAGAACAAGAACCCGTTCCGAGATATCCTACCCAGGATTGAGCCTAGAAGGAAAGGATTCGGCAAATATAATTATTAAATGATAAGCATGCTGCCAATGGGTTATTCGTCTCTGTCGCATCCACAAAGAGAAATAAAAGTTTGATGAATTCTTAACAATTCTTAACACAACCGGTGACTCTGCTTCGCCGGTGAAGGCCGCACAACACAAACCACCTGAGGTCTGTGTTCCAGTCTTAGCGAAGCTTAGTAAAGAACAGGAATAATCGGTTGCTTATAGTCACACTCATGATCCCTGTGCGGGTGTGACCGTGAGAAGAAACCTTGGGAGGGCACGATTGGTAACGTCACTGAATACGACACAGAATCACGTAAGCAAAGAGACTTAATACCTTTTTAAGAGATTTTAATAACATGTGCTGGGGCACGGTCTCAATGTATGTATGGGAACGATGCTCCGGCTCAGTATTACAGTCGTTGTGTTGGATTATACCGAATATAATACTATAGTGAGAGGATTTCTTCTAATACTGGTCGTAACACAGATTATAGTATATAGTGTCTCTGAGGAGAGCTGGTTTTTTTCCTTCCAACTCGGCTGAAATATGATAACCAAAAGCTGTCAACGGGTCAAACAAAACAAACAGGAACGCTTTCTGATAATTATACACAAAATGTATACATTTATGTCTGTTTTTCTATCAATGATTAATATTCTTGTTATAATGTCAGAAGAGCGAGGTGATTCCTTGTTAGTTGACTGGCGATCTACAGCTAGTTGTTTGGATAACTTATTAACTTGGTTTGTTACCGAGTGGCAGGATGTCAGAAGTGCAGTATGACGGTGACAAGGATCAGACGTGTAGCGAGTCTTCTGGTTTGCGGCGTGTCACACTCTGGCGGACGTTCCGTTATTTATGGGATCCAGACCTCCCCACCCTCCCGAAAATATGTCTCTGATTGGCCAGCCACTCGATAACATTGCCTACCCGTCTAAATGGCCTTGTGCCACGCCTATCGTTCTCCATTTGGATTTTTCCAACTCCAAACGATGAAGGCCAATCATTGTTTTATTCATCTAAGTTTTTGAAATTGTTTGACCAACTTTTCAAAAACCTGGAAACTCATTAATGTTAAATTCATTTTATTTTTGTGAAATTTTAAAATTCCGATATATATATCAAAATTCCATAATTTAAGGAATTTATGCCTACGTGAGGATTCTTTGTTTAGATAAATTTATATTTTTAATATAAACATTATTATTATTATAATTATTATTGTTTTTCTTATTTTTACAGTAACTTTTAACAAACTAACCTAATTAATAATTAGGCTAGTTTTAATTAATTAGTAATTAATTAACAGATCGCCAATCAACCCATAACACTTTAATAGTGTTATAACTAGGAAGAGAGCTAACAAGCAAACCCGTGTTCTGTAGCATGTAAACCCTCTTTCAGGCCATTTAATGTCGGATCAAGTCGTTTTGGTAAATGACTCAGGTTGGTAAAGTACCCACTCTTTCTCAATCAACTTTGATTAAAAAAACGGTTTCGACTGTCTTTTTCTTTAGTCTTTTATACATGTCGTCACTCCGATCATACTCCCACAATCCTCCTCATTTCCGGTCTAATACATATAAAATATCGTCGCTCCGACCATACTCCCACAATCCTCCTCATTTCCGGTCTAATACAGATAAAATATCGTCGATATTTTATATGTATTAGGTAAGTAGATAGATAGATAGATAGATAGTTATGAAACAGACTGAGAGAAATAGAGAAAGGGGTAGAGAGATATATGAATGGATATAGGAGAATACTAATAGATGAGTACATGTGAGCATAATAAACAGACAACTCCTCATAGACAGTGATAGATGGATAGATAGATAGATAGTATATATAGATATGAACATAGATAGATAGATAGAAGATAGATATGATTACTATATAGAATATAATAGATAGATAGATAGATAATGAAAATACTTATTTAGATAGATAGATAGATATAGATAGATAGAATAGATATGATATTATAATAGATAGAAAGATAGATAAGATAGATAATGAACATATTAGATTAGATAGATGAGATAGATACGATAGATAGATAGAACATACTTAGATAGATAGATAGATAGATAGATAGATAGATAGATAGATAGATAGATAGATAGATAGATAGATAGATAAGAACATATACATATAGATAGATAGATAGATAGATAGATAGATAGATCCAAGATACATAGATAGATAGATCAGATAGATAAGGATAGATATATACGAACACTATATATAGATAGATAGACATAGAAAATTAAAATAATGCTAAACACTGAGTCAGTATACCTAAGCATGCAAATGTAGCCATATTTGAGTACCTAGTATACTCATATCTCCCGATAGAAATAATGATAGATTCAGGGCCATAGAACTACGTACATACCGATAACAGGAACAATTCAGATGAACAGAAATTAACTAAGAGTGTGAGCAGAAGTCTGAGTTTGCATAAGAATCGAACCACTTCTCAGCGAGTACCTAATATGTAATAAACAATACTGCTGATGGAACTAGATAAATGGATAGATTGAAGATAAAGATAAGAACTACTAATATTAGAGCTATAGAGTATTACAAAGATGAAGGAATCTGACATGCACTGAAGCAAGAAATATGTATAAATACTAGACTAAATATGATCGACAAATATACGACTAAGACAAGAGCAACTCACTACTTGATGAATAGAAGGTGACGGATTACGGATCTGGCTACGCACATATTTAGTATGGTTAGTATTCGACTAGATAGATATGATAGGATATGAATGAGAAATAACCAATACAACTGATATATAACACTACATCGGGCGAGTGAAATGAGTAAAGCAAGAATAGATACATAATAAGCAAAAATATAACAAGAACAACAAATATGCCGAGGATAATAAGTGGTTGTCGCAGGCAGATTACACACATGCTCGCGTAGTATGATAATAACGGTACAATTAACCGATGGAACACTAATGATAACTATACCGTATTACTGTTACCTATCTTCGAGTGCAAATATGACACAGGGTTACTTCCAATGTGCGTGACACCCATCCACTGTACCAACAATACGTGTGATTAAACAGGGAAAAAAAACTGCCTAATCTCTCCTGGAAGCACCTATCCTCAAAGGAGAACCAGGCGTGTTACAGCTTGACACACCTCCCATTCCAAAAAGTCTACTGCTGAGGCTGCTGCCACCGAGTCTTGAATCTCCAGGATTAGAGCACATCTGCTTCAAGTTTTTACCTTATGTCTTGCCCGAAGAATCCAAGAAACAAAAATAGATACTGGATGATGACAGATGACCGACCACTGAAACATGATAACAAGAAGTCGCGGAACACTGTGCGATTATAACATCGGTAAGAAATTCAGAATAATAATTAAGCAGGGAGATAAAAGATAAAGTAAAAGACTAGGAACACAAGTGAAAGACAAAGTGCACCATGCACATGATTGAATGCGAAAAACAACAAACACGAAGCACTCGATAGAAAAAGAAATATAGAAAAGAAAGAAGCAGAAAGAACGGATGGATACGGAACAAACAAAGAGAAAAGAAAAAAAACAACATACTATATAAATACGAAGGAATACCAAAGAAAAGAAAGAAATGAAAGGATAAGAAAAAAAGCAAAGAGCTGAGGGAGAAGAAAAACAAAAAACGAGACAAAGCTTAGACCCCAATTACTCATGACCAGAACAAGCTCAAAAGAAGGAAAAAGAAAAATAAAAGAATAATAAGCAACGATACGAACAATGAAAACACGAATAAAGAGAAAATAAATATTATCGCAATACATATAAGACCATATCTCTATTACTCGGTCTCACACGTCTATCATCTATCTATATATATATCTAATCAGAAATGCGACTTATCGTTCTTTCTCATGTGTACTCTTCGATTATCATTCGTATGTTTGATATCGTTCTTGATATATCTGTTTCACTTTCGGAGAGGTTAACTTTCGGCTATAATAAGTACTAACTTATATATTCATTAATTATTTCTAGTATCGGTTCTTGTTATATCAAGTTGGCATCCATTCCGTAGAATGTCACTGAACTTAACATCTAACCCGACATGTGAGATTTCTCTCACCGGTGTTCTTGTCCTGTAACATAAATTACTATCTCGCTACTCATCGTCGTCACCTGATCTTACGTCACTATCTATCCAAATACGTCTATACTATATATATATACTATCTCTATATATCTATGAACTACCTGCAACATTAGACCATCCTCCATTGTTTTTGTAAAACATAGTTTAATACTACAATCATTACTGCGGCTATCTAGTATATCTATTGCTACTAGCGTCTTGTTTGATATTTAAATACTCACTTAATATTTACAAGTATTACATTTCAAAGTTTATTTTTTAAACCTAATGAATTTATCATACTCTTACCCTTAAATTAGCGTTTACAAATCGCTGACATTGATATTGTTTTACTCCCACCCCTCATGCAATTATGGTTTCAAAAATCTCAATTTATCTATCTACCCTAGATAATAACAGTCCATCATCAATAAACCAACCCAACCAACCAGCTATCTATCATATCTGATTATTGAATGCTGATTTCTAGGTCTGCAAGCTCTCTGTAATAATAAACCGCTTCGCTAGTGCCATTAAAAATCAATCTAATCAATCACTATGTTTAAATATGCTGATTCTAGCAGGCGCTACATGACTTCTTCACTTATATATCATATCATCTATAAACTTCTTACCATTTCTTCTCTGCTCTCTCCTACTCTATATATATATATATCATCTTCATAATATCTCTATATCTCTATTATCAACCACATTCAGCCAGTGAAAGATGTATATATATCTATTCACTGACAAGCTCTCTTGATTTTAGGCATAGAACTAAACTCTGGATGGGTTGACATCTCTATATATCTCTAATCAATCAAACCATGAATGCAAAATGTCTCCTCTTTATATCTACATTATCTCCCGTTTTCCTTGTGCCATATAGCCTATATTACAATCCCCATATATTATATAAAAATACTATCCACAATCCTCATATATACTTATACTTATTACTATATATATATTATTACCAACCCCTCCGCTCGAGTTGGAATGACACAGGTCAATTTCTTAAGGTTAAAGAGTCCGGTCTGCCCTACTATTTACCCATAGCTGGAGGAGAGTAGAATTCATACCTTTCCAAGGGTATTAGCGCTAAGTGAAATGCAACGTCCAGGATTTGAACTCGTGTCGACGAGTCCATTTCCTATGACTTTAACCATTACACCACGCGTTTTTCTGTGCATATATGCTTTCTCCTGTGAGAAGTTTGGCGGAACACAATCTCTTCCTATATATTCCCTTTCTCATCTTGTACCATACTAAGAGGCTAAAATTAATCATTCAACCAATCAAAGAATGCTGATTTTCCAGGAGGACAAGCTCTCTTCACTTCTAGGCATAAAATAATCTTAGACGAGTTGACATGCCATTAAAATCAATCAATAAAACAGTGCAAGATGTTAATGCTGATTTTCTAGGCATGTTTACATACTTCTCTTAGAGGTTTGGTACATAATCTTCTTACTATTCTTCTCTTTTCCATCTTTTGCCATACTAAGAGGCTAGCTAGTAAATATCAATAAACCAAAAGAGAAGAAGAAGAAAGAAGAAGAAGAAAGAAGAAGAAGAAGAAGAGAGAGTGTGGAATGAAGAAGAAGAAGAAGAAGAAGAAGAAGAAGAAGAAGAAGAAGAAGAAGAAGAAGAAGAAGAAGAAGAAGAAGAAAGAAGAAGAAGCTGTTAAATCTGGAGTAGACGGTTTTCCTGTATGAATGGGAAAAATGAGGAAAAAAATAAAAACGAACACAAACGACTAAAATAATATTTCCGAAAGAAAAAATAATCCCAAAAAAAACAAACAAAAGGAAAAGATAAACATGTTGCGTCGAGTTATTTCCCAAAAGTCAATGACGAAGACAAGTTTCTCGGTGACGTCAGCGCACACACATCTTTGCGCCGCACGGTTTGTATCGTTGATAGCAACTGTCATTGCGCCTTGCATATCACAAAAGCCAAGACGAATGCATACGTGTTCCAATGCGCATGCGTCCAAGTGCCAAGTTTCTTTCTTTCTTTCTTTCTTTCTTTTTCAATTCAGTATCTCGTCGCTGCGTGCTTCTCGTTGAGTTGATTTGAATGGACTTCTCGAAAAAGCAGTTGCACACGTTTTCAGGAGAAGTGTGTGTCTGGGTCATATTCTTTTCGAATCGGGAAAGAGAATGGAAGGCGTAGCTGATTGAATTTGAAGAGACTGACGCAGATTTAGATAGACATGAACAAAATGGGATAGATAGATAGATAAATAGATATGAAAAATGTGATAGATTAGATAGATAGATAGATAGATAGATGATAGATAGATATGAAAATTGATAGATAGATAGATAGATAGGAATGAAAAATGAGATAGATAGATAGATAGATAGATAGACATGAAAATTGGTAGATAGATGATAGATAAGATAGATAGATAGATAGATAGATGAAAATGGGATAGATGATAGATGAAAATTGATAGATAGATAGATGATAGATAGATAGACATGAAAAATAGGATAGATAGATAGATAGATAGATATGAAAATTGGATAGATGATAGATAATAGATAGATAGATAGATATAGATAGATCAGATAGATAGATAGATAGAAAAATTGGATAGATAGATAGATAGATAGATAGATAGATAGACATGAAAAATAGGATAGATAGATAGATAGATAGACATGAAAATGGATAGATAGATAGATAGATAGATATGAAAAATTGGATAGATAGATAGATAGATAGTAGATAGACATGAAAAATGGGATAGATAGAGATAGATAGATATGAAAAATTGATAGTATAGATAGATAGATAGATAGACATGAAAAAATGGGATAGATAGATAGATAGATAGATATGAAAAATTGATAGATAGATATGAAAAATGGATAGATAGATAGATATGAAAAATGGATAGATAGATAGATAGAAGATAGATAGATAGATAGACATGAAAAATGGGATAGATAGATAGATAGATAGATAGATAGATGTGAAAATGGGATAGATAGATAGATAGATAGATAGATAGATAGATATGAAAGGGGTGGGATAGATAGATAGATAGATAGATATGAAAAATAGGGATAGATAGATAGATAGATAGACATGAAAATGGGATAGATAGATAGATAGATAGATAGATAGAACATGAAAATGGGATAGTTAGATAGATAGATAGATAGATAGACAGATAGATGAAAAATAGGATAGATGACAGATAGAATAGATAGATAGATAGATAGATAGATATGAGGGATAGATAGATAGATAGATAGATAGATAGATAGATAGCAAGAAAAATGGGATGAGATATAGATAGATAGACAGGAAAAATGGGATAGATAGATAGATAGATAGATAGATAGATGATAGATATGGGATGCATAGATAGATAGGTAGATAGATACGAGGGCGGAATGAAAAAGTCCATATATGTTTCGTAGTTGTTTTTTTGGGTTTTTTTGGGGTTTTTTACCAATGGTATCCAAGCACTGCGACACCGATGAAAGAATTGTGTGCATCGCAGGACAGACTCTGTTGAAAAATTAAAAAAGGAGGTATACGTTGTCTACTCAGAATAGTTTTCCATAAAGAAAACTTGATTTTTTCCCTTAGAATTTCAATGGTGTAGATTTGGATAAAACATAATGTATATATTAATACGCGTGTTCCAGAATCTTCGGTACGTTATCATCCTGCGACATCCCCTGGTTAAAAAGGAGACCATATCGTCCAGAATGCAATGTGAATACAGATTATCTGGTGTTGCTTAATCGCAGATTTCTTATTTGTCCCATTCTAATTTTAAAAATGGTAATCCCCGCTTAAAATCTTGATCTTGAGACGCATGCTGCTTGGGCGGAAAGGTTTGTAAATAATAATAATAATAATAATAATAATAATAATAATAATAATAATAATAAGAAGAAGAAGAAGAAGAAGAAGAAGAAGAAGAAGAAGAACTTGTCAACTGGTGGATTTTGCAGTGCCAGCAGACCACAGGGTGAAGCTAAAGGAAAAATGAAAAAATGGACAAATATCTAGACCTTGCCAGAGAACTGAAAAAGTTATGGAATATGAAAGTCAAAGTGATACCAATTGTAGTGAGTGCACTTGGAACGGTCCCAAAAGGATTGGAAAAGGGTTTGGAAAGTTTGGAAATCAGAGAAAGGATTGATACCATTCAGAACACTGCACTACTATAATCTGCCAGAATACTCAGAAGAGTCCTGGAGTCCTGAGGAGACTTGCTGTCACTCAGACTTCAGTGAAAGACCATCAGCTAATGCTAATGTGAAAACTCAAAAGGTGTAAATAATAATAATAATAATAATAATAATAATAATCTCTCCTGGTGAGAATCGAACTCATTCGTAATAGTTTAGTTACTTAACAGTAAACCATGTGAGATGTTCCACAAAATATTGGTTTTATCATTAAAAGTTTTTTATAAGTTTATGAATGAACCGCCAAAAGTTATTTTTTCTTTCAATTTAAACATTTAAAAAAACTGTTTCACCGGAGGAATCCTAGTTTAGCTACATAATCTGTTCTTTTTTGTTAAAAGGTTTTTTAATGAAATTATCTCAAAAGTAACAAAAAAAATCTTCTTTTCTCTTGAGTCGGTGTTTGTAGTAATCGCAATCCAAGACATTTTGTTGGTTTCATTTAAAGAACTTTTTTTTTCTTTTTGACAGCACAAATACTTCAACAAATCTTTTAGCAGGAAATACAAAAGAAACGTTATTTTCTGAAGAAACCATTGAACACGGTCAAGACAGATTGAAAATCTTTGCTTAAATGTTTGAAACGACAAAAATTAAATCAATTATGTTGACAAAGAGCCGACAACAGACTGATTATATGGATCTGAATATCTGGGGGTGTTGTTGTGAAACGGTTATCGTCCTAGGAAATGGACACTGTGAACCGTATTCAAATCTTGGCAAGGCTATTTGCATTTCACATAGCACTAATACCATTGGGGGAGGTATGAATACATTAATATTTTTCCATATATGGGCAAATAGTAGGACTGACTAGGTTCTTAAGTAGAGATGTGGCCATGACACATACGTCTGATGAAGCGCCCAAATATGCAACAACACCTAAATCTGGTCTCGGAGAAAGAAAACTCTGAATTCAAAACTGGTAATCCCCGCATAAAAATTGATCTTGTGTCGCATGCTGATCAGATGCAGAGGTTTGACAATAATAATAATAATAATAATAATAATAATAATAATAGTTATTATTATTATTATTATTATTATTATTATTATTATTACTATTTACTCCTTTTGAGTCTGAGTGACAGCAAATCTCCTCAGTTCTCCAGGACTCTTCTGAGTATTCTTGCAGATTGAAGCAGTGCAGTGTTCTGTATGGTTTCAATCCTTCCTCTGATCTCCAAACTTTCCAAACCCTTTTCCAATCCTTTTGGGACCGTTCCAAGTGCACCAACTACAATGGTATCACTTTGACTTTCATATTCCATAATTTTCAGTTCTCTGGCAAGGTCCAGATATTTTGTCCATTTTTTCATTTTCCTTTAGCTTCACCCTGTGATCTGCTGTAACTGCAAATCCACCAGTTGACAAGTTCTTTCTTTTTTGTTTATCAACACTAGGTCTGGTCTTCTTGCTGGGATAAGGTGATCCGTTTTTATTTCAAAGTCCCAGAGAATTTTATGTGTTTCGTTCTCAAGAACTGATTCTGGTTTATGCATATACCATTTTGTTGTATGGTCAAAATTTAATTTTTTGCATAATTCCCAGTGGATCACTTCCCAACCCAGTCGTGTCTAGTTTTGTTCTCCCGTTGTGCTAGTTTGCAACATTCGCATAGTACATGCTTTACAGTCTCATCTCTATTACCGCAAGTCTACATTTACTATTTTGTTGGGTCTTATCAATTTTCGCTTTGATATAGTTTGTCCTTATGGCATTATTTTGTGCAGCGATTATTAATGATTCATTTTGTCTTTTGGGGTTTCCTTTTCTTAACCATGTCCAAGTCTTTTCATGTGCAACCTCTTCGATTTGTCGTTTGAAGTGTCCATATAATTGTTTTTCTTCCCATTTTTGTTTTCTAGTCTTTGTTGTTTTTCTGTTTGTCCATCTGTCACTTCTACTATTGTTGGCCGCCATAAGTAATTTGTCTTTGCTCTTCCTAGTGTAATCTTCAAGTTGTTGGATTGTGGTTTCTACGCAGTCCTCTATGTTGACAAGACCTCTTCCCCCTTCCTTTCTTGACACATATAATCTATCTCTCTATTATTATTATTATTATTATTATTATTAAAACAGACCACTGAGTGAAAATGAAAAACAACGGAAAGATGGAAAATTACTTAGACATGGCTAGATAACTGAAGAAAGGGGGAATATGAACGTAAAGGTCGTACCAATTGTAATCGGTGTTCATGGAACAGTCTCCAAGGGGTTAAAAAGAGTCTGGGTGAATTGGAAATCAGAGCAAGAATCGAGACCATCGAAACAACAGCATTATTAAGATCGGTTAAAATACTCAGAAGAGTCCTGGAGACAAATTCCAGTGAAAGACAACAAGAAGTGGAATAATACTCAAAAGAGTCATGGGGACTTGAATAACTTGCTATCACTTAGACTCCAGTGAAAGACAATCAGCTTACGCTGTTGTAAAACAAAAAAAACTCGCAAAATGAAATGATAATAGTATACAGAAATATCAAGAACCGGATGCAAAGAAAACAAAGTATGTCTCGAGCATGTTATGGGAAAAGAAGCAATATAACAGAAATACCAAATGAATAAATAACAAGAAAAAAGAATTGCAAGAAATTGAAGCCTAGAACCTGACATACATAAAAATGTGGGGGGGGGGGCTCCATGCAAAAAAATATGCAGCAAACTGGCACGAAATGTATACAAACTCGGCAAGACTGGGTGGGAAAGGGGATTCTCTGAGAATTGTGCGAGAAATTAAAACTTTACCATACAGATAGATATGTGAACAAATCCTAATCTTTTTCTCTGAATGTTTGAGATGAGGCTTGAAGATTAGTATTATCTGCATTATTCGGACTATTGTCCCCATCTTCATTATTATTTGTACAACGTTTCGGCCGATATGCCCTCCGGCCTTCTTCAGGTATTTCTTGTCGGACTCGGGAACCTTCTCGCACTCGGTGAACCTTCTTTTCGAACTCGGGAACTTTCTTGTCGTAATCTGGAGCCATCACGGAACTTTGAACCTAACCCTTTATTTAGTCCACGGGGGTATCCTGTTCTCATTCCGCTAACCATAGCTGGGGTAGGAGTTGTCTTAATTAATTATTTTTCTAACTGCTTTCACTCAGGATTGAACTCGGGTTCCAGAGAAAAATAATTAATTAAGACAACTCCTACCCCAGCTATGGTTAGCGGAATGAGAACAGGATACTCCCGTGGAATAAATAAGGGGTTAGGTTCAAAGTTCCGTGATGGCTCCCGATTACGACAAGAAAGTTCCCGAGTTCGAAAGAAGGTTCCCGAGTCCGAGAAGGTTCCCGAGTCCGACAAGAAATACCTGAAGAAGGCGGAGGCTATATCGGCCGAAACGTTGTACAAGTAATAAGAAGATGGGGACAATAGTCCGAATAACGCAGATAATACAAATCCTAATCTATCATTTTGATTTTTCGGACTGTTCTCCTCATCTTTATTCTGATAGATACTTACATAACTTTTCGGCCGTTGTACCCTTCTACCTTCCACGGATGTTCCTTGTAATCCATTGGGGTAGATTGCTCTTACTCTGCTATAAATGTCAAGATTTTGTTTATCCGATCATCAGCAATGACTCATCTCGGGAAATAAATTTGAATAGTTTGACTGTTGACAAAACAGCGTTAAAGAAAAAAGTAAACGGCCGAAACGTTGTGTATGTATATTTCTCAATAAAGATGAGGACAACAGTAACAAAATCAAGATAATACATATCAAACCTAATCTCAAAAATTCAGTAAATAATCAGAATCTATTTCTCTGAATGTTTGAGATGAGGCTTGAAGATTAGTATTATCTGCGTTTCGGACTATTGTCCCAAGTTCAAAGTTCCGTGATGGCTCCGAATACGACAAGAAAGTTCCCGAGTTCGAAAAGAAGGTTCCCGAGTCCGAGAAGGTTCCCGAGTCCAACAAAGAATACCTGAAGAAGGCCGGAGGGTATATCGGCTGAAAAGTTATACAAATACAATGAAGATGGAGACAATAGTCCGAATAACGCAGATAATACAAATCAGAATCTGTCCTTGAAAATGAGGCCATAAAATTCTCTAGGACCTTGAAATAAAACGGATCAACATACCAGATTAGTGTTAATTAACCAGACAAAATCAGATGTCGTGTTAATTAACCAAACAAATACCAGATCTAGAGTTAATTAACCAGACGAAATATAGATGTTGTGTTGATTAACCCGTTAAATATCAAATCTAGTGTTAATTAATCTGACAAAATTCCAGATCTGGTGTTAATTAACCAGACAAAATACAGATGCAGTGTTGATAAATTAGGCAAAATAATACATATCAAGCCTCATCTAGTTATCTTAATTAATCAGCTAAAAACCAGATATAGTGTTAATTAACAAGCCAAAATATAAATCTAGTGTTTATTAATCAGCCAATATACTTAATCTAGTGTTAATTAATCAGCTAAAGATACAGACATACTAGATATAGTGTTAATTAACCAGCCAAAATATCTGATGTAGTGTTAATTAAACAGCCAAAATACCAGATATAATGTCAGTTGATCAGCCAAAATACAGATGCAAGTGTTACTTAACCAGACAATGTGCCAGATCTAGTGTTAATGAGTTAAAATATCATATCTATTGTTTATTAACCAGGCAAAATACCAGTTATAGAGTTAATTAACAAGAGAAAATAAACTTGTCATCGAGTGGGATTTTGCAACTTATTTGTTCTTTTCTGTTAAGAGGTTTTTTTAATGAAATTATCTCTAATGTAACAATAAAAGAATCTTCTTTTCTCTTGAGTCGATGTTTGTAATTATCGATATCACCGACATTTTATTGGTTTCATTTAAAGAACATTTTTTTTCTCTTTTGAGCAACACACTTCAACAAATTTTTAGCAGGAAATACAAAAGAACGTTATTTTTGTGCTGAAACCATTGAACATGCTCAAGCCAGATAGAAAATTTTGCTTAAATGTTTGAAACGACAAAAATCTAATCATTTATGTAGACAAGAGCCGACAACAGACTGATTATATTGATCTGAATATTGTCCCAACAATATTTGTTTTTAACTATCCGTCTATAAATTTATAGACGATAGTTTTAGATTCAGCCTTCAGACATTTTAATGGCGAAAGCAGAGATTCAAAACTTTTTTAAAATTGGCGATACACATTTCACAATATTTTTTGCGACTAATTGTTACATGAGTGTTAGTATCCTACACTTATTTACAGTAGTGGTAGAAACCAAAATGGCTGTTATAAGTTGCAGTCGGCGGCATTGAAGGATTGAGTGACACGGCTTGACCTCATCCTGACCCTACTTCCGGTGATTACGTGAGAATCGGTGGAGAAGACTCTCTTCCGGTTTAGATTAGAAAGGAGGGTTTTAGTTCAGTATCGGCCAAACCACGAAAGTGGTAAGTCGTGTTAAGCGCACGGCCGACTCAATCTGCGCAGGTAGTCCGGTGGGATTTCGGAATAAATATGATCTATAGCAAATCGAAGTCTTGGGTTTATCTAAAAACTACCAATGACACAGGGTTTCTGATAAAGAGAAATCCCAATGGAAGACCAGACACGAAGTCCCGAGACGATGTCCAGACGCTAGAGAAGAACGTAAGATACCAAAGATGAGCAGAAGAATAATAGAAAGTAAAGAGAGTATACAACATAATGACTTAATTTTTAAAAAATGTTATTGGAAAAGAGACAAAGAAAGACCAAATGTATAAATACATGATTTGCAAGAAATTGGAGAAAGCCGGAAGCTTGTATGCTTTTCTGTTGTTTCTTTTTCCAATAACATTTCTTTCTCATTAGTAGGATGCACCAAGGAAGTGACCTGATTTCTATGATAGGAAGGAGTGTCAGAGGCTAAAATAGAACTGTGTATAGGTAGAGAGAGAGAGAAGTTTAAATGTAGCGTGACGCACGAAGAGGGGACAGCACCCCTGTTAATTCTACCACGGATGAGAAGATTCAACATCGATGTAGCTTGTTCTCTGCAGATTCGTCATGGTTCTGTCTATCAAATCATCCATGATGAGCTCGGCTTCCATAGAACAAGAGTGCGGATAATTTTTCGATTCTCCTCGTATTTACCAATCCTTACACACGACCAGACGTCATTTTTTAGTCGAATTTAACACATCACTCAATAAGTCCCGGGCCTGACAAATAGATAGTGCCACTAATGAAAAAAACATGAGTTTTATAAAGTCTAACCTTCAAATGGCACGTGTCATAATTTGAGCCGAATCGGATTATTAGTTTACCAATTAGTTATTTAAGTGAAGCTACTGTTGCAAATTTCAAACAATGGAAAAATTTGAATTTCGTGTGTTGATAAAGCATTGCTTTCTAGAGGGAAAATACTGTTCAAAGCAAAGCAATGGATTGATAAGTGTTATTCGGACTCTGCTCCGTCGGAAACAACGGTTAAGAGGTGTATACCTGACTTTAAACGCGGTCGTACAGACACAAATGATGCTGAACGTCTTCAAGACCAGTTACATACAAAGGTTAATAGCTCAGTCTGCCCTTCTATTTTACACAGCAATATCCCCCCCCCATAACCAGATAAGTCTTATTTTCCTGGGATAATGTTAGACGCAATTACTTTAGCCAATTCCATAACTATACAAATGCTGAAGCGTGGAATTATTTAAAAAAACTAGGTGGCAAATAAGAAAGCACATACTTTTAATATCTGTCAATCAAATCATCTACGATGAGCTCAGCTTCCATAAAACAAGAGTGCCGCTTAATTTTCGAATTTCCTTCGTATTTACCAAACCCTCTGCACGAACCGGATGGATCAATATTAAAGTGATTTTCGAATCTCCTTCGTATTTGCCCCCCGCGGCGAATACAGGATGTGACACAAGCTCAATTTTAAAGTGAAGTTTTAAAAGATTTTGACTTTAGGTTTTCTTTTCTCCTAGACCAGATGCCATACAAAGGTTAAATTTCTAGTCTGTTGTAATATTTTAATCAGGAGTAGCGCCTCACCACAACCAGATAAGTCTTAATTTCTGGGATGAAATTAGACGCACCTACTTAGCCAATTTCCCAATAACTATTTTAAAAATACTGAAGCGTGAATTATTCTAAAAATTAATGGCAATAAAAAATTCGTAAATTTTTTAAAAGAAATGATATTATAAAAATACCTATCGTAGATTACCGACGACTTAAGGGCCGACTATGTTGGCTTTTCGATGCAATATGTTCCGAAAAAACTTGAAGCAAATTATTTTAAGCAGAAGGAAATGATTTAATTCATTTATCTTCTCTGAAATCGATCAATCACCTCAAGGTAATTCTAAAAATTAATATCGTTCGAATGTAATTGAACATTGATTCTTCTACTCTTCGCACATTTATAGAGACAGAAATATCAATAACTGATGCCTATAAACTGAATCGTTGTCTACGAAGCTTTTGTGAGGTGCCCAAAAAATCGGAATTAACAATGAAATTGGGAAAAAGAAAGTGGGTGGCGAGGGGGGTTGGGGTGAAGGGATAACCGCCATATTGTCTTTGACCCAAAACTGGGAACGCAATCAAATGGTTTTTTTTAATCCTCTGGATTTTTCATTCATTAAAAGAGAAGTATCATCTGCGTTATTCGTACTATTGTCCTTATCTTCATTGTTATCTGTACAACGTTTCGGCCGATGTGTCCTCCGACCTTCTTCAGGTATTTCTTGTCGGACTTGGGAACCTTCTTTTCGGACTCGGGAACATTCTTATCGTAATCGGGAACCTTCTTGTCGTAATCGGGAGCCATCACGGAACTTTGAACCTAACCCTTTATTCAGTCCACGGGGGTATCCTGTTCTCATTCCGTCATTTGTAATTGAGGAGGGTAAAAAAAATCTGCTGTATTGATTTGTTTACAAATGCTGGAAGATTTAAGTAGAATTTCAATGCTTTTTCTTTATATATTTTAATTTTTAAATATCTTCGAATATAAATCAAATCTTCATAATTTTTGCACAAAAAGCAAGAATTGGTGATATTTAATGTGTATATATATTTACTTTGTCGTTAACTGTTGTATTTTCGCTGTTTCCTCCGGACATACAGACACACAACTGCCCCGTATATATGTATAGAATAAATAGATGTCGTTGGCACTAATTAAACCACAAAGATTGATATGCCATTAAATAAAGAAACTGAAACAAAGAAACTGTACTTATATTTACTCTGAGATGTTCTATGAGTGTGGTTTGTTGGTTGGTTGGTTGGTTGGTTGGTTTTACATGCCAACCTCGTCATTAGCTTTTATTTTATCAAAAAATACTTCAGATAACCCCACATTCCTTTTTATTTCAAAATTGAATATCACCATATATGGAAGCACGTGGGTAATGGTTAAAGTCATGGAAATGGACTCGTCGCCCCGAGTTCAATTCTGGACGTGGTAATTGCATTTCACTTAGCGCTAATACCTTGAGAAAGGTAAAAAATCCTACTCTCCTCCAGCTATGGGTAAATAGTAGGGCAGACTGGGCTCTTTAACCTTGGTTAGGCAACTGGTCTAGGAGAAGGAAAACTATGAATTCAAACCTGTTGAACTCCGCTAAAGAAATTGACCTTGTGTCACATCCTGCTAGAGCGGAGGGGTTGGTAAATATATATATATATAATATATATATTATATATATGTGTGTGTGTGTGTGTGTGTGTGTGTGTGTATAGACTAGAAGCGGCTACATAGCATCCCCTGGGTAGAGAGGGTGCAAAACCTTACAGGTGTATTGATTTATTTACTTTTGAGATTTACAAATGCGAATTTCAATGCTATTTCCTTATATATTTTAATTTTTAATTATATTCGAATATAAATCAACTTTTCATTATTTTTGCATCAATTGAGTAGATGAGGGTAAAAGAAAACCTAGTGTATTGATTTGTTTATTTCGAGATTTACAAATGCCAAATTTTTTAAGTAGAACGTCAATGCTATTTTTTTGCATATTTTAATTTTTAAATATCTTCGAATATAAATCAAATCTTCATAATTTTGCACAAAAAGCAAGAACTGGTGATATTTAATGTGTATATTGATTTGTCGTTAACTGTTGTATTTCGTTGTTTCCTCCGGACATACGGACACAGAAATGCCCTTTATATATGTATAGAATAGATAGAGGCGCGTGGGCTCGTGGTTAGAGTCGTGGAAATGGACCTCGTCGATTCGAGTTCAATTCCTAGATGAAATCCATATATTATCTCTCCAGCTATGGGTTAAATAGTAGGGTAGACTGTGCCCTTCAGCCTTGGGTAGGTAACCAGTCTAGGAGAGAGATAACTTGAATTTCAAATTCCTGAGGTCGGTCGTTGATGGGTTTGTGGCAACCTTGATGCCCAATTCTTTCTATCGACTGTGCCAAAAAGTATGGATGGTCCAACAAAAGCCTTCACCATAAAACAAATCACTGTGTGGATGTTCATTGTATGAACACTCATACGTCGATCGACGGAGGAGTCCACCATATCATAGAAATAGATAGATGACGTTGGCATTAAATAAACACGAAGATTGATATGCCATTAAATAAAGAAACTGAAACAAAGAAACTGTATTCGTATTTACTTTGAGATCTTTTTGTTTGATGGTTGGTTGGTTGGTTGGTTGTTATTCATGCCAACCCTGTCATTAGATTTTATTCTTATCAAAACAGAATGCTTCATAGAACTCCAACATTCCTTTTTATTTCAAAGATTTGGCTTGCAATATCAGCATTCCCTCTTAGATCAAATATAAAGTTCTTTTGTTAGAAGCTCGTTAATTTTTCTATTGTCATCCATAATGAAAATTAAATTCTCTCTTTATCTGCTCATCTGCCTTCCTCACTTTCCCTTTCCCTACACACACACACACACACTCTCTCTCTCTCTCTCTCTCTCTCTCTCTCTCTCTCTTCTCTCTCTTCTCTCTCTCTCTCTGCCTCTTCCTTCTACCACATTCTCCTCCTTCTTTCCCACCTTTTTTCTCCAAACCGCTATATCTAAGGTGTCCCTTATTAGCATTCTTTCTCGCTTCCTTTCTTTCTCTTTATAACTTTTCCCCTAACTTTCCGATTCAAACCAGCTTCTACATTGTTGGCGTATGTAACTTTCGTTATGAATATGAATGCGGTGGTAGTTGGTTTTTTTCGCTTCTGAAAATGAATGCTTTAACAATGTAGAGCTGGTTTGATCGGAAAGTTAGGGGAAAAGTTATAAAGGAAAGAAAAGAGAGGAGAAAGAATGCTATAGGGACACTTAGATATAGCGGTTTGGAGAAAAAGGTGGGAAAGAAGGAGGGATCGTGGTAGAAGGAAGAGGCAGAGGAGAAGAGAGAGAGAGGAGAGAGGAGAGAGAGAGAGCGAGGAGAGAGAGAGAGAGTGTGTTGTTGTTGTGTGTAGGGAAGGGAAGTGAGGAAGGCAGATGACGATAAGAGAGATTTAATTTTCATTATGGATGACAATAGAAAAAATTAACGAGACTTTAACAAAGATACTTTAATCTTTGATCTAGAGGAATGCTGATATTGCAAGCAAATTTTGAAATAAAAAGGAATGTTTGGTTTATGAAGCAGTTCTGTTTTTGAATAAGAATAAAATCTAATGAAGGGTTGGCATGAATACCAACCAACCAACAACCAAACCATCAACAAAAAGATCTCAAAGTAAATACGAATACAGTTTCTTTGTTTCAGTTTCTTTTATTTAATGGCTATCAATTTCGTTGTTTATTTAATGCCACGTATCTAATCTATTCTATGCTATGGTGGACTCTCGTGATCCGACGTATGAGTGTTCATACAATGACATCCACACAGTGATTTGTTATAGTGCGTGAAGGCTTGTGTTGGACATGCCCATATTTTTGGCACAGTCGATTAGGAAAGAATTGTTGCATCAGGGGTTGCCACAAACGCCAATCACGACCGACCTCAGGAATTTTGATTCAGAGTTTATCTCTTCTCCTAGACTGGTTACCTACCCAAGGTGAAGGGCACAGCTACCTATATTTACCATAGCTGGAAGATAATATTGGATTCATCTAGGAATTGAAACTCGAACTGCGACCGAGTCATTTTCCACGACTCTAACACGAGCCACGCGCCTCTATCTATTTATAGCATATATAAGGGCATTTTGTGTCGTTATGTCCGGAGGACAACGAAAATAACAACAGTTAAACGACAAAATTCAATATAACACATTAATTCACCAAGTTCTTGCTTTTTGTGGCAAAATTATGAAGATTTGATTTTATATTCGAAGATATTTTAAAAATTAAAAATATGCAAAAAAATAGGCATTGACGTTCTCTTAAAAAATTTGGCATTTGTAAATCTCGAATAAAACAAATCAATAGCTACTAGGTTTTTCTTTTACCTCATTACTCAATTGATGCAAAAATAATGAAAAGTTGATTTATATTCGAATATAATTAAAAATTAAAATATATAAGGAATGCATTGAAATTCGCATTTGTAAATCTCACAGTAAATAAATAATACAACCTGTAAGGTTTTGCACCCTCTTACCCAGGGGATGCTAAGTAGCCGCTTCTAGTCTATACACCACACACACCAACACACACACACATATATATAGTATATATATATATATATATATATATTTACCACGCCCTCCGCTCTAGCAGGATGTGACACATAGGTTTCAATTTCTTTAGCGAGTTCAACAGGTTTGAAATTCATAGTTTTCCTTCTCCTAGACAGTTGCACTAACGCAAGGTTAAAGAGCCCAGTCTGCCCTACTAATTACCCATAGCGGAGGGAGTAGGATTTTTTACCTTTCTCAGGTATTAGCGCTAAGTTGAAATGCAATTACCACGTCAAATGAACTCGGGGCGACGAGTCCATTTCCCATGACTTTAACCATTTACACCCGTGCTTACCGATTTGGTGATAATTCAATTTTGAATAAAAAGGAATGTTGGGGTTTTGAAGTATTTTTTGATAAGAATAACAGCTTAATGACGAGGTTGGCATGTAAACAACGAACCAACCAACCAACAACAACCAACTCATAGAACATCTCAGAGTAAATATAAGTAAGTTTCTTTGTTTCAGTTTCTTTATTTAATGGCATATCAATCTTGTGGTTTAATTAGTGGGCCACGACATCTATTTTAATTCTATACTATATACGGGGCCGTTGTGTGTCTGTATGTCGAGGAAACAGCGAAAATCAACGTTACCGACAAAGTAAATATATATACCATTAAATATAACCAATTCTTGCTTTTTTGTGCAAAAAATTATGAAGATTTGATTTATATTCGAAGATATTTAAAAAATCTTAAATATATAACAGAAAAAGCATTGAAATTCTACTTAAATCTTCCAGCATTTGTAAACAAATCAATGCAGCAGATCTTTTTTAAACACCTCCTCAATTACAAATGAGGAATGAGAACAGGATACCCCGTGGACTCGAATTAAAGGGGTTTAGGTTCAAAGTTCGCGTGATGGCTCCCATTACGACAAGACAGGTCCCGATTCACGATGAATGTTTCGAGTCCGAAAAAGGTCCCAGTCAGACAAGAAATACCTGAAGAGGTGGAGACACATGGCCGAAACGTTGTAGCAGATACAATGAAGATAAGGACAATTAGTACGATAACGCCAGATGATACTTCTCTTTTAATGAATGAAAAATCAGAGGATTAAAAAAAACCATTTGATTGCGTTCCCGTTTTGGGTCAAGACATATGGCGGTTATCCCTCACCCGAACCCCGATCGCCCCATTTCTTTTTCGCCAATTTCATTTGTTATTCCGATTATTTTTTTGGGACCTCACAACGTTCTCGAGAAACGATGTCGTTTATAGGCATCAGTTTATTGATATTTCTGTCTCTTAAATGTGCGAAGAGGTAGAAGACATCAATGTTCAATTACATTCGCAACAGAATAATTTTTTAGAATTACCTTGAAGGTGATTGATGCGATTTCAGAGAAGATAAATGATAACATTATTTCGCTTTCTGCTTAAAATAATTTTGCTTCAAGTATTTTTCGGACATATTGCCATGAAAAAGCCAACAATAGTCGGCCCTTAATCGTCTGGGGTAATCTAAGATTAGGTATTTTTATAATATCATTTCTTTTTAAAAAAAATTTAACGATTTTTTATTTGCCATTAATTTTTTAGAAATAATTCCGCTTCAGTAATTTTTTAATAGTTATTGGGAAATTGGCTAAGTAGTTTGCGTCTAATTTTCATCCAGAAAATTAATGACTTATCTGGTTGTGGGTGGAGGCGCTACTCCTGATATTAAAATATTACAC
>CM042159.1:70872028-70882542 GCA_023376005.1 Doryteuthis pealeii | reverse complement strand
TAGTTATTCTCTAGTCGCCTTAGTTAGGTCCAGGTGGCAGCCATACAGCAGCCACTGATACGATGCTCCATAACTTGCGACCTTAATATTACATTCTACCTTGGGAACGGGTTGGATAAATAGCTACCCTTCCCGAGGGGTATTAGCTTCCGAAATAGTGGCGTGTAGTATAATGGTTACCGTCTAGGAAATAGGCACGGTGAGATAAAGTTCAAATCCTGGACGAGGGCTGTTTGCATTTCCCATAGTGCTAATATCTTCGGAAAAAGTATGAATCTACCTATTCTCCTTCCAGCTATGAGTAAATAGTAGACAGGCCGGGTTAGGCCTCAGTCGGCAGAGCGTCCCGGGCTAGAAAACCACAAGGTCCTAGTTCGATAGCGCGGCCTCGCCAAACTCAGCTGTATGAATAGCATAGCGGACATGTACGGTAAAGTAAGCTGCTTGATGGTAGCGGTGTTTGGCGCTCACTTGAGACGCTTGCGTCTGCACTAGCTGAAAAGGGGATAGAACTACCCGGCTTATGTGGCTGATGCCGACTTTAGGCCACCCCCGACTCGTGTGGAGGGGTGGTAAATATGTATTAGTTCCTGAGGGGGGGGGGAAGTAAACAAAAGAAAGCCAGACTGGGTGTCGAACTCGTTTACTACAATTATGATATTCAAGCCACATTAGGTCTATACTCCACGGGAATCACCGCAGACAGAATGGAAACTTCGTTATTGATTATGGCTATTGCCGCGAAATTCGATTATATATATTACCAACCTTCCCCGCACGAGCAGAATGTGACACAGGTCAATTTCTTAAAGCGGAGTTCAACAGCGTTTTGAATTCAGAGTGTTTCCTTCTCCTAGACTGGTTACCTAACCAAGGTTAAGAGCCTAGTCTGCCTGCTAAGGAAATTGCAATTATCACATCCAGGATTTGAACTCGGAGCGACGAGTTCTTTCCCATGACTTTAAACCATCACACACGCGGAAATTTCATTATAGATTATACGACGCTTGACTTAAATTTGATACCGCTGTTGTCATTCCCAGACCAAAGAAATAAAACATGAGTTTCATTCCATCATATCCGCCTTTGCTTAAAAAGAAATTAGAACTAGCCACCATATACAGACTTAATTTAGTTTCTATATAGAAACTGCGCAAGGCCATTTCGATCTGTTGTAAAAACCTTTTTTTATACGAGTTGCTCTTTCCTTTGAAGATTTTTTAACCATTCCTTTCAGCTGTACTTACCGACGAAACCTGGAAAAAATTAATTCTTTCCACCGAATGGAAGACAAAGAGGAAAGATGGAATTTGACCGCAATTAAAACCTCAAGTTTTCCCAGATTAGTTGTCAAACAACATCTTTCTTATTACAGAAGAAAAAAAAAAAAAGAGAAAAAAAAGAATATTATTCTCAAAGCTATGCCGCGGGCGATATGGCTCTTTTGGTGGAGCTAAAGAAGTGAAACCATTCGTTTGTCTGGTGCCCCACGTGGTCTTAGGGCAAATTGGCTTCGTTGTAGCGTGGAAGAAAATGGCGGAGGACATCTATCCTCCCCTCCTTAACAACTGTTCTCTTCAGCTTCGCACCCTTAGATTTAACAAGCTACTAGATACCAAAGTCCAAACTATTTTTCCATCAATCACAACTTTCTCTCCAAATTACTTATGTTGGATCAAACAGCGAGGCACATGTCAAACGAAAAACAAAAACGCATTTAAGTATGTGTGGAACTTAAAACAATAGATTTTTACTGAATTGCTTTTCCCAACAAAAAAATATTTTACTTCTTACTACTACACTACTAATACTAATACTTAGGGGTATTTACCAACTCGTTCACTGCCCTGTCGGTGGGGCGTTAGAATGAACCGACTGCCACCTCTGCAGAGGGTAAGACTCCCCCAATGGGGCCACTTGTTGCCGTGGGTGGCGAACCCGTAATGCTTAAGGATAGACCCAGGTGGATGAGTAGTTCATGACTTGCATACTCCACTTTTAGCCCTATCATGGCTAGACGGCACGTCGGAGAGCCCCCTCTGATCAATCGCTGGTCACATCAAACCCTAACACCTATATGATTTTTCCAACCTATATGCCCTTTTGCGCCAAGCGCCAACCCTTTTTATCTATGGCGGCTAGAAGGCGGCTGACTGAGGCGTCTACATGGCCTGGATGACGTGTAACTCTATCTGATGGTGATGTTCCAGTTTTTGGAGGTTTGGGGAATGTAGAGCACCCCTTCATCACTATTGCTTCCTGGTCCACTCTGACCGGGAGTGGTGTACTTGTTAGGGTCCCATCTCTGGTTTGTGTTTTTAAAATGTATATATCCATAAGAATTGATTTATGTCAAAACTCTATCTGCATTAAATGACCCATGAGGTGATATGCCATAAAACAAACGAACAAAACCAACTGTCAGTGCAGCTATGATATTGACAAGTGACAAAAGTGCATGTATGGGGCATCCTGCGATGGATTGCTCAGTAGAAGTGTCGGCTGCGGAACCTCAAAGTTCTTTGGTTGATACCAGCCCTCGTGTGAAATCAGCGTAAGTAGCACTAGGAGGCTGTGCGGTGTGAAGCCTGAAGTTAAAAGGGGGGGTTGTGGGGCGCCCCCCCCCCCCCCACAACCCTAGACGCTAGAAAGCAATCTTCCTCGTGTCTAGCTCTAGTGAAAAGGGGAGTAGACTCCTCACTGTCCGGCTGTACCGACTTTATTTTTATTACTTAGATCTGCAAAAAACTAGCTTGCTAACCATTAGCACCATGATGCGGACGCTAAGGTATTTAACCAATCTGTTTTTATGGGTAGGATGTTGACACAGGTCGCATTATGGAGCATTGCTGCGACGGTTTGAACTTGCTATTTAGTTGAATATATCTGCGAGACAGCTTGCTAACCATTACATCACGATGGGAACGCCTTAAGGTATATTACCCAACCCGTTCGCCATGGGTAGAATGTGACACAGATCGCCATGATAGTGTCATCCCATTAATGATCAAACTCGTATTCAGTAGTAATCTGCGAGATTAGCTTGCTAACCATTTACACGCGATGAGACGTCAAGAATTTACCTAGCTCGTTCGCTTAAGCGTAGGCATGTTGACACAAGGTCACTAGTATTAAACGCAGCCGGAATGAACTCACAGCTTAGAAATATAGATCTTGCGCAGACAAGCCAACCATTACACCGCGATAGAGTTCCAAAGTATTTACCCAACCCGTTCAACATGGGATAGGATGTTGGATCACAAGGTCGCTAGTCTGGTGCATCCAACAGGAATCGAAATCCCCAATTCAGTAGTAAAAGACTGTGCTAACCAATACACCACGATGGGAACCCCCTTATTATTACAGTACAGATTGTTATTCTTTCAAACTATTCGTCTTGCCGAAAAGAGCTTAGAATAGCTGACTATATTCCCGCGTATAAATGTCAGAACACTCTCCAATGGATGTCCTGGGCTATACACTAAACTATAACGATTGGGCCAAGACCACTACTGGAGGAGCTTGGGTTGTATATTGTACAAACGGAAATAGGAATTCCGCGTAAATTAAACAAAAGATTACAAGACTTTTTTCCGGTAAAGCGAACAAAGAAATTAAAAAACGCGAAGAGAGGGTTTCCGGTCAAGAAGCAGGGAGCAGGATTAAAGAAATAATGTAACAAATGTTCCGTTATAGATCAAAGATAAAGATGCGAGGCGTTACCTATGAATATTAAGCGAGAAGAGGGTCGAGGCCGGGACACACAGAGACGCCTCCGCATTTTAATCTTTGATCTGATAACGGACATTTGTTACATATTCTATCCTCTCCCTGCGTTCCTGACCGAAACCTCTCTTCCGTTTTTATTTCTTTGTTCGCTTTACCGCGAAAAAAAGTCCTTTTTGTAAGTCTTTGTTTAATTAACCGAAAGTCCTATTTCCGTTGCTACAAATTTACAACACAAGGCCTCGAGTAGTGGAGTTGCTTGCCATCAGTTATAGTTTAGTGTCATACCCAGGAACATCCATGGAGAGGTTCTGACATTTTACCGGAATAGATCACTATCTAAGGGCTCTTTCGGCAAGCACGAATAGTTGAAAGAATAACATTACTGTACTGTAATATAGGGGGTCCCATCGTTGTGTATTGGTTAGCAGTCTTTACTACTGAAATTGGGGATTTCGATTCCTGTTGGATGCAACCAGACTAGCGACCTTGTGTCCATCCTACCCATGTGAACCGGGTGGGTAAATACTTGGACCTCTGGAATCGCGGGATGTAATGCCGTTGGCTTGTCCGCAGATCTATTATTTTCTAAGCTGTGAGTTCATTCCTCGTTTAATTACTAGTGACCTTGTGTTCACATCCTGATCGCTGGAGCGAACGAGCTAGGTTTAAATTCCTTGGACGTCTTCATCGCGGTTATGTAATGCGTTAGCAAGCTTAATCTCGCCAGATTACTACTGAATAGCGAGTTTGATCATTTAATGGGATTGACCTATACATGCGATCTTGTTGTCACCATTCTACCCATGGCGAACGGGTTGAGGTATATACCTTAGGCGTGTCCATCGTGATGTAAGGTAGCAAGCTTAGGTCTCGAGGATATATTACAACTAAATTTAGCAAGTTTCAACCGTCGCAGCATGCTCCATTACAGCGCACTTGTGTCACATTCCTACCCATAAAACAAACGATTGGTTAAATACCTTAGGCGTTCCCATCATGGTGTAATGGTTAGCAAAGCTAGTTTTGCCAGATCTAAGTAAGTAAAAAGTAAAGTCGTACCAGCCGGACATTGAGGAAGTTATTTCCCCTTTTCACTAGAGCTAGCCGAGGAGATTGCTTTCTTAGCGTCTGAGGCGTTGTGCCCAACACTACTATCAGCTTCACACCGCACAGATCCTAGTTGCTACTTCATACGCTGATTTCACAGGGCTGGATCTAAACAAAGAACTTTGAGGTTCCCAGCCGGACCACGTCTACTGAGCAATCCTCGCAGGATGCCCCAATACATGCAACTTTTGTTCACTTAGTCATAATCATAGCGACTGAACGAGTTGCGTTTTGGTTTCGTTGTGTTTATGGCATAATCAACCTTTCAGTGGTGGTCATTTAATGCCGATAGAGTTTTTGAAAAAATCAATCTAATGGAATAATACAATTTTTTTTTATAAATACATTTTTCTTATTTAACCCATAGATGGGACCCTAACAAAGTACTACCACTCCGGTTCAGAGTTGGACCAGGGAAAAGCAATAAGGGATGAAGGGGTGCTCTACATTCCCCAAACCTCCAAAAACTGGAACATCAACCATCAGATAGAGTTAACGTCATTCCCAGGACATGTAAGACCCTCAGTTCACGCCTTCTAGCACCCATATGATAAAAAAGGGGTTGCTGCGCTTGCCATTAAGGGGCAATAGGCGTGCGAAAATCATATAGTGTTTAGGGTTTGATGTGACCAGTGCCGCATTGATTCAAGGGGGGCTCTCCGACCGCCCGTCTAGCCATGATAGGGGCCAAAGTGGAGAGTATGCAAGTCATTGAAATACTCATCCACCTGGGTTCTATCCTTAAGCATTACGGGTTTCGCCCACCCACGGCCAACAAGTGGCCCCATTGGGGGAGTTCTTACCCCTTCTGCAGAGGTGCAGTCGGTTCATTCTACGCCCCACCGACAGGGCAGTGAACGATTGGGTAAATACCTAAGTATTAGTATAGTAGTAGTAGTAGTAGAAGTTAAAATATTTTTGTTGGGAAAAGCATTAGAAAAATCTATTGTTTTTAAGTTCCCACACATACTTAAATGCGTTTTTGTTTTCGTTTGACATGTGCTCGCTGTTGATCCCAACATAAGTAATTTGGAGAGAAGTTGTGATTGATGGAAAATAGTTGGACTTTGGTATGCTAGTACGTTATCTTAGGTGCGAAGCTGAAGAGAACAGTTGTAAGGAGGGGAGGATAGATGTCCTCCCGTTTCTCCACGCTACAACGAAGCCAATTGCCCTAGACACGTGCGCCCAGACCAGAAATGGTTTCCACTTCTTTAGCTCCAACCAAAAGAGCAATATCGCCCGGCATACTGTTGAGAATATATTTCTTTTTTTCTCTTTTTTTTTTTTTTCTTCTGTAATAAGAAAGATGTTGTTTGACAACTAATCTGGGAAAACCCTTGAGGTTTAATTGCGCGTCAAATCCCCATTCTTCCTCTTTGTCTTCCATTCGGTGAAAGAATTATTTTTTCCAGGTTTCGTTCCGGTAAGTACAGCTGAAAGGAATGGCGTTAAAAAATCTTCAAAGGAAGGAGCAAGCTCGTATAAAAAAGGTTTATTACAAACAGATCGAATGATTGCCAGGTTTCATATAGAAAGACTAATTAGTCTGTATAGCGTGCTAGTTCCTAATTTCTTTTTAAACAAAAGGCGGATATGATGAATGGAAACTCATGGTTTTATTTCTTTGGTCTGGGAATGAAAACAGCGTATCAAATTTAAGTCAAGCGTCGTAATAATCTATAATGAAATTCCGCGTGCTCCTTTGATGGTTAAAGTCATGGGAAATGAACTCGTCGCTCCGAGTTCAAATCCTGGATGTGATAATTGCATTTCACTTAGCAGGGCCAGACTAGGCTCTTTTAACCTTGGTTAGGTAACCAGTCTAGGAGAAGGAACACTCTGAATTCCAAACCTGTTGGAACTCCGCTTAAGAAATTGACCCTGTGTCACATTCTGCTCGTGCGGAAAGGTTGGTAAATATATATAATGAATTTCCGGATAGCCATAATAATAACGAAGTTTCATCTGTCTGCGGTGATTCCCGTGGAGTATAGACTAATGTGCTGAATATCAATATTGTCTGTAAACGAGTTCGAACCCCAGTCTGGCTTTCTTTTGTTTACTTCGGACTAATACATAATTTACCAAACCCCTCCACACGAGTCGGGGTGGCCTAAAGTCGCATCAGCATAAGCGAGGTAGTCTATCCCCTTTTCACTAGTGCTAGACCAAGCGTCTAAGTGGAGCGCCACACCTACCATCAGCAGCTTACTTTACCGTACATGTCCCTATGCTATTCATACGCTGAGTTTGCGAGGGCCGCTATCGAACTAGGAACTTGTGGTTTCTAGCCGAACGCTCTGCCGACTGAGCTAAAACCGGCCTGTCCTACTATTTACTCATAGCTGGAAGGAGAATAGGTAGATTCATACTTTTCCCGAAGAATATTAGCACTATGGGAAATGCACAAAAAGCCTCGTCCAGGATTGAACTTATCTCCCGTGGCCTATTTCCTAGGGACGTAACCATTATACACACGCCACTACTTTCGGACTAATACCCCTGGAAGGGTAGCTATTTATCCAACCCGTTCACAAGGTAGTAGAATGTAATATAAGGTCGCAAGTATGGAGCATCGTATCAGTGCTGCTGTATGGCTGCCCCACCGCGACCCTAACTAAGCGACTAGAGAATAAACTAGATGGGAGCTGCACAAGAATGCTGCGGGTGATGCTGAACAAGACGTAGAAACAACACCCTACGAGGAAAAACAGCTGTTACGGCCACCTGCCAACATATCACCCAGACATCGAGTAAGAACGGGACAAGACATGCGGGACACTGCTGGAGAAGCAAGGACGAACTTCATAAGCGGACGTCCTCCTGTGGAAGCCAGCACATGGGCACGCCATGTGTGGGCCGACCAGCAAAACGTACAGATCATTGATCAGCTCTGTGTGGATGCAGGATGCTGCATAGAGGACCTCCCGAAAATGATGAGCGATAGGGACGATGGAGAGAGATTGTCATGGAATCCGTGCTGAAAGCGTGACATGTATGATGATGATGATTGATGATGGAGCATCCAACCAGTATCGAACTCACTATATAGGCTGCCAAAAATTTGCTAACCATTACATCACAATGCGTTACTCCACTATTCGGAAAGGTATAAAACTCTATCATCTCCCCAGCATGATAGTTAAATAGTATCACTACTCTTCTTCTACAAGGATGAATTCTCATAAAATACCCCATGAAGTTTGATATGCCCTTAAACAAAGAAAAACAAAGCAAACTAGGAATCTTTCTTGTGAACCCAACAACATTTTATGAAAAAGAAGGTTCGGAAAATGGATTATGTCTTTTTGTTTTTTTAATATCATTATTTACATTAGAGACACGTGTTTTTTAGATCTTCTGATATCTTCTTCAGCGTTAATTACCACGTTTTGTCCAATATTTAAATTTGTACAGGTATATAGATATATATATATATATATATATATATAATATATATATATATGTGTGTGTGTGTGTGTGTGTGTGTGTGTGATGTGTTGAAAGAATAAATTAAATGGAAAGAAAAATGCTTTTTATGGATAACAATTAGTTATTGGAATGCCGATACGTTTTTGGACGCCAAGAGTTCTCGTTGTATACATTCTATTCACTATATTTTAAATACCAAATAATAATAATAATAATAATAATAATAATAATGATATTATAATTTTGGTATTAAGATGGAACGTTTTAACTATAAAATGTATTATTTAACCAACCCTCCGCTATAAGTAGGATATGACACAATCTCAATTTTAAGCGGAGTACAGCTGGTTTGAATTTGAAGTTTACCTCCTTATAGACCGATTGATGTATCAAACTGCCCCTACTATTTACCCATAGCCGAGAGGGGGTGAGAGAAGATATGGATTCGTGACTATCCAAGGGCATTAGCACGAAACACAAACAGGATCGGCTAGGATTTGAACTCGGCTCGCGTCCATTTACAATGATTTTGACTGTTAGGCCACTTTAAATGTGCAAACAAGTAATAGTATGGTCAGGTAATTGCTGGAAAAGTTCATTCCTTTTGACAAAAATTCATTCATTCATAAAGAACGTTTAATCTATTTTAATAAAGAAACAGATAGATAGATAGATAGATAGATAGATAGATACGACTATACTAGATATATAGATAGATAGATAGATAGATAAGACTATACTAAGATAGATAGATAGATAGATAGATAGATAGATAGATAGATATACTAGATAAATAGATAGATAGATAGATAGATACGACTATACTAATAGATAGATAGATGAGATAGATTGATAGACTATACTAAGATAGATAGATATATTAGATAGTAGATAAATTACGCTAGTACTAGATAGATAGTAGATAGATAGATAGATAGATACGATATACTAAGATAGTAGATGAGATAGATAGATAGATACGACTATACTAATATAGATAGTAGAAGATACACTAGATAGATACGACTATACTAAGATAGATAGATAGATAGATTACGGACGATTACTAAGATAGATTAGAAGATAGATAGATAGATACGACTATACTAAATAGATAGATAGATAGATAGATAGTTAGATAGATACGACTATTACAGATAGATAGATAAAGATAGATAGATAGATAACGACTATACTAAGATAGATAGATAGATTAGATAGATAGGATTACGGACTTATACTAAGGATAGATAGATAGATAGATAGATAGATAGATAGTTAAGATAATACGGACTATACTAAGATAGATAGATAGATAGATAGATAGATTACGACGTATACTAAGATAGATAGATAGATGATAGATAGATAGATAGATACGACTATACTAAGATAGATAGGATAGATACGACTATACTAAGATAGATAGATAGATAGATAGAGAGTAGATACGACTATACTAATATAGATAGATAGATAGATACTAGATAGATAGATACGACTTTATATAAGATAGATAGATAGATAGATACGACTATACTAAGATAGATAGATAGATAGATAGATAGATAGATAGATACGACGTATACTAGATAGATAGATAGATAGATAGATAGATAGTTAGATAGATACGGACTATACTAAGATAGAATTAGATAGATAGATAGATAGCATAGAGATAGATACGACTATACTAAGATAGATAGATAGATAGATAGATAGATACGACTATACTAAGATAGATGATAGATAGATAGATCGACTATACTAAAATAGATAGATAGATAGATAGATAGATACGGGACTATAATAAGGATAGATAGATAGAAGATACGACTATACTAAGATAGCATAGATAGCATAGATAGATAGATAGATAGATAGATAGAAACGACTATACTAGATAGATAGATAGATAGATACGACTATACCTAAGACTAGATTAGATTAGATAGATTAGATAGATACGACTATTACTAAGATAGATAGATAGATAGATAGATAGATAGATAGGGACATATTACTAGATAGATAGATAGATAGATAGCATAGATACGACGTATACTAAGATAGATAGATAATACGACTATACTAAGATAGATAGATAGATAATTAGATTACGACTATACTAAGAAGATAGATAGATAATAGATTACGACATACTAAGATAGATAGATAGATAGATAGATAGATACGACTATTACGTAAGATAGATAGATAGATAGATAGATAAATAAGATACG
>CM042159.1:70842028-70867028 GCA_023376005.1 Doryteuthis pealeii | reverse complement strand
CCTAACTTTGACACATTTGCGCCAGTTTCCTTTCCAGCGGTTCCGATATGGGGGTTCGATTTACTATAAACTTATACGGGGAAATGAGCATTTTTTTACAGTCTGATAGATTGGTGTGCAATCGATAATAATCCATTGAAAGAAAAAAAAATTAATTTTAGAGCCCCCCCCCCCCACCTCTAAAATTAAAAAAAAAAAGTTCAGGTCCGCCCTTAATTTAAAAAAAAATCTGCATATTTATTTATCATTAGAATTATGATAAATTAAAGGACACATTTTCTCATTCAAGTTACGTACATTAGAATCATTTATGTTTAAGGTAAGAACATATCATACACTGTTTTGTTTATATACGAAATTTTAACTACATCGTATTTTTATTATAATTTTTTTTTGTTTTTATTACAATACGAATACAACTGTGTTTACTTAGTTACGAAATAAGTAGTTATAATTTAACTACCTATTTTTGTAAAAGGTTTTTCTTTTTAAAAATTCTTTTGTTTTTAATTTTTTCGTATATATACAAAGTTGAGTTAGATTATATTTATTAAATAAACAATAAGCGCTTACTTTTTTTTTTACTTTACTTCGCTCTTTCTTACCAAATAAATATTTGTAAGATAGATTATTTCATTTCATTTCTAACTAAATTAATATTTTAAAGACAGGAATAAAAAGTTTGCGATATGAATAAGATTTGACTTTTCCTTAAAACATACTTTTGCTGTCCGAAGCAAAATAATTTTTTTATAATTCGCTATAAAAAATAATTCAATTGATAAAGACTCGTACAAATTATATATTGAGCAAGATTATTTTCTCTTCTTTTCACGAAAAGTTTCACTGAAACTCCAGTTTGAAAATAATAATAGTATTTGGGGACAATTTTAAATTCAGTTTTTAATTGCTTGATAAGTTAGAAATACATTGTAATTTATTTCTTTGAATTTTTTCTACATGACAATTCAAATCTAGTTCTTAACGATAAAAAGAATGCAATATCTATTTTTGATTACATTATAAAATGTTTTCATTAGTTCTCTAAACTATTAAGACTTTTTTTTAAAACCATTAGTATTAATTACTAAACAACTCGTTTTATCATTTTTTTTAAATTTACATTTATACAACCCTATACGGGTGATTGATTTTTATTGACATTTAAAATCTTATTTAAAAAAAACTTCTCGGACTCGGGAACCTTCTTTTCGAACTCGGGAACTTTCTTGTCGTATTCGGAAGCCATCACGGAACTTTGAACCCAACCCTTTATTAGGTCCACGGGGGTATCCTGTTCTCATTCCACTAACCATAGCTGGGGTACAGGTGTTAAGCTGTGTTAATTATTATTCTATGTTACTGCTGCCCCTGATCAGGATTGAACCTGCAGTGTAGAGATAACTGGCATTTAGAACTGTCTTAATCTAATTCGTTTATCTACTAGGATATGTGTTCAATTGGACAATCCAGTGTGAATTTTTTCAATTACAAAAGTTACAATTTATTTTTTAAAAACGGATTTTAAGTAGCCTCTTGGCAGGCATCTTGATTAAAATCGACGAAAAAAACGTTTTAAATATATCAAAAATAAATTATGTGTGTAATATTATTTTGCTTTTTTACTGATGCTCATTACGTTACTACTTTTCGACTTAGACAAAAATTTGACCTTAAATAATCAATTTAATAAATTTTAGTTCGTTTTTAAAAATGAAAAGCAAATGATATTTTGGCAGATCCTACTCTTTTCCCAAATCATCTAGAGAGAGCTTAATGGGTGACCCAACGGGTCACGTTTTGTCTAGTATATATATATATGTATATAAAGAAATTTGAAAAAAAAAACAAGTGTTCCAAAAATGAGATGAATTTATTTATCGACGCTTAAACGTTTCGGTTTCTTTAAACCTTCATCAGGATGTATTAAGGGGTGAAGAAATTGATGGATGTTTTATAGATGACAGGAGATAAAAAAAGTCTTAATAAAATTTTTTGTCGGATTTATTTCCATATTTACTCCTATATATATATATATATATATATATATATATATATATATATATATATATATATTATATATATATCCTGTTTTATTATTATCCTATTATTATACCAGAAAATATTGCAAATATAGCGCAAAGAGCACATTAAAGAATCTATCGGTTAAAAACGCTTTTAGTGTTCAATTTTAATCAAAGTTTAATATATATATATATATATATATATATATATATTATATATATATATATATATATATCATTTATTCTCTTTTTCCTTTTCCTTTCTACCAGTCATCCGTCTGTTCTTTCTTCTTTCTTTCTTTCTTCTTCTTTTCTTTGTTCTACTTATTTATTTGCCTATATCTATTATTCTTTTTTCTATATGTTCCTTCTTATTTTCCTTCTTATTTTATTTCTGTATTTTTCTTCTTTTTTTCTCTCTTTGTTTTCTTATATATCCTTTGCATTCATTTTCTTTCTTTCTTTCTTTCTTTCTTTAATCATTCTATTTCTTTTTATCTCTTCCTTCCTTCTATATTTCTTTTCCACAGTCTAATTCATAAAGGACACGTGTTTGATCCGCCTTAATGACCGATGAGCAAAGAAATATTTGAATGAATTTTTAATTATGAATTCGTTAAATATACATTAGGTTATTTTGGTGCATTCTGAATTCGTAATTTTCCTAGGAACTGTACACGTGTGTCTCGTAGTATACGTAAAAATATAACTATGAAGTTACCATATTAGGCATTTGTGCCTTCCTTCTTATAAGGTTGTAAGACGCGCGTGGTGTAATGGTTAAAGTCATGGGCAATAGACTCGTCGACCCGAGTTCAAATCCTGGACGTGGCAATTATTTCACTTAGCGCTAATACCCTTGGGAAAGGTATGAATCCTACTCTCCCTCCAGCTATGGGCAAATAGTAGGGCAGACTGGGCTCTTTAACCGTGGTTAGGCAACCGGTCTAGGAGAAGGAAAATTCAAACCTGTTGAACTCCGCATAAGAAATTGGCCTTATGTCGCATCCTGCTCGTGCGGAGGGGTTGGTAAATATATATATAAGGTTATTTTGGACTATCCCACTTCTTGTGCTAGTGGTTGATTTCTAATACAGCAAATTACCAAACAATATGAAAATAGTCAAAAGTTTTGTTTTTAATACCCCCCCCCCCTTTTAGCGTGGATGGATAGACCCCCTCCCTGCTAAAAAGGCGTCAGACATATTTCTTTTCTTTACCAGATATCTATTTAGTCTTAACTTAAGAGTATATTTTTAATTAAATCCTTCACGGCTATTATTCGAGATTCGTAAACAGATGTACGACCTAGTTCGTTCAATACTCTTGTTCTCTTATAGAAACATTAAATGTGTTGTTGATATATCCGGGTTAAGGGATATATTATGAAGTTGGTATTTGGTATGTTATCGCAGTAGTAGTTGGTGCGTAGAATAGCAGGTCGTCTTCCGAGCAGTCGTGGTGTAGTCTGGCGAGTAAGTTTAGGCTGGTAGTCTTAGGTTTATTTTCCCAGTACCCCACTCGTACCGAGTCAGGCACGAAGGCCCTATTTATGTGGGACCACCCACAAGCCGAGACTCATAGGTGGCGGGTAGAAAAATTGCGTCGATCCCGTCGGCATTCCCCCTCAAAGGGGGCGCCTCAGGCGCTGGGCAATAAACCCAGCCCTGCCCCTTTAAGTCAAGGGAGCAGGTATTGCCTGGAGGGATGGCCCTCTGGGATCGACGCTATTAATTTTCCATCTCACCGGTCCAGTGGCCGAAGCTCACTGGACCCCCGTCCCGAAAGACGGGTTGTAGGTTTAGGCGCTTGACCATCACAGTGTCGACTATTTATACAAGACACTGTCCAATCAGATTATAGTGAGGGCGCACCAAGGTATTTGCATATTCATTATATCAGTTGTATTTATTCATGTTACGTTGATCATGTTTTAATTCTGCTTGCACCGCCCATATTATACTTGTAGCACCATTACTTCCAGGACAAGGTGGAGCTGGAAGTAATGGTGATGAATGGGTACACCAAAGATTCAGAATTGAAACTGCACCATTAGATGCAGTTTAATGTCATACCCAGGACACTAAGGCCCTTAGTTACCATCTTCTAGCACATATATGTTTCTAAAAAAGCTGGAGGTTTGCCATAAGAGCAATAAGGTCAGGGCAATCATATAGGTGCTAGGGCTTGATGTGATCAGCTAATTAAGGGGAGGGGGTCTCTCCGACCACTCGTCTAGCCTAAGTAAGAGCCAAAGTAGAATGTTGCAAGTCATGGACTGCTCTGGTCACCACCCACGGCCAACAGGTGGCCCCATTGGGCGGTCGTGCCCGCCTACAGAGGTGCAGTAAGCATATTCTACCATTATAGTAAGCTAACATTCCTTTGTGCCTTTTAAATGATCATTGTTATTTCATTGGATTTACAGCAGAATATTCATAAAAGTTTCCTTTTTCATATATCTACTATTGTCTGTAACAAAAACTGTCACAGCTTACGTCACAATATTCTTGTGTTATATATGCACACAACATTTTATTTGAGAGGAACAGAACTGAGTTTTTTTTTTGTTTTTTTTTTTACTCCTTTAATGTATATGAGGATTTTGCTTACTTGTGATACAAACCCTCTGACATTGAATTTTTAACTGCCCACCCACTTAGAGAATATTTTTCAAAAATTAATTTTTACACTGCCCAGAAGGCGTTTTCTGTTGCTAGTTAGGAATAATAAAAGTTCAAATAGAATGGAAGAAATGATGACATGAAAACCAAAATTTGGTGAAGTAATTATTTATTAAGAAAAGAACATTTTTTTTTTGTTCACATATTTTAAAGATCCATACAGATTAGAGATTATATGTTTCCATGACAACAACAGTTTCATTTGTCCAGTATTCTGTGCATGATAATTTAAAAAAAAAATTATTTATTAGTTTATTGCATTTTACTAATTAAGATTTTTGTTTTGTTTTTTGCAGGGCAACAAGAATCCAATAAAATGAGCCGAACTCCGACAGAAGAGATTCAGTAAATGCTTCTTTTCAATTCGAACATCTTTATTGGTTAATCTGAAAGTTCAATTTAGAAAACAAATATCCTTTGCCATCATTCATTCCAAGTTTGGATTCAATGGAGGATTTACTCTATGCTTAATTGTCGGATAATCTTCGTCCGAAAAAGAAAGTTTTATTTGCAACTAACCCACTAAATATTAAATCTTCGTTAATTCCAAACATCCGACAAAAAAAAACATAAGAATTATTTTTCTAATGATCTACCTATTAAATTTTAAAAAAACATTCAGTCTTAAATATTTATTGAACCTAAGAATAAAACTGGCAAACCAAAATAAATTCATAAACCAGTCATTTGATAAATTGATAAAGTCTGAACAGCTCTGGAATTATCTATAAAACGCCTAGGGTCCCAAACCCATCGGGCGTCATTTTTCCAAAACATATTTCTATTTCATCATTAGATTTTAATCTTTAACATTAATACATCGAGAAAAAAAATTATTATTTTGAATTTTTTACCCAAGATAGAAGTCTCAAATTTCATATAGATTAGCGCCTCAGTAGATAAAAGTGCGACTCTGTAGTCAACAATATCTTTTCACCATAAAAACAAATCATCATATGTTATTAATATAACAAATATATACTGTCAATTTCAACTATAAAATTCTTTGTGCCGATTAAAATAGCTATATTGGCAACCAATCAAAACTGTCTAATTAGATTGTTTTGCATCTGAGGTGGAGCGCCACACCTATCATCAGCTCCTCACTTTACCGCAATATTTACCGAAAATCAAATATGCTTGGGCCTGATGGACGACTTGACCAACTTTACAATCTTGGAACCACATTAGACTCTGAACAGCATCATTTTCAATCACCGACCACAATGGTCCTCGCGTCAACGACGACACTCAACCCCAACGCGTCGGGCAACTGGACGCAAGAACCCGACAATCACTTCTATCTAACCCCCGAAGTTAAAACCGTCTTGATTATCGTCTACTGTGCCACAACTGTAGCGTCCGTCTTCGGCAACGCCCTTGCCATTTCCGTGTTCATCATGGGCAAGAGGTGTCGCACCGACATCCGGCCGTTTCTGATCAACCTGGCCATAGCCGACCTCATCATGGGTATCTTCTGCATCCCGTTCACCTTCACCGTGGTCATCCTGGGCACGTGGATCTTTACCAAACCGATGTGCCCGATCGTCCTCTTCTTGCAACTCTTCTCAGTCACTATGAGCGTCTCGACCAACATGGCGATCGGCATCGACCGGCTTGTGGCGGTGACCAACCCGCTCAAGTCGCGCATTACCACGTCGAAATCGCACTACACGATAGCCAGCATCTGGCTGATTGCTGTCTCCATTGCATCTGTCCAGTTCTTCGTGGCCAAGGTCAACGTGCACGGGATTGGCGAAAACGCCAAATTGGACTGCGCCGAGACGTGGGCAGAACCAGAACATCGGATGGCCTACAGTTGGGTGGTCATGCTGCTCACCTGTATCGTGCCCCTAGTTATGTTGATTATAACTTATTCGATTGTCGGCACTGTTTTATGGCGTAGAACGGCGCCCGGGAATGCCGACGAAACACGAGACCAGCTAGCAATCAGAGCAAAAATAAAGGTAAGTTGATTGTTTATTTCGTGAAAGTGTAACGTAGCGGTTCTATTTTAAAGGAGTGATGACGTGTCAGTAGTAATTGTAAAATACTTACCTTCTTCTTGTTCTGTTTTACATCTCGAGACTAGATCAGAGTTTCCGAAATCTGGTTGTTGGGCTGAATGACATTCTCACTCTTTTGAGTCTGGAATAAACTAGGATTTGCTTGAGGATATCTTGCCTTGTGCCATTCGTGGTTTTTAAATCACAACACAAGACAATCTTTTTTTTTTCTTTTTCGTGAGTTCGTTTATTATATCCCCAAATCAAAATGCCTTGGATACAGACACGTATCTTGTGTCTGCCCTCTAACTCAGCTAAGTACCAACTGATCTACCATCCCTTTCTCATTTTCTCACTCTCTTTACTGCCTTGCCCTAACCAATCAGCACTCAACAAGTGGCCTAGTTCTTAGTCATCAACATCTTTGCACAATTATTTATACGTAACTTATCGAATCCCTGGCTTTTTTCCACTTGATTATGTTACAAAAGCAATTTTATTGGGTTTAAATTATACAACAGTTTTGATACGGGGTTGATATATTATTTCAGTTTTGAGGAGAGACCTGGTTTGTATTGCGGTAAAAACTACCCAAAAATAGGACAAATCGCCTCTTGGAGAGTGGTCGACCCACAAAAAGCGTTACAACCTGTGACTAGTGGAGAAACAGAAAAAAGAAAAAACACTTCTCAGACTAGATCAGAGTTTCCGGAATCTGGTTGTTGGGCTGAATGGCATTCTTACTCTTTTGAGTCTGGAATAAACTAGGATTTGCTTGAGGATATCTTGCTTTGTACCATTCATGGTTTTTAAATAACAACACAAGACAATCTTTGTTTTTCTTTTTCGTGTGTTCGTTTATTATATCCCCAAATCAAAATGCCTTAGGTACAGATACGTATCTTGTGTCTGCCCCCTTACTCAGCTAAGTACCAACTGATCTACCATCCCTCTCTTCTAGAAGGCAGTAGAAGGTTGCAGCAATGCCTCATTGCGACCTAAAAATTTCGTAAAGGTAGTTTTGTAAGTCTATAGGCTGCCTACCGACAGAGATCAGAGTAGACAGTGTAATAAATGATAATAAAGAGGTTGACGCCTTACCTTTTCGGCGACAGAGTTAATATAATAGGGTTACCTAATCAAAATTAGGGGTAAATTTACATGAACAGGAATAACAAACATATATATATTTACCAACCCCTCCGCACGAGCAGGATGTGACACAAGGTCAATTTCTTAAGCGGATCTTATATGATGTAAAATATTTCTTGTTGGATGTAATATAAATCAATTTAATCATTTATTATTATTATTATTATTATTATTATTATTATTATATCAATAGTATTATTATATTCATTTGTTTATTTACTTATTTATATCTAATCACCATGGCCACCAAACACAAATACGCTCTTTAATACGCACATACATATGCACGTTCAATCCCGCGCTAGGATACAGTCATAACGTCACAACCAACACGCATTTTCATGGACACGCGCATGACAACATACGCGCAAGTACAAAAAAACCCGCATTCACGTAAACATACAACACGAGAATACAGTTATATAAAAATACCATCATTTTCAAAAAAAAAAAATTCATTTAAAAAGAAATGCCATAACTATACTGCTTCAGTTCCAGTGATCTTTTTAAAAAGAGATATTATCTCGAAAATTCAAGAATTAAATACAGGTTAACACACAACATCATTGTTACCGTATTATTATTTTTCTTTATACCTGCATTGTGATAGCCTTCTAAATCAACCTCCTAACCAATATATATATATATATATATATATATATATATATATTTATATATAATGTGTGTGTGTGTGTGTGTGTGTGTGTGTGTGTGGTGTGTGGTGTATTTTGGCAGCAAGTTATTGTTTAGGTTTTGTTAAAGACCATGGAACATTTCTTCTTTATAATCTTCGTTCAAGTCTTCTTGTGGTTTTCCGTACATCGGGGAAGAAACAAGAAGATTTGTCAACACTTTAACAAAACCTGCTTAAACAATATATATGTAAACAATACATATATGAACATTATATATATATATCCGATGAACAAACATTGATTTAAAACGTTTTTTTTTTTTGTAAATGGTAAAAGTGCTCAAATGCTATCCAGTAAGTCAGAATAAGTTTTTTTATATCGGCTCATAACTAAAAGTTTCCTGTATCAGCTAAGATGAATGGCCAGATGAAATATATATATATATATATATTGACTCAGCAACAACAACAGCGAAAACGACACATCATACCATAGTCAGAGGTATATAAGTAGGTAACCCAGCCTAGAGTATTTCATTCTGAAGTGTCGAATGGTGTAGGTATTGGGAAGAAGACGTAGTTTAGTGATTTTGATAAAGGCCGAATTGGTACGACCGGAAGTCTAGTTCCGACCATTTCCTGATCGGTACGGCTTCCTGGATGTTCATGTTCAGTTGTGTTCTGAGCGGGAAAAATCGGCAACAAAGACACGGAGGCGTCGAAGACTTATCGATGCGATAAGTGCATCGATGTTTCTCCCGCCAAGTACAAACAGACAGAAGAGTTACTGTAGCAGAAATAGCAAAGAGCTTTAATCAAGATTAAAGAAGGGAAAATGTCATGAGTACGCTGATCTGTTGTATATAAAGACTGTGTAGCCGCAGGCTACTCAGAGTATGTATTAAGCCAATTTCCCTGTCGCACAATCACTGTTACACAAGGTCAATTTTTATGCTGAGCAAAGTTGGTTTGAATTCAATGTTTTCATTCTCTTAGATTGGTTGTCTAACCCAGGCTGAAGAACCTAGTCTGTCCTACTATTTACCCATAGTTGGGGGATAACAGGTGTATTTAACTAACATAGAGGGTTATGCAAATAAGTTAACAGACCCAAATCTATCAACCTCAGATTTTGCTTTAACTTTGCTCACAGGTTCTTTTGATGGTTGGTTATTTTTACAAACATGTCAACCCTTGTTGGGTTATCTTATGCCAAAGAAGTTTTTGTTTATCATTATGTGATGGGCTAAACTTGCAAATCGGTCGGAAAATTAGGGTGACCCAGAAAAAACAGAACCCACAAATTTTGTAATAAAACTGTTAATTTTAATTCTGTTTACTACTATGATAACCGTTACGCTAAGTGTACCAGTCAGAGTGCCCATGCTAACTAATGTACATCGTTTACCGTTTCTCTGGCGGGCACACAAGAGTCGGAACTGGAACTCGTATGAATACAAGTTTTCCTGGTTGGGTATGTTTTGCTTTCTCCTGAAGAAGCTAGAAGACAGGATACGTGTGTGTTGCTATCCACGGGGAAGATGGAATTTTGGCATTAAATAACCCATAAGGAATTGATATGCCGTTAAATAAATAAACCACACCAAATCAAACCTTGCTATCTATTCTTCTCCACTATTTCTCTCTGTTCTTCTCTTCTATTTCACTCTCTTCTTTTTCTCTATTAAAATCAAACATTTACAAATGAACCAAATTTCGGCATAAGATAACCCATAAAGAGTTGATATGCCATTAAACAAATTAACCCAACACACTACAATCATCATATAGTAGGATTCATACATTATTCAAGGGTGTTAGCGCTAAGTGAAATTCAAACAGCCTCGTTTAGGATTTAAACTCATCTTGTTGTGTTCATTTCTTACAAAGGTAAATATTACACCTGTTGACTTTTTTGTAATATAAGGCGTGTGTTAAAAGCCCACTCCTATTTATAGACTCGCCGTGAACCATGTGACCAACTTCTTGGCCAATCACTGGCAGTACTCTGCTGCTGTTATAATATTTATACCGGCTGTTCGGATCTTAACTACTCATAACTACTTAAGCCTTCGTGGACGACGGACCTCATAGGATTAAATCACTGGACCTTTAACAATACGCAGGATAGGAACGCAGGATAGGACTTATTCGCAGGATAGGACTTATACACTTACCAAAGGATTCCATAACTCAGGACTTATAGGCAGGATAGGACTTATTCACTTACCAAAGGATTCCATAACTCAGGACTTATAGGCAGGATAGGACTTATTCACTTAGCAAAGGATTCCATAACTCAGGACTTATAGGCAGGATAGGACTTATTCACTTACCAAAGGATTCCATAACTCAGGACTTATTCGCAGGATAGGACTTATTCACTTACCAAAGGATTCCATAACTCAGGACTTACTTACTTTAAGTCCTTTTCAACTGGCCACTGATGGCGTTCAAACACTTAATACCACGCGCCATCTAAAAACCATGGAATTGTGTATGGATCATTAGTATTAGATAAGAATGCTTGAAACCATTTAATTGTGGAAACAAATGAGTATACTTAAATAGGAATAGTTACTACTACTACTACTACTACTACTACTACTACTACTACTACTAATAATAATAATAATAATAATAATAATAATAATAAATACACAATTATATGATTATGAATGATTTATTAGTATTATAAAATATTGATTGAAACTAGTGGGACGTTGGATATACCACAGTATCATAATTTAATTATTACAATGTTTGATATATTTACTTAAGAGCTATTGTTTAGTTCAATATGTAAAAAGTATAGTAATCTTGATTCAACTCCCCCCCTCTCTCTCTCTCTCTCTCTCTCTCTCTCTCTCTCTCTTCTTTCTTTCTTTCCTTCTTTTCCTTCTTTTCCTCTTTTCCTTAGGATCAATTGAAACAGATTAGCGTTATCACTTCCGCGCGCTCACGTCTCTCTCTACCCGCTTCTCTCTTTCTTTCTTTCTTTCTTATTATACTTTCTCTGAGTAGTATGTTCTATTTCTTCTCTTTCTTTCTTTCTAATAAAAATGGCATCGTCCATTATTTAGTTGAGGTGACGATACTCATAAGAAATAAGAATTCGGTGAGTAAGCGACACCATATAATCAGGATTTACTTTTTTGCATTTTCATCTATGATTATTTGAAAGGTCTCATTTACTCACCGAAAATTCTTATTATCTTATGTATCGTCCACCTCAACTAAAATAATGGAACGATGCCATTTATTAGAAAGAAAGAAAGAGAAGAAATAGAACATACTACTCAAGAAGAAGTATATATAAGAAAGAAAGGAAAGAAAGAGAGAAGCGTAGAAAGAGACGTGAGCGCGCGAAGTGATAACGCAAATCTGTTTTTCAAATTTGAATCCTAAAGGAAAAAGGAAAAGAAGGAAAAAAAAGAAAGGAAAGAAAGAAAGAATAGAGAGAGAGAGAGAGAAGAGAAGAGAAGAGAAGAGAGGGGGATTGAAATCAATACTATACTTTTACATATTGACAACAATACTCTGAAGTTAACATATATAAACATTGTAATAATAAAATTAATCTGTGGTATATCCAACCGCCCACAGTTTCAATCAATATTTTATAATACTAAAAATCATTCATATCATATAATTGTGTATTTATTATATTAATTTTATTATATATTATTAGTAGTAGATTCAGTAGTAGTATGTAGTATATATGGTAATATTCCTAATTTAAGTATACTCCATTGTTCCACCAATTAAATGTTCAGCAAATTCTTATCTAATACTATACCACACAATTCCATGTTTTAATAGGCGCGTGTATTAAGTGTTTGAACGCCATCATGGCCAATTGAAAAGGACTAAAGTAAGTACTCCTGAGTTTAATGAATCTTTGGTAATTAATAAGTCCCTATCCTGCGAATAAGTCCGAGTTATGGAATCCTTTGTAGTGAAAAAGTCCATCCGCCTATACTGAATTAGGAATCCTTGTAAGTGAAAAACCCTTCCTGCCTATAGTCCTATTAGAAATCCTTTGGGTAAGTGAATAAGTCCTATCCTGCTATAATCCTGATTAGGAATCTTTGAAGTGTATAAGTCCTTCTCTGGCGAATAAGTCCTATCCTGCGAATAAGTCCTATCCTGCGTCTTGTTTAAAGTCCAGTGATTTAATATCCTATGAGTCCGTCGTCCACGAAGCTTTAAGTAGTATGATAGTAAGATTCGAACAGCCCGCGTATAATATTATACAGCACAGAGTAACTGCCAGTGATTGCCAGAAGTTGGTCACATGGTTCACGGGAGTCTATAAATAGGATGGGCTTTTAACAGCATCGCCTTATATTACAAAAAAGTCAACAGTGTATATTTACCTTTGGGTAAGAAATGTGAACAAACAAATATTTTTAAAATCCTAAAGCGAGGCTTTGAATTTCACTTTAGCCGCTAACACCCTTGAATAATGGTATTAAATCCACTATATGAGATTCGTGTGTCGTTGGTTTAATGTTGTTTAAATGCAATAGTCAACTCTTTATGGGTTACTTATGCCGAAATTTGGGTTCAATTGTAAAATTTGAATTAAATACGAGAAAGAAGAAGAAATAGAAAAGAATGAACAGAGAGAAATAGTGGAGAAGAATAGTGCAAGTTTGATTTGGTGTGGTGTTATTTATTTAACGGCATATCAATCCTTATGGTTATTTAATTGCCAAAAATTCCATCTCCCGTGGATAGCAACACAATACACGTACGTCTAAAGCTCTTCAGAAAAAGCAAAACATACCTTAACCAATCCAGGAAAAACTTATTCCATACGAGTTTCCAGTTCCGACTCTTGTGTGCCCGCCAGAGAAAGAAATCGTGACATTAGTTATGCATGGCACCTGAACTGGTACACTAGCGAAGTTATCATGAGTTAGTTAAACAAATTAAAATTAACAGTTTTATTAACAAAATTTGGGGTTCTGTTTTCGGGTCACCTAATTTTCCGGACGATTTGCCAAGTGCCCATCAACATAATGATTAAACAAAAACTTCTTTGCATAAGATAACCCCAACAAGGGTTTGACAGTTGTAGAAAATATTAACCAACCATTCAAAAGAACCTGTGAGCAAGAGTTAAAGCAAATCTGAGGTTGATAGATTTGGGTCTGGTAACTTATTCAAACCCTCTATTAAGTTAATACACCTTTATCCACAAGCTATGGGTAAACTAGTGAGACAGATCAGGTTCTTCAGCCTGGGTTAGACAACAATCTAAGAGAGAAAACATTGATTTCAAACAACTTTGCTCAGTCATAAAAATCTGCCTGTGTACAGGGATGTGCGACAGGAAATTGGGCTTAATACATACTCTGAGTAGCCTGCGCTACACAGTCTTATATCCAACACATACAGCGTACTCATACATTGTCCTTCTTAATCTGATGAAAGCTATTTTGCTTTCTGCTACAGTAACTCTTCTGTCTGTTTGTACTGGCTGGGAAAAACATCGAGCAGCTATCGCATCGATAAGTCTTCGACGCCTCCGTGGTCTTTGTTGCCGTTTCATCCCGTCCAAAACAGACTGAACAGAACATCCAGGAAAGCCGTACGACAGAAATGTCGAACTAGATTCCGTCGACCAATTCCGCCTTTATCAAAATCACGAAATCACTCTCTCCCAAGTACCTACATCCAATTCGCACTCAGAATAAAATCTAGGAGCTGGGTACTACTTAATACCTCTGACTAATGTATATGTTCGTTCCGGCTGTTGTTGTCTGAAGTCATTATAATATATATATTATAATTCATCGCCATCATCTTAGCTATACAGGAACATTTTTAGTATGACGATAAAAAAAACTTTATCTGCTTGACTGGATAAGTCATGAGCACTTTAACCAATTTACAAAAAAAAACGTTTTAAATCAATTTTTGTGTTCATCGATATAATAGTATAATGTCATATATGTAATTGTTTACATATATATTGTTTAATGCAGGTTTTGTTAAAGTGTTGACAAATCTTGCTGTTTCTCGCCCGATGTAGGAAAGCCACAAGAAGACTTGACGGAAGATTATACAAGAAGAAATGTTTTCCAGGGTGCTCAAAACCTAAACAATAACTGTGCTGCCAAAATACACAACACACCACACACACACACACAACACACACACACACACACACAATAATATATATAATATATATATATTATATATATATATATATATATATTATTGGTTAGGAGTTGATTTAGAAGCTATCACGAATGCAGGTATAAGAAAAATAATAATACGGTAACAATGAGTTGTGTGTTACCTGTATTTAATCTTAATTCGAGATAATATCTCTTTCAAAAAGATCACTGGGAACTGGAAGATGTATAGTTATGGCATTTCTTTTTAAATGAATTTTTTTTGAAATGATGGTATTTTTAATATAACTGTATTTCTCGTGTTGTATTTTACGTGAATGCGGGTTTTTTGTACTTGCGCTATTTGTCATGCGCGTGTCCATGAAATGCGTGTTGGTTGTGACGTTATGATCGATCCTAGCGCGGGATTGAACGTGCATATGTATTGGTCTATTAAAGAGCGAATTGTGTTGTGGCCCATGGTGAATTAGGATATAAATAAGTAAATAAACAAAATGGAATATAATTAATACTTTGATATATATAATAATAATAATAATAATAAATAATAAAATGATTAAATTGATTTATATTACATCCAACAAAAATATTTACATCATATAAGATCCGCTTAAGAAATTGACCTTGTGTCATCATCTCGCTCGTCGGAGGGGTTGGTAAATATATAAGATGTTTGTTATTCCTGTTCATGTAAATTTACCCCTAAATTTGGATTAGGTAACCCTATTAAATTTATACTCTGTCGCCGAAAAGGTAGGCTCAACCTCTTTTATTATCATTTTACACTGTCTACTCTGAATCTCTTCGGTAGGTCCAGCCTATAGACCTTACAAATCTACTTTACGAAATTTTTAGTCGCATATGAGGCATTTGCTGCAACCTTCTACTGCCTTCAGAAAGAGGGATGGTAGGATCAGTTGGTACTTAGCTGATAAGGGCAGACACAAGATGACGTATCTGTAACCTAAGGCATTTTTGATTGGGATAAGATTAAACGAACACACAAAAAGAAAAACAAAAGATGTCTTGTGTTGTATTTTAAAGAATCCATGAAGGAACAAAGCAAGATTATCTCAGCAAATCTAGTTTAAATTCCAGACTCAAGAGTAAGAATGCCCATTCAGCCCAACAACCAATTCCGGAAACTTCTGATCTAGTCTGAAGAAAGTGTTTTTTCTTTTTCGTTTCTCCACTAGTCACAGTGTAACGCTTTTTGGTGGTCGAACTCTCCCAAGAGGCGATTTGTCCTATTTTTGGGTAGTTTTCTGCAAACAAACAGGTCTCTCCTCTCCAAAACTGAATAATATATAAACCCCGTAATAAACTTTGTTATAATTTAAAACCCAATAAAATGCTTTGTAAACATAATCAAGTGGAAAAAAGCCAGGGATGTCGATATAGTTACGTATAAATAATTGTGCAAAGAGTGTTGATGACTAAGAACTAGGCCACTTGTTGAGTGCTGATTCGTTAGGGCAGCAGTAAAGAGAGGTGAAGAAAGGAGAAGGGATGGTAGATCGTTGGTACTTAGTGCTTGAGTTAGAGGCAGACACAAGATACTGTCGGTATCCAAAGGCATTTTGAAATGGGGATATAAACAACGAACTCACGAAAAGAAAAAAAAGAATTAGTCGTGTTGTGATTTAAAACCCACGAAATGCACAGGCCAAATATCCTCAAAGCAAATCCATAGTTTATTCCAAACTCAAAAGAAGTGAGAAATGTCATTCAGCACAACAACCAGATTTTCGAAAAATCTGATCTAGTCTCGAAAATGTAAAACAGAACAAATGAACGAAGGTAAGTAATTTTACAATTACTACTGACACGTCATCACTCCTTAAAAAATAGAACGCTACGGTTACACTTTCACGAAAAGGAACAATTCAAACTTTACCTTTATTTTTGCTCTGTATTGCTAGCTGGTCTCGTGTTCGTCGGCTATTCCGGCGCAGTTCTACGCTCATAAATACAGTGCCGACAATCGAATAAGTTATAATCAACATAACTAGGGGCACGATACAGGTGCAGCATGACACCAAACTGTAGGCCATCCGATTTCTGGTTCTGCCCCACGTCTCGGCCGCGAGTCCAATTTTGCGTTTTCGCCAATCCCGGCAGTTTTGACCTTGCCACGAAGAACTGGAACAGATGCATGGAGACAGCAATCAGCCAGATGCGGCTATCGTGTAGTGCGATTTTCGACGTGGTAATTCGCGAATTGAGCAGGTTGGTACACCGCACAACCGGTCCGATGCCGATCGCCATGTTTGGTCGATGAACGCTCAAGTACTGAGAAAGTTGCAAGAAGGAGGACGATCGGTGCACTATCGTTGGAAAGTCCACGTGCCCATGAGGATGACCACGTGAAAGGTGAACGGGCATGCAGAAATACCATGATGAGGTCGCGTATGGCCAGGTTTGATCAGAAACGGCCGGATGTCGGGCGCACACTCCTGCCATATGAACACCGGAAATTTGCAAGGGCGTTGCGAAGACGACGCTACAGTTGTGGCACAGTAAGACGATAATCAAGACGGTTTTAACTTCGGGGTTGATAGAAGTGATTGTCGGGTTCTTGCGTCCGAGTTGCCCGACGCGTTGGGGTTGAGTGTCGTCGTTGACGCGAGGAACCATTGTGTCGGTGATTGAAAATGATCTGTTCAGAAGTCTAATTGGGTTACCAAATTGTAAAAGTTGTCAAGTCGTCCAATCAGCCCAAGTCATATTTGATTCGGTAAATTTGCGGTAAAGTGAGAGCTGATGATAGGTGTGCGCTCCCCTCAGATGCAAAACAATCTAAATAAATTTAGACATTTTGATCTGGTTGCCCAATATAGCTATTTTAATCGGCACAAAGAAATTTTAATAGTGAAAATTGACAGTAATATATTTGTTATATTAAATAACATATGATGAATTGTTTTTATGGTGAAAAGATCTTGTTGACCTACAGAGTCCACTCTATTACTGAGGCGCTAATCTATATGAAATTTTGAGACTTCTATCTTGGGTAAAAAATTCAAAAAATAATAGAATTTTTTTTCTCGATGTAAATTAATGTTAAAGATTAAAATCTAATGATGAATAGAAATATGTTTTGGAAAAATGGACGCCCGATGGGTTTGGGAACCCTAAGGCGTTTTATAGATAATTCCAGAGCTGTTCAGAACTTTATCAATTTACAAATGACGGTTTGAATTTGTTTGTTCCAGTTTGTATTCCTAGGTTCAATAAATTATTTAAGACTGATGTTTTTTAAAAATTAATAGGTAGATCATTAGAAAAAATAATGTCTTATGTTTTTTTGATTCGATGTTTGGAATTAAACGAAGATTTAATATTAGTGGGGTTTAGTTCAAAAAAACTTTCTTTTCGGACGAAGAATTATCCGACAATTAGCATAGAGTAGAATCCTCCAATTGAATCCAAACTTGGAATGAATGAATTGGCAAGGATATTTGTTTTCTAAATGAACTTTCAGATTAACCAATAAAGGATGTTCGAAATTGAAAAGAAGCATTTACTGAATCTCTTCTGTTCGGAGTTCGGCTCATTTTATTTGGATTCTGTTGCCCTCCTCCCTGCAAAAAACAAAACAAAAATCTTAATTAGTAAATGCAATAAACTGAAATAAATATGATTTTTTTTAAATTATCATGCACAGAATACTGGACAAAGAAGACTGTTGTTGTCATGAAACCTATTAATCTCTAATCTGTAGGATACTTTAAAATGATTAACAAAAAAAAAATGTTCTTTTCTTAATAAGATATACTTTTCACAAAATTTGGTTCTGTCACTTTCTTCCATTCTAATTGAAACTTTATATTCCTAACACAACAGAAAACGCATTCTGGCAGTGTAAAAATTAGATTTGAAAATATTCTCTAAGTGGTGGGCAGATTAAAAAATTCATGTCCGAGGGTTTGTACACAAGTAAGCAAAATCCTCATATACATAAAGAATAAAAAAAAAAAACAAAAAAAAAACTCATTCTGTTCCCTCAAATAAAATGGCTTGTGTGCATATAAACACAAAATAGGACGTAAGCTTGTGACAGTTTTGTTACAGACAATAGATAATATATTGAAATAAAGAAAACTTTTATGAATATTCGCTGTAACCAGAAATACAATGATCATTTAAAAAGGCACAAAGGAATGTTAGCTTACTATAATGGTAGAATATGCTTTACTCACCTCTGTAGCGGCACGACCGCCCAATGGGGCCACCTGTTGGCCGTGGGTGGTGACCAGAGCAGTCCATATCTGCAACATTCGAACTTTGCTCTTAACTTAGGCTAGACGAAGTGGTCGGGAGACCCCCCCCTTTAAAATAGCGACCACATCAGCCCTACACCATAGTGAAATTGCCCTGACCTTAATTGCTCTTATGGCAAACCTCAGCTTTTTAGAAAAACCATATATGTGTGCTTGAGAAGATTGGTAACTAAAGGCTTTTAGTGTCCTATGACATTAAACTGCAATCTAATGGTGCAGTTTCAATTCTGAATCTTTGTGTACCCATCATCACCATTACTTTCCGCCCACCTTGCCTGGAAATGGTTCTACATAATATAATATGGTGCGGCAAGTCAGAAATTAAAACCATGATCACGTAATCATGAATAATACAACTGATATAATGAATATGCAAATACCCTTGGTCCCCTCACTTATAATCTGATTGGACAGTGTCTTGTATATTCGACACTGTGATGTCAAGCGCCTAAACCTACAGACCCGTCTTTCCGGGACGGGGTCCAGTGAGCTTCGGCCACTGACCGGTGAGATGGAAAATTAATAGCGCGATCCCAGAGGGCTCATCCCTCAGGCAATACCTGTCTCCCTTGACTTAAAGGCAGGGCTGGGTTTATTGCCTCAGCGCTCTGAGGCGCCCCTTTTGAGGAGGAATTGCGACGGGATCGACGCAAATTTTCTCCCGCCACCTAGAGTCTCGGCTGATGGTGGTCCCACATAAATAGGGCCATGTGCGTGCCGACTGCGGAGAGTGGTACTGGAAAATAAACTAAGACTATAACCACCTAAACTTACTCGCCAGACACCCACGACTGCTCGAATACCGACCTGCTATTCTACCACCAACTACACTGCGATAGACAACACAAAGTACCAAACTCATAATAAGCCCTAACCGGATATATCATCACACATTAATTTTTCTATAAGAAGAACAAGATATTGAACGAACTAGGTCGTACATCTGTTTACGAATCCGATATAGCCGTGAAGGGATTTTAATTAAAAATTACCTCTTAAAGTTAAGACTAAATAATATTGTAAAAGAAAGAATGATGTCTGACGCCTTTTTAGCAAGGGAGGTAGGGTGCTATGCTCATCCACGCTAAAAGGGGGGGGGGTATAAAACACTTTTACTATTTCATATTGTTGGTAATTTGCTGTATAAGAAATCAACCACTAAGCACAAAAGAAATGGGAAAATAGCCAAAATTACCCTTTATATATATATTTACCCAACCCCTCCGCACGAGCAGGATGCGACATATAGCGAATTTCCTTTATGCGAGTTCAACGGTTTGAATTGTTCCTCTCTCTGGACCGGTGTGCCTACCAGCGGTTAAAGAGCCCAGTAATGCCCTGACTATTGCCGCATTAGCTGGAGGGAGACGTAAGATTCATACCTTCCCAAGGGTATTAGCTGCTAAGTGAATAATTGCACGTCCATGATTTGAACGTCGGGTCGACGAGTCATTGCCCATTTATTTAACCAATACACCACGCGCTCTTACAACCTTATTAGAGAAAGGAAGGCACAAAATGCCTATAATGGTAACTTCATAGTGTATATTTTTACGTATACTACGAGATCACACGCTGTACGTCCTAGGAAATTACGAATTAGAATGCACCAAATAAGCCATAATGTATATTTAACGAATTCATATAATTAAAAATTCATTCAAAATATTTCTTTGCTCATCGGTCATTTATGCGTGACAAAACACGTGGTCCTTTATGAATTATAACGTGGAAAAGAAATATAGATAGGAAGGAAACGATAAAAGAAATAAATGATAAGAGAAAGAAGAGAAAAGAAAGAAAATGAATGCAAAGGATAATAGAATAACAAAGAAGAAAAATGAGAAGAAAATACAGAAATATTAAATAAGAAGAATAAGAAGGACATATAGGAAAAAAGAATAATAAAGATATTAGGCAATAATAAGTAGAAAAACAAAAAAGAAAGAAGAAAAGAAAGAAGAAAGAAGAAACAGACGATCTGGACTGGTGGAAAGGTAATAAGAAAGAGAATTAATGATATTATAAGTAGAGTTATATATATATTTTTTTATATATATATATATAGTATAGATACTTTGATTAAAATTGAAACACGTAAAGAGGGCGTTTTTAACCGAGGTATGATTCTTTAATGTTTGCTCTTGCGCTATATTTGCAATATATTCTGGTATAATAATAGGATACTTTATATTATATAATAATATATAATATATTAGTAATATATATATATATAAGGTATATATATATTAGGAGTAAGATATGTGAAATAAATCCGACAAAAAAATTTTATTAAGACTTTTTTAAATCTCCTGTCCATCTATAATAACATCCATCAAATTTCTTCAACCCTAATACATCCTGATGAGTTGTAAAGAAACCGAAACGTTTAAGCGTCGATAAATAAATTCATCTCATTTTGGAAACACTGTTTTTTTTCAATAATTTCTCTTATATACATATAATAATATATACTAGAAAAAACTGACCCGTTGGGTTCACCTCATTGTTGTTAACTTCTCTCTAGATGATTGGGAAAGAGTAGACTGCCAAAATATGATTTGCTTTTCATTTTTTAAGATAACAACTATAAATTTATTAAGATGATTATTTAAGGTCAAATTTTTTTCTAAAGTCGAAAAAGCTAGTAACGTAATGGAAGCAGCAAAGTAGAAAAAAGCAAAAATAATATTACACTACATAATTATTTTGATATATTGTTAAAACGCTTTTTTTCGTCGATTTTAATCAAGATGCCTGCCAAGAAGGCTACTTAAAATCCGTTTTTTAAAAAATAAATCGTAACTTTGTAATTGAAAAAAATTCACGACTGTATTTCTAATTGAACACTATCCTAGTAGATTAAACGAACTTAGTTTAAGACAGTTCTAAAATGCCAGTTATCTCTACATTGGAAGGTTCAAAGTCCTGATCAGGGGCAGCAGTTAACATAGAATAATAATAACACAGCTTAACACCTTGTACGTCGCCATCATAGGTGTGGAATGGACAGTGGATATCCCCGTGGACCCTAATAAAGGGTTGGTTCAAAGTTCCAGTGTTGGCTTCCGAATATCACAAGAAGTTCCCGAGTTCGAAAAGAAGGTTCGCGAGTCCGCGAGAAGTTTTTTTAAATAAGATTTTAAATTGTCAATAAAAATCAATCACCCGTATTAGGGTTGTATAAATAGTAAATTTAAAAAAAATGAATAAAACGAGTTGTGTTTAGAAATTAATACTAATGGGTTTAAAAAAAAAGTCTAATAGTTAGAGAACATGAAACATTTTAGTAAGTAATCAAAATAGTATATTGGCAGTTTCTTTTTATCCGTTAAGAAAGCTAGAGTTGAATTGTCATGTAAAAAATTCAAAGAATATAAGTTACAATGTATTTCTAACTTATACAAGCAATTAAAGAACTGATTAAAATTGTCCCAAATATCTATTTTGATTTTCAAAACGGAGTTTCAGTGAAACTTTGTCGTGAAAAAGAAGAGAAATATAACTTGCTCATATATATAATTTTGTAGTCGAGTCTTTATCATTGAATTATTTTTTTTAATAGCGAATTTAAAAAAATTTATTTTGCTGCGGGACAGCAATAAGTAATGTTTATAGGAAAAGTAAACTTATTCATATTCGCAAAATACTTGTTTTATCCTGTCTTTAAAATATAATGTAGTTAGAAAATGAAATGAAAAATCTATCGTTCACGAAGAATTTATTTGGTAAAAGAGCGAAGTAAAGTAAAAAAAAAAGTAAGCGCGTATTGTTTATTAATAAATATTATTATCTAGACTCAATCTTTGTATAGTATACGAAAAGATAAAATAACAAAAGATTTTTAAAATGAAAAACCTTTTTACAAAAAATAGGTAGTTAAATTATGAGACTACTTATGTTCGTAACTAAGTAAGACACAGTTGTATTGCGTATGTAATAGAAAACAAAAAAAAGTATAATAAAAATATACGATGTAGTTAAAATTTCGTAATATAAACGAAAACAGTGTATGATGTTGTTCTTACCTTAATACAATAAATGATTCTAATGTAGCGTAAACTTGAAGTGAGAAAAGTGTCCCTTTTAATTTATCATAAGATCGTATGATAAATAAATAGCAGAGGGTTTCTTTTAAAATTAATGTGCGGACCTAAACTTTTTTTTTAAATTTTAAGAGTGGGGGGGGGGCTCTAAATATTCAATTTTTTTTTTTCTTCAAATGGATTATTATCGATTGCACACCAATCTATTCAGACTGTAAAAATAATGCTCATGTTCCCGTTATAAAGTTTATAGTAAAGTCGAACCCTCCATATCGAACCGCTGAAAAGGAAACTGGCCGCAAATGTTCAAAGTTAGGGTGACCCAGAAAAGAACAGACCCAAAATATTTTTCATTTTTCCCATTAAACGCTAAACCTTAAACCCCAACCCCATACACCAACCTCTAACCCAAACCAACCCCAAACCTAAACCTCTCCTACTTGAAATTAACAGTTTTAAAATTAACAAAAAAATTTTTTTGGGTGGGGGGGGGGGGGGTCTGTTTTTTTATGGGTCACTTTAATTTTGACACCTTAGTGCAAATTCGAGTCCGCAATCTTATTAAGATAGAGCGGTTCCGATATGGGGGTTTTGTTTTACTATAATACTTATACGGGGAAAAGAGCCCGCACCTGGAAACTCGAAAAATTTAAAAGAACTTTTTAAATGTTTTTTTTCTTTTTACCAAATTCGATAGATTGGTGTGCAATCGATAATTATCCGTTGAAAAAAATTAAAAAGCGAAAGAATTTTTTAGAAGGGCTGGGGGTTTCCAAAAGTTCAGATCCGAAAATTGAAGGGATAAACCATTTTTTTTCTCTCTGTTCTTTTTTTTGACTAAAAACCGCCAAGGAATGGGTCTTTCGAAATTTATTTCTGCTGGGAACTGATAAAAACGGTGGAAAATAGGGTGACCCAGAAAAACAGAACGCCACAAATATTTTGTAATAAAACTGTTTAATTTTAACCTAGGGGGTTAGGTCAAGGGTCGGGTTTAGGGTTAAGTTTAAATGGAAAATATATTTGGGTCTGTTTTATTCTGGTCGACCTATATACAGGGTGACCCAGGAAAAAAAAGAAACCCACTAAATTTTGTAATAAAACGTAATTTTAACTAAAGGGGGTCCTACCCTTAGTTTAAAATAAGGTTAGGGTTAGGTTGGAGTTTAAAGTTAGTTTAATGGGAAAATAAATAATTTGGGTCTGTTTTTTTTTTTTTTTTTTTTTTTTTTTGTCACCAGATTCTACATTTTCCTGACCGTTTATCAAATTCCAGCCCTATCTCGAATTTCCTTTTTATCATTTATTAAACATTTTTTTTTAAACTTTAGAAATCACTTTAATTCATTCATATTAGTTGTTGTCTCGAAAGTATAACAGTTATATATCGAACCGTTTAATTTCATTAGACAATTCTCGTTGAATTTTTAAAAATAAATTTGATAAATAAGTTATCTCTATTAGTTACGGGGACCAAATTTTTCCCCTGTGAAAATTTTACCCTACGCCTCTATATTTTAATACAAATTGAAAGTTTGCATAAAAAATAATTTATTATCAAGAAAACAACATTTTCAGTTCGAAAAAGAGATACATTAAAACTACGATGAAATTATTTTTTAAAATTTTCAGCTAAGCGAAATAATGAAATTATGATTCCAAACAATGTTTTTTATTTTGGCACCGTTAAATCAATCGTTATAGATTAAATTTTACGTAGCCAAAAACAACATACGACAAGAGGATTTAAAAATATACTAGAAAAAAATCAATTAATGCCGATTTTCACGAAAATAATATTAGGGGAAATATTAAGAGGACTACCCCATTCCCCTATTCTATTGTATGAGATATTAAAAAAAATGAACCGAAATTGGGTATACTATCATCTCTTTTTTTTCGCGTACTTCATCTCTTTGGTGTCCTATTCTTTTTTTTTTTTATATTTGTTTTTTTATTTTTCTTTTGTTTTTTTTTTTGTTTTTTTTTTTTTTTTTTTTTTGCTTTTTATTTATATTATTT
>CM042159.1:70817628-70841928 GCA_023376005.1 Doryteuthis pealeii | reverse complement strand
CTGCTAAGTGAAATGCAACGTCCAGGATTTTAACTCGGTCGAGAGTCCATTTCCTATGACTTTAACCATTACACCACGCGTTTTTCTGTGCATATATGCTTTCTCCTGTGAGAAGTTTGGCGGAACACAATCTCCTCCTATATATTCCCTTTCTCATCTTGTACTATACTAAGAGGCTAAAATTAATCATTCAACCAATCAAAGAATGCTGATTTTCCAGGAGGACAAGCTCTCTTCACTTCTAGGCATAAAATAATCTTAGACGAGTTGACATGCCATTAAAATCAATCAATAAAACAGTGCAAGATGTTAATGCTGATTTTCTAGGCATGTTTACATTCTTCTCTTAGAGGTTTGGCGGTACATAATCTTCTTACTATTTCTTCTCTTTTCCATCTTTTGCCATACTAAGAGGCTAAGCTAGTAAATATCAATAAACCAAAAGAGAAGAAGAAGAAGAAGAGAAAAGAAGAAGAAGAAGAAGAAGAAGAAGAAGAAGAAGGTAGAGTGTGTGGATGAATGAAGAAGAAAGAAGAAGAGAGAAGAAGAGAAGAAGAAGAAGAAGAAGAGAAGAAGAAGAAGAAGAAGAGAAGAAGAAGAAGAAGAAGAAGAAGAAGAAGGGTAGAGTGTGTGGATGAATGAAGAAGAGAAGAAGAAGAAGAAGAAGAAGAAGAAGAAGAAGAAGAAGAAGAAGAAGGGTAGAGTGTGTGGATGAATGAAGAAAAGAAGAAGAAGAAGAAGAGAAGAAAGAAGAGAAGAAGAAGAAGAAGGTAAGTGTGTGGATGAATGAAGAAAGAAGAAGAAGAAGAAGAGAAGAAGAAGTGCGAGTTTTCTGGTACGTTTTCCAATGGGTAAAATGAGGAAAAAAAAATAAAACAAACGAACACAAACGACTAAATAATAAAAAAAAAAAAAATCACAAAAAAAAACAACAAAAAAGATTAACATGTTGCGTCGAGTTATTTCCCAAAAGTCAATGAGAGACAAGTTTCTCGTGACGTCAGCACGCAAACCATCTTTGCACGCACAGTTTGTATCGTTTGATGATAGCAACTGTCATTGCGCCTTGCATATCAAAAAGAAAGCCGAATGATACGTGTTCAATGCGCATGCGTCCAAGTGCCAAGTCTTTCTTTCTTTTTTTTCTCTTTCAATTTCATATATATCTCGTCGCTGCGTGCTTCCTCGTTGTTAGTTTTGGTTTGAATGGACTTCTCGAAAAAGCAGTTGCACACGTTTCAGGAGAAGTGTGTGTCTGGGTCATATTCTTTTCGAATCGGGAAAGAGAATGGAAGGCGTAGCTGATTGAATTTGAAGAGACTGACGCAGATTTAGATAGACATGAACAAAATGGGATAGATAGATAGATAAATAGATATGAAAAATGTGATAGATAGATAGATAAATAGATAGATAGATAGATAGATAGATATGAAAAATTGGATAGATAGATAGATAGATAGACATGAAAAATGGGATAGATAGATAGATAGACATGAAAAAATTGATAGATAGATAGATAGATAGACATGAAAATAGGATAGATAGATAGATAGATATGAAAAATGGGATAGATAGATAGAATAGATAGATAGAATAGATTGTATTGGATAGATATGATAGATAGATAGACATGAAAAATAGGATAGATAGATAGATAGATATGAAAAATGGATAGATAGATAGACATGAAAAATTGGATAGATAGATAGATAGATAGATAGATAGACATGAAAAATGGATAGATAGTAGATAGATAGATATGAAAAATGGGATAGATAGATAGACATGAAAAATTGATAGATAGATAGATAGATAGATAGATAGACATGAAAAATAGGATAGATAGATAAATAGATAGATAGACATGAAAAATGGGATAGATAGATAGATAGATAGATATGAAAAATTGGATAGATAGATAGATAGATAGATAGATAGATATGAAAAATTGGATAGATAGATAGGCATGAAAAATGGGATAGATAGATAGATAGATATGAAAAATGGGATAGATAGATAGATAGATAGATAGATAGATAGATATGAAAATGGGATAGATAGATAAGATAGATAGATGTGAAAAAATGGATAGATAGATAGATAGATAGATAGATAGATAGATAGATAGATAGATAGATATGAAATGGGATAGATAGATAGATAGATAGATAGAATGGATGATAGATGATAGATAGATAGATAGAATAGATAGATAGAATAGATATGAAAAATAGATAGATAGATAGATAGATAGATAGATATGAAAAATGGGATAGATAGATAGATAGATAGATAGATAGACATGAAACATAGATAGATAGATAGATAGATAGATAGATAGATAGACATGAAAAATGGGATAGATAGATAGATAGATAGATAGACATGAAAGATAGATAGATAATATGAAAAATGGGATAGATAGATAGATAGATAGATAGATATGAAAAAATGGAATAGATAGATAGGGATAGATAGATAGATAGATAGATATAGATAGATATGAAAAATGGGATAGATAGATAGATAGATAGATAGATAGATAGATATGGATAGATAGATAGATAGATAGATAGATATGAAAATGGGATAGATAGATAGATAGATAGATAGATAGATTATGGATAGATAGATAGATAGATAGATAGATAGATAGAATGAAAAATGGGATAGATGATAGATAGATATGATAGATAGATAGATAATAGATAGATAGATAGATAGACATGAAATGGATAGATAGATAGATAGATAGATAGACATGAAAAATGGGATAGATAGATAGATAGATAGAATTAGATATGAAAAATGGGATAGATAGATAGATAGATAGATAGATATGAAAATGGGATAGATAGATAGATAGATAGATATGAAAAAATGGGATAGACAGATAGACATGAAAAATGGATAGATAGATAGATAGATTGATAGATAGATATGAAAAAGAGATAGATAGACATGAAAATTGGATAGATAGATAGATAGATAGATAGATAGATAGATAGACATGAATGGATAGATAGATTGATAGATAGATATGAAAAATGGGATAGATAGATAGATAGATAGATAGATAGATAGATAGATATGAAAATGGGATAGATAGATAGATAGATAATAGATAGATAGATAGATAGGATAGATAGATAGATAGATAGACATGAAAAATAGGATAGATAGATAGATAGATAGATAGATATGAAAAATGGGATAGATAGATAGATAGATAGATAGACATTAAAAATGGATAGATAGATAGATAGATAGACATGAAAAATGTGATAGATAGATAGATAGATAGACAGATAGACAAAAATAGGATAGATAGACAGACAGATAGATAGATAGATAGATAGATAGATATGAAAAATGGGATAGATAGATAGATAGATAGACATGAAAAATGGGATAGATAGATAGACATGAAAAATGGGATGCATAGATAGATAGGTAGATAGATACGAGGGCGGAATGAAAAAGTCCATATATGTTTCGTAGTTGTTTTTTTGTTTTTGGGGTTTTTTTTACCAATGGTATCCAAGCACTGCGACACCGATGAAAGAATTGTGTGCATCGCAGGACAGACTCTGTTGAAAAATTAAAAAAGGAGGTGTACGTTGTCTACTCAGATTAGTTTTCCATAAAGAAAACTTGATTTTTTTCCCTTAGAATTTCAATGGTGTAGATTTGGATAAAACATAATCTATATATTAATACGCGTGTTCCAGAATCTTCGGTACGTTATCATCCTGCGACATCCCCTGGTTAAAAAGGAGACCAAATCGTCCAGAATGCAATGTGAATACAGATTATCTGGTGTTGCTTAATCGCAGATTTCTTATTTGTCCCATTCTAATTTTAAAGATCTTAAAATCTTGATCTTGAGACGCATGCTGCTTGGGCGGAAATGTTTGTAAATAATAATAATAATAATAATAATAATAATAATAATAATAATAATAATAATAATAATAATAATAATAAGAAGAAGAAGAAGAAGAAGAAGAAGAAGAACTTGTCAACTGGTGGATTTTGCAGTGCCAGCAGACCACAGGGTGAAGCTAAAGGAAAAATGAAAAAATGGACAAATATCTAGACCTTGCCAGAGAACTGAAAAAGTTATGGAATATGAAAGTCAAAGTGATACCAATTGTAGTGAGTGCACTTGGAACGGTCCCAAAAGGATTGGAAAAGGGTTTGGAAAGTTTGGAAATCAGAGAAAGGATTGATACCATTCAGAACACTGCACTACTACAATCTGCCAGAATACTCAGAGGAGTCCTGGAGACCTGAGGAGACTTGCTCTCACTCAGACTTCAGTGAAAGACCATCAGCTAATGCTAATGTGAAAACTCAAAAGGTGTAAATAATAATAATAATAATAATAATAATAATAATAATAATAATAATCTCTCCTGGTGAGAATCGAACTCATTCGTAATAGTTTAGTTACTTAACAGTAAACCATGTGAGATGTTCCACAAAATATTGGTTTTATCATTAAAAGTTTTTTATAAGTTTATGAATGAACCGCCAAAAGTTATTTTTTCTTTCAATTTAAACATTTAAAAAACTGTTTCACCGGAGGAATCCTAGTTTAGCTACATAATCTGTTCTTTTTTGTTAAAAGGTTTTTTAATGAAATTATCTCAAAAGTAACAAAAAAAATCTTCTTTTCTCTTGAGTCGGTGTTTGTAGTAATCGCAATCCAAGACATTTTGTTGGTTTCATTTAAATAACTTTTTTTTTCTTTTTGACAGCACAAATACTTCAACAAATCTTTTAGCAGGAAATACAAAAGAAACGTTATTTTCTGAAGAAACCATTGAACACGGTCAAGACAGATTGAAAATCTTTGCTTAAATGTTTGAAACGACAAAAATTAAATCAATTATGTTGACAAAGAGCCGACAACAGACTGATTATATTGATTTGAATATCTGGGGGTGTTTGTAGTGAAACGGTTATCGTCCTAGGAAATGGACACTGTGAACCGTATTCAAATCTTGGGCAAGGCTATTTGCATTTCACATAGCACTAATACCATTGGGAGAGGTATGAATCCAATTAATATTTTTCCATATATGGGCAAATAGTAGGACTGACTAGGTTCTTAAGTAGAGATGTGGCCATGACACATACGTCTGATGAAGCGCCCAAATATGCAACAACACCTAAATCTGGTCTCGGAGAAAGAAAACTCTGAATTCAAAACTGGTAATCCCCGCATAAAAATTGATCTTGTGTCGCATGCTGATCGGATGCAGAGGTTTGTAAATAATAATGATAATAATAATAATAATAATAATAAAATTAATAATAATAATAATAATAATGATAATTATTATTATTATTATTATTATTATTATTATTATTATTATTATTATTATTATTTACTCCTTTTGAGTTTTCACATCAGCGTCAGCTGATGGTCTTTCACTGGAGTCTGAGTGACAACAAATCTCCTCAGTTCTCCAGGACTCTTCTGAGTATTCTTGCAGATTGAAGCAGTGCAGTGTTCTGTATGGTTTCAATCCTTCCTCTGATCTCCAAACTTTCCAAACCCTTTTCCAATCCTTTTGGGACCGTTCCAAGTGCACCAACTACAATTGGTATCACTTTGACTTTCATATTCCATAATTTTCAGTTCTCTGGCAAGGTCCAGATATTTGTCCATTTTTCATTTTCCTTTAGCTTCACCCTGTGATCTGCTGTAACTGCAAAATCCACCAGTTGACAAGTTCTTTCTTTTTTGTTTATCAACACTAAGTCTGGTCTTCTTGCTGGGATAAGGTGATCCGTTTTTATTTCAAAGTCCCAGAGAATTTTATGTGATTCGTTCTCAAGAACTGATTCTGGTTTATGCATATACCATTTTGTTGTATGGTCAAAATTTAATTTTTTGCATAATTCCCAGTGGATCACCTTCCCAACCCAGTCGTGTCTAGTTTTGTACTCCCGTTGTGCTAGTTTGCAACATTCGCATAGTACATGCTTTACAGTCTCATCTCTATTACCGCAAAGTCTACATTTACTATTTTGTTGGGTCTTATCAATTTTCGCTTTGATATAGTTTGTCCTTATGGCATTATTTTGTGCAGCGATTATTAATGATTCATTTTCTCTTTTGAGGTTTCCTTTTCTTAACCATGTCCAAGTCTTTTCATGTGCAACCTCTTCGATTTGTCGTTTGAAGTGTCCATATAATTGTTTTTCTTCCCATTTTTGTTTTCTAGTATTTGTTGTTTTTCTGTTTGTCCATCTGTCATTTCTACTATTGTTGGCCACCATAAGTAATTTGTCTTTGCTTTTTCTTGTGTAATTTTTAAGTTGTTGGATTATGGTTTCTACGCAGTCCTCTATGTTGACAAGACCTCTTCCCCCTTCCTTTCTTGACACATATAATCTATCTCTCTATTATTATTATTATTATTATTATTATTATTATTATTATTATTATTATTATTAAAACAGACCACTGAGTGAAAATGAAAAACAACGGAAAGATGGAAAATTACTTAGACATGGCTAGATAACTGAAGAAAGGGGGAATATGAACGTAAAGGTCGTACCAATTGTAATCGGTGTTCATGGAACAGTCTCCAAGGGGTTAAAAAAGAGTCTGGGTGAATTGGAAATCAGAGCAAGAATCGAGACCATCGAAACAACAGCATTATTAAGATCGGTTAAAATACTCAGAAGAGTCCTGGAGACAAATTCCAGTGAAAGACAACAAGAAGTGGAATAATACTCAAAAGAGTCATGGGGACTTGAATAAACTTGCTATCACTTAGACTCCAGTGAAAGACAATCAGCTTACGCTGTTGTAAAAAAAAAAAACTCGCAAAATGAAATGATAATAGTATACAGAAATATCAAGAACCGGATGCAAAGAAAACAAAGTATGTCTCGAGCATGTTATGGGAAAAGAAGCAATATAACAGAAATACCAAATGAATAAATAACAAGAAAAAAGAATTGCAAGAAATTGAAGCCTAGAAGCTGACATACATAAAAGTGTGTGTGTGTGTGGGGGGGGGGGCTCCATGCAAAAAATATGGAGCAAACTGGCACGAAATGTATACAAACTCGGCAAGACTGGGTGGGAAAGGGGATTCTCTGAGAATTGTGCGAGAAATTAAAACTTTACCATACAGATAGATATGTGAACAAATCCTAATCTTTTTCTCTGAATGTTTGAGATGAGGCTTGAAGATTAGTATTATCTGCATTATTCGGACTATTGTCCCCATCTTCATTATTATTTGTACAACGTTTCGGCCGATATGCCCTCCGGCCTTCTTCGGGTATTTCTTGTCGGACTCGGGAACCTTCTCGGACTCGGGAACTTTCTTGTCGTATTCGGAAGCCATCACGGAACTTTGAACCTAACCCTTTATTCAGTCCACGGGGGTATCCTGTTCTCATTCCGCTAACCATAGCTGGGGTAGGAGTTGTGTTAATTAATTATTTTTCTAACTGCTTTCACTCAGGATTGAACTCGGGTTCCAGAGAAAAATAATTAATTAAGACAACTCCTACCCCAGCTATGGTTAGCGGAATGAGAACAGGATACCCCGTGGATAAATAAAGGGTTAGGTTCAAAGTTCCGTGATGGCTCCCGATTACGACAAGAAAGTTCCCGAGTTCGAAAAGAAGGTTCCCGAGTCCGAGAAGGTTCCCGAGTCCGACAAGAAATACCTGAAGAAGGCCGGAGGGCTATATCGGCCGAAACGTTGTACAAATAATAATGAAGATGGGGACAATAGTCCGAATAACGCAGATAATACAAATCCTAATCTATCATTTTGATTTTTCGGACTGTTCTCCTCATCTTTATTCTGATAGATACTTACATAACTTTTCGGCCGTTGTACCCTTCTACCTTCCACGGATGTTCCTTGTAATCCATTGGGGTAGATTGTTCTTACTCTGCTATAAATGTCAAGATTTTGTTTATCCGATCATCAGCAATGACTCATCTCGGGAAATAAATTTGAATAGTTTGACTGTTGAGCAAAAACAGCGTTAAAGAAAAAAAGTACAACGGCCGAAACGTTGTGTATGTATATTTCTCAATAAAGATGAGGACAACAGTACACAAAATCAAGATAATACATATCAAACCTAATCTCAAAAATTCAGATAAATAAATCAGAATCTATTTCTCTGAATGTTTGAGATGAGGCTTGAAGATTAGTATTATCTGCGTTATTCGGACTATTGTCCCCAAAGTTCAAAGTTCCGTGATGGCTCCCGAATACGACAAGAAAGTTCCCGAGTTCGAAAAGAAGGTTCCCGAGTCCGAGAAGGTTCCCGAGTCCAACAAGAAATACCTGAAGAAGGCCGGAGGGTATATCGGCTGAAAAGTTATACAAATAACAATGAAGATGGAGACAATAGTCCGAATAACGCAGATAATACAAATCAGAATCTGTCCTTGAAAATGAGGCCCATAAAATTCTCTAGGACCTTGAAATACAAACGGATCAACATACCAGATCTAGTGTTAATTAACCAGACAAAATACAGATGTCGTGTTAATTAACCAAACAAAATACCAGATCTAGAGTTAATTAACCAGACGAAATATAGATGTTGTGTTGATTAACCCGTTAAAATATCAAATCTAGTGTTAATTAATCTGACAAAATTCCAGATCTGGTGTTAATTAACCAGACAAAATACAGATGCAGTGTTGATAAATTAGGCAAAATAATACATATCAAGCCTCATCTAGTTATCTTAATTAATCAGCTAAAATACCAGATATAGTGTTAATTAACAAGCCAAAATATAAATCTAGTGTTTATTAATCAGCCAATATACTTAATCTAGTGTTAATTAATCAGCTAAAATACCAGATATAGTGTTAATTAATCAGTCACAATACTAGATATAGTGTTAATTAACCAGCCAAAATATCTGATGTAGTGTTAATTAAACAGCCAAAATACCAGATATAATGTCAGTTGATCAGCCAAAATACAGATGCAGTGTTACTTAACCAGACAATGTGCCAGATCTAGTGTTAATGAGTTAAAATATCATATCTATTGTTTATTAACCAGGCAAAATACCAGTTATAGAGTTAATTAACAAGAGAAAATAAACTTGTCATCGAGTGGATTTTGCAACTTATTTTGTTCTTTTCTGTTAAGAGGTTTTTTTAATGAAATTATCTCTAATGTAACAATAAAAGAAATCTTCTTTTCTCTTGAGTCGATGTTTGTAATTATCGATATCACCGACATTTTATTGGTTTCATTTAAAGAACTTTTTTTTCTCTTTTTGACAGCACAAACACTTCAACAAATTTTTAGCAGGAAATACAAAAGAAACGTTATTTTGTGCTGAAACCATTGAACATGCTCAAGCCAGATAGAAAATCTTTGCTTAAATGTTTGAAACGACAAAAATCTAATCAATTATGTAGACAAAGAGCCGACAACAGACTGATTATATTGATCTGAATATTGTCCCAACAATATTTGTTTTTAACTATCCGTCTATAAATTTATAGACGATAGTTTTAGATTCAGCCTTCAGACATTTTAATGGCGAAAGCAGAGATTTCAAAACTTTTTTAAAATTGGCGATACACATTTCACAATATTTTTTGCGACTAATTGTTACATGAGTGTTAGTATCCTAACACTTATTTACAGTAGTGTAGAAACCAAAATGGCTGTTATAAGTTGCAGTCGGCGGCATTGAAGGATTGAGTGACACGGCTTGACCTCATCCTGACCCTACTTCCGGTGGATTACGTGAGAATCGGTGGAGAAGACTCTCTTCCGGTTTAGATTAGAAAGAGGGTTTTAGTTCAGTATCGGCCAAACCACGAAAGTGGTAAGTCGTGTTAAGCGCACGGCCGACTCAATCTGCGCAGGTAGTCCGGTGGGGATTTCGGAATAAAATATGATCTATAGCAAATCGAAGTCTTGGGTTATTATCTAAAAACTACCAATGACACAGGGCTTCTGATAAAGAGAAATCCCCAATGGAAGACCAAACACGAAGTCCCCGAGACGATGTCCAGACGCTAGAAGAAGAACGTAAGATACCAAAGATGAGCAGAAGAATAATAGAAGTAAAGAGAGTATACAACATAATGACTTAATTTTTAAAAAATGTTATTGGAAAAGAGACAACAGAAAGACCAAATGTATAAATAACATGATTTGCAAGAAATTGGAGAAAGCCCGGAAGCTTGTATGCTTTTCTGTTGTTTCTTTTCCAATAACATTTCTTTCTCATTAGTAGGATGCACCAAGGAAGTGACCTGATTTCTATGATAGGAAGGAGTGTCAGAGGCTAAAATAGAACTGTGTATGGGAGAGAGAGAGAAGTTTAAATGTAGCGTGACGCACGAAGAGGGGACAGCACCCCTGTTAAATTCTACCACGGATGAGAAGATTCAACATCGATGATGTAGCTTGTTCTCTGCAGATTCGTCATGGTTCTGTCTATCAAATCATCCATGATGAGCTCGGCTTCCATAGAACAAGAGTGCGGATAATTTTCGATTCTCCCTCGTATTTACCAATCCCTCTACACGACCAGAACGTCATTTTTAGTCGAATTTAACACATCACTCAATAAGTCCCGGGCCTGAAAAATAGATAGTGCCACTAATGAAAAAAAACATGAGTTTTATAAAGTACTAACCTTCAAATGGCACGTGTCATAATTTGAGCCGAATCGGATTATTAGTTTACAAATTAGTTATTTAAGTGAAGCTACTGTTGCAAATTTTCAAAACAATGGAAAAATTTGAATTTCGTGTGTTGATAAAGCATTGCTTTCTAGAGGGAAAATACTGTTCAAGCAAAGCAATGGATTGATAAGTGTTATCGGACTCTGCTCCGTCGGAAACAACGGTTAAGAGGTGGTATACTGACTTTAAACGCGGTCGTACAGACACAAATGATGCTGAACGTCTTCAAGACCAGTTACCATACAAAGGTTAAATAGCTCAGTCTGCCCTTCTATTTTACACAGCAATACCCCCCCCATAACCAGATAAGTCTTAATTTTCTGGGATAATGTTAGACGCAATTACTTTAGCCAATTTCCCATAACTATACAAATGCTGAAGCGTGAATTTTTTTTAAAAAAAACTAGTGGCAAATAAGAAAGACACAATACTTTTAATATCTGTCAATCAAATCATCTACGATGAGCTCAGCTTCCATAAAACAAGAGTGCGCTTAATTTTCGAATCTCCTTCGTATTTACCAACCCCTCTGCACGAACAGGATGGTCAATATTAAAGTGATTTTCGAATCTCCTTCGTATTTACCCCCCCCCCCTGCGCGAACAGGATGTGACACAAGCTCAATTTTAAAGTGAAGTTTAAAAGATTTTGAATTTAAGGTTTTTCTTTCTCCTAGACCAGATGCCATACAAAGGTTAAATTTCTCAGTCTGTTGTAATATTTTAATCAGGAGTAGCGCCTCCACCCACAACCAGATAAGTCTTAATTTTCTGGGATGAAATTAGACGCAACTACTTTAGCCAATTTCCCAATAACTATTTTAAAAAATACTGAAGCGTGAATTATTCAAAAAAATTAATGGCAAATAAAAAAAATTCGTAATATTTTTAAAAAGAAATGATATTATAAAAATACCTAATCGTAGATTACCCCAGACGACTTAAGGGCCGACTATTGTTGGCTTTTCGATGCAATATGTTCCGAAAAATACTTGAAGCAAAATTATTTTAAGCAGAAAGCGAAATAGATTTAATTCATTTATCTTCTCTGAAATCGATCAATCACCTCAAGGTAATTCTAAAAATTAATATCGTTCGAATGTAATTGAACATTGATTCTTCTACCTCTTCGCACATTTATAGAGACAGAAATATCAATAACTGATGCCAATAAACTGACATCGTTGTCTACGAAGACTTTTGTGAGGTGCCCAAAAATAATCGGAATTAACAAATGAAATTGGGAAAAAGAAAGTGGGTGGCGAGGGGGTTGGGTGAAGGGATAACCGCCATATTGTCTTTGACCCCAAAACTGGGAACGCAATCAAATGATTTTTTTTTAATCCTCTGGATTTTTCATTCATTAAAAGAGAAGTATCATCTGCGTTATTCGTACTATTGTCCTTATCTTCATTGTTATCTGTACAACGTTTCGGCCGATGTGTCCTCCGACCTTCTTCAGGTATTTCTTGTCGGACTTGGGAACCTTCTTTTCGGACTCGGGAACATTCTTATCGTAATCGGGAACCTTCTTGTCGTAATCGGGAGCCATCACGGAACTTTTAAACCTAACCCTTTATTCAGTCCACGGGGCTATCCTGTTTTCATTCCGTCATTTGTAATTGAGGAGGGTAAAAAAATCTGCTGTATTGATTTGTTTACAAATGCTGGATATGTTTAAGTAGAATTTCAATGCTATTTCTTTATATATTTTAATGTTTGAATATCTTCGAATATAAATCAAATCTTCATAATTTTTGCACAAAAAGCAAGAATTGGTGATATTTAATGTGTATATATATTTACATTGTCCTCCGGACATACGGGACACACCAACTGCCCCGTATATATGTATAGAATAAATAGATGGCGTTGGCACTAATTAAACCACAAAGATTGATATGCCATTAAATAAAGAAACTGAAACAAAGAAACTGTACTTATATTTACTCTGAGATGTTCTATGAGTGTGGTTTGTTTTTGGTTGGTTGGTTGGTTGGTTGGTTTTACATGCCAACCTCGTCATTAGCTTTTATTCTTATCAAAAAAATACTTCAGATAACCCCAACATTCCTTTTTATTTCAAAATTGAAATATCACCATATATGGAAGCACGTGGTGTAATGGTTAAAGTCATGGGAAATGGACTCGTCGCCCCGAGTTCAAATTCTGGACGTGGTAATTGCATTTCACTTAGCGCTAATACCCTTGAGAAAGGTAAAAAATCCTACTCTCCCTCCAGCTATGGGTAAATAGTAGGGCAGACTGGGCTCTTTAACCTTGGTTAGGCAACTGGTCTAGGAGAAGGAAAACTATGAATTCAAACCTGTTGAACTCCGCTAAAGAAATTGACCTTGTGTCACATCCTGCTAGAGCGGAGGGGTTGGTATATATATATATATATATATATGTATAGACTAGAAGCGGCTACATAGCATCCCCTGGGTAGAGAGGGTGCAAAACCTTACAGGTGTATTTACTTTTGAGATTTACAAATGCGAATTTCAATGCTATTTCCTTATATATTTTAATTTTTAATATATTCGAATATAAATCAACTTTTCATTATTTTTGCATCAATTGAGTAGATGAGGTAAAAGAAAACCTAGTGTATTGATTTGTTTATTTCGAGATTTACAAATGCCAAAATTTTTTAAGTAGAACGTCAATGCTATTTTTTTGCATATTTTAATTTTTAAATATCTTCGAATATAAATCAAATCTTCATAATTTTTGCACAAAAAGCAAGAACTGGTGATATTTAATGTGTATATTGATTTTGTCGTTAACTGTTGTATTTTCGTTGTTTCCTCCGGACATAAGACACAGAAATGCCCTTTATATATGTATAGAATAGATAGAGGCGCGTGGGCTCGTTAGAGTCGTGGAAAATGGACTCGTCGATTCGAGTTCAATTCCTAGATGAATCCATATATTATCTCTCCAGCTATGGGTTAAATAGTAGGGTAGACTGTGCCCTTCAGCCTTGGGTAGGTAACCAGTCTAGGAGAGAGATAACTCTGAATTCAAAATTCCTGAGGTCGGTCGTTGATTGGGTTTGTGGCAACCCTTGATGCACCAATTCTTTCCTATCGACTGTGCCAAAAAGTATGGATGGTCCAACACAAGCCTTCACCACTATAAACAAATCACTGTGTGGATGTTCATTGTATGAACACTCATACGTCGATCGACGGGAGAGTCCACCATATCATAGAATAGATAGATGACGTTGGCATTAAATAAACCACGAAGATTGATATGCCATTAAATAAAGAAACTGAAACAAAGAAACTGTATTCGTATTTACTTTGAGATCTTTTTGTTTGGTGGTTGGTTGGTTTTTTTCATGCCAACCCTGTCATTAGATTTTATTCTTATCAAAAAACAGAATGCTTCATAGAACTCCAACATTCCTTTTTATTTCAAAGATTTGCTTGCAATATCAGCATTCCCTCTTAGATCAAATAAAAGTTCTTTGTTAGAAGCTCGTTAATTTTTCTATTGTCATCCATAATGAAAATTAAATTCTCTCTTTATCTGCTCATCTGCCTTCCTCACTTTCCCTTTCCCTACACACACACACACTCTCTCTCACTCACTCTCTCTCTCTCTCTCTCTCTCTCTGCCTCTTTCTTCTACCACATTCTCCTCCTTCTTTCCCACCTTTTTCTCCAAACCGCTATATCTAAGGTGTCCCTTATTAGCATTCTTTCTCGCTCTCTTTCTTTCTCTTTATAACGTTTCCCCTAACTTTCCGATTCAAACCAGCTTCTACATTGTTAAAGCATTCATTTTCAGAAGGAAAAAAACCAACTACCACCGCATTTATAATCATAACTGAAAGTGTGACATACGCGAACAATTAAACAAGTAGGTTGTTACGTAGTTACAAACAAGTTTCCTAATGCTACGAGTAGGATGCGACACAAGGTCAATTTTTCAGTGGAGCACAACTAGTTTGAATTCATAGTTTTAGTTCTCCTAGAGAAAGGTAAAAGGCCCAGTCTGTCTTACTGTTATATGTATATATATATATATTTGTCCCCCTCTGGCTCACCCCCATTCGTTCCTAAAGAATATTTCTTATACAATCTGACTTTTATTCGTCGGCGGTGATTATACTTGCAAAAGAACCGGTCGAAAAGGCCTTCGTATTTTTCATACCCCCTCCCACATATTTTATATTTTATTTTCGTAATAAAATATTACTATCTCGTAACTTGTATGATCTCCCAATATACATATGAATTCTCTACTTTTAGTACTCTATAAGTTTTCCTGTACCAAAAATTTGTTCATATATCTATTATTATACTCAAGCTGAGCAAATCCAACTTTGCCAGCTAAAGGCTTTTTTTCTATGCATACTAATGATATAAAAACTATCTCAGAATATTATCTTATCATTAATCTAACCATTGTTTGAAAAAAATCCCACTTCATTTGCTCCTAATTATCGTAATTTACAATTAAGTCAACGACCGACCAATCTCTGTCATACGTATAGTTTATTTCTCTCACCCTCTCTCAATACATGTAGAATAGAGGAGAAAATGAGGAGAAAAAACATCAGCAGTGGCTGACTGTTTTACTCTCTCTCTCTCTCTATATATATATATATATATATATATATATATATATATCTATATATATATATATATATATATATATATATATATATATATATTATCTACATAAATTTATCGAGGGAAGCCTAAAATGCTTTTTTGACAAAATTACTTTACTACAATTAATTACTACAGAAAATAATTTACCAAAAATCAGCGAATTAATGAAATTTTCAGTGTTTATTTACCAATGAACGATTTTTATAATGCATTATTTATTTTATTTCAAAACTTTCTCATTTTTTTCAGTTCACTTAATTTTGACACCACCACTCTTATGTTGGGTGCGTAACATTTTTTGCGAGTTGGTCATTTTCGGTACTAATTACAATATAAATAAAGAGATAAAAGACCAAAGTTATGAATAGAAACAACAACAACATTTTTTTACGGTGGCTTTTCTATGAGAAAATAAGTACCGAAAATCGAAAAATAAAATATAAAAAAACAATATATAATTAAGTTTTGGAGATTTCTTTTTTACTCATTTCGATTATTTAATCATCTTATAAAAGAAAAATATACATCGAATTTTTTTTGCACCACGCTCTTCCTACATTTTTTTGCACCACGCTCCTACTTGCCACGTTTTTTTTGCCACGCTCTTTCTACATTTTTTTACAACATTTTTTTGCACCACGCTCTTTTTTTTTTTGCCTACGCATTTTTTTTGCACACGCTCTTCCTACATTTTTTTTTGCACACACGCTCTTCCTACATTTTTTTTGCACCACGCTCTTCTACATTTTTTTGCACCACGCTCTTCCTACATTTTTTTGCACCACGCTCTTCCTACATTTTTTTGCACCACGCTCTTTTTTTTTTTGCACCACGCTCTTCCTACATTTTTTTTTCACCACATTTTTTTTCTTTCTACATTTTTTTTGCACCACGCTCTTTCTACATTTTTTTTGCACCACGCTACATTTTTTTTACATTTTTTTTTGCACCACGCTCTTCCTACATTTTTTTGCACCACGCTCTTTCTACATTTTTTTTCATTTTTTTTTGCACCTACATTTTTTTGCACCACGCTCTTTCTACATTTTTTTGCACCACCATGCTCTTCCTACATTTTTTTTTGCACCACGCTCTTCCTACATTTTTTTGCACACGCTCTTCTACATTTTTTTGCATTTTTTTGCACACGCTCTTCCTACATTTTTTTGCAACATTTTTTTGCATCACGCTCTTTCTACATTTTTTGGCACATGCTCTTTCTACATTTTTTTGCACCACGCTCTTTCTACATTTTTTTGCACCATGCTCTTTCTACATTTTTTTTGCATCACGCTCTTCCTACATTTTTTTTGCACCACGCTCTTCCTACATTTTTTTGCATCACGCTCTTGCTTCACTTTTTTTCTTATTTTTTTTTTATTTCAAAAATATAGAATGTGAATCCATACAACGGTTTTATCATATATTTCACTCTCTAAATCTAGTATAATATGTAAACATATTAATGAAAAATATGAATAATAATAAAAGAAAAAAAATCTGAATTTGAATTTGAATGATATAAAGTTTACAGTTATAGTTTAAAATTTAACACGTTCTTCGAGAGATTTCGAATTGGTTTGTGATTTATCTATTCAGATTGGCAGATGTTTTCTCAAAATCTCAGTTTTACCAATTCGTTCTGGTTTCTGTATATAGGTCAATAGAAGTTCACACGGAATTTCTGATGGCTTTTCAGGTTATAAAACAAAAGAATGTCCACAAATACAGGAATGGTGCTGCTTTTCACGTTCTACATACAATTACTAACGTCTTATATCTAAATATTTTTTTACACTTGGCGAGTTTTCACACCAGAATCAACTGTTGATCTTTATCAGAGCCTAGATAACAGCAAGTCTCCCCAAATCTCCGGTACCCTTATTATCCTAACCTCAGCAGCGACCCGAGGTCTTGACTGTCTCGATTCTTCCTCGGATATTCAGTTCCCCCCAGTTTATTTTCCGGGTCCTTGGCGATTGGTACGAAGGTAATCCCAAAGGTAAGGTATCCAAAATATTTAGAAATCACAGAAACGTTTATTGCCAATGATGTTTAAATAGTTTAAAACTTTGAACATGTATCTATTTTTCTACATAATCGCCATTTCGGCAGATGCATTTTTATATGCTCCTCCTGTCATACCAGCTCGCCGCCGTGTCGTTGAGGAAGCGTTGAACTTCGTCGTCCATGCAAACTCCTTACCCCAAAGTGGATGTTTTTGGCATCCATGCATGACTCACCACACACCATTTCGGCAGTTGCATTTTTGTGGGTGCTGTGGCAGTTTTTATATGCTCCTCCTGTTATACCAGCTCGCCGCCGTGTCGTTGAGGAAGCGTTGAACTTCGTCGTCGTTGCAAACTCCTTACCCAACTTGTGGATGTTTTTGGCATCCATGCACGACTCACCACACACTTTCGTTAATTGGCGATGAATTTCAATCGGTTTAATGCCTTTTACCTTCAAAAACCGAATAACTGAGCGAACTTCACAATCGTGAGCTCCATCAGACAAGACTGAGCATGGCAGGGCAACGACAGGCGCATGCACAACAAACACAACCGTGTTTCCAATAGCCAGACAAGTAATTTCCCTGCGTCCCCAACGATTTGAAGACCTTACTTTTGAGATTATCTTCTTATAAGGGCTCTATCTATGATTGACATCACTGTCGCCTACATGTTTCACGATCTTTTCGCCTCTCTGGCAAGGTCCTGGTATTTATCGAGTTTTTTTTCACCTTCCTTTATTTTTACTCTAGAAGCACCTACCCAGCGTCGCCTGGGTAGAGGAGAAAAAGAAGTGTCAGAATGGTTAGCAAGCTAATATTGCAGAATCCGTTACTACTGAATAGCGAGTTCAATCCTCGCCGGATGCCCCATGAAATTCCCGAACATAAAAAGACATCATGTTAATTCGCGATTCCATATTGATTTGTTTAACTTTGATATTCACGGACATTTTTAAGTCGAATTCGAATGCTCTTTTGATATCTTCGTGAATATACAGGTGAGTCAAAATGCACGCAAATATAAGGCTCATGTGGTAAGTTTTGCATACCTTGGTGATGAAGAATCCGTGTAACACTGCGTTGAGGAATGCCTGTGAGTTCAGCTACACCTCTTGAACTTGCATGGCCAAGTGGATTAGTTGACTGTAAACTTGTGATTGCCTCTACAACAGCACCCACACGATTTTCCCCCAATGACGGTCTGCCTCTTGATGGTAAATCATGGAGTGTTTTTGTGCTCTCGAATTTTTTTATCAATCGTGTCAGAGTAGATAAAGGAAATGGATTTTTTCGCATGGCTTTTTCTTTTTCTATGCTCTCATTGTTGCAGATGCATTTTCATTATTCTTATAATACAATTTTACTAGCTCCAGTGGCATGATGTAAATAATGACCTGTAAAGTATAAAAAAACATTAAATATACAAACATCATGCATATATCTATAACATATATAAAAGTAATGTTAACTAATATATGATTGGTGGAATAATTTTGAACAATATAAATGTGCGTGCATTTTGACTCACCTTGTATATCAAATCTTTATATTTTTGCACAAAACGCTCGACTCAGTAACAATGAATATGTCGGTACTCTGTCGGTAACTGTTTTCTTTTCTTTCTTTCTTTTTTTTTTCGTAATTTCCTCCGAACATACATACAAACCAACTGCCCATTATATATGAATAGATTAACTTAAAAGTTGATATTTGATCAAAACAATGTCGTAATTTGTCTATTTAGAATTTAATGCAAAACTGAATGATTAAAAAAGCATTTTCGGTTTTCCCATTCGGTGTCAATATTTACCAAATCTATTTCCAAGTTATCATACGAAAATATTCCAGTTCAAATTGTTTACTAGTGTGTATACCCTTCTTCTTTACTTCTTTACTTACTTCTTTCTTACTCTATTCTTCTGGCCGTCTTTGGAATCTTATAACATCTTGTCTTGGTCTGGAATCTTCTAATGTCTGGACTTTCTTGGGGACTTCGGGTCTGGTCTTCTATTGGGGATTTCTCTTTATCAGAAGCCCTGTGTCATTGTTAGTTTTTAGGGGTAATAACACAAGACTCCGGTTTGTTTGATCTTACTTTATTTCTAAATCCCCAACCAGACATCTGCGCAGATTAAGACGGGAGTGCGTGTAACGCGACTTACCCTTCCGTCGAGCTCGGATGCTAGTCTCTAACTGACTGAAACTTACTATCTAAACCGGAAGAGGGTCTCCTCCACCGATTCTCACGGTATCCACCGGAAGGTTAAGACTGAGGTCAAGCCTTGTCACTCAAATCCTTCAAGGCCGTGGGCTGCATCTTATAGCAGCCATTTTGGTTTCTACACTATTGTACATAAATATTAGGTATCTAATAATTATGTAACTCTAGCTATGCGCAATATCTTACAGCCAGTTCTAAACCGTCCGACATTCATTCATCTCTCTCTCTCTCTCTCTCTCTCTCTCTCTCTCTCTCTCTCTCTCTCTCTCTCTCTCTCTCTCTCGATAGGTTTAATTTGGTTGTTTTTACGGCATATCAACCCTTCTCGGGTTATTTAATGCCGAATCAAGTCATTTTGATAAAGAAACAAATTACAGTACCTGGTATTGCTTAAGTGGCCACCCACTTAAGTATTTTAGATACCGTCGCTACTTAACTTCGGTGATCTAGCGGGAACCAGGGCTTTCAACGTGACTTGACAGTAATGTATCTCTCTCTCTCTCTCTCTCTCTCTCTCTCTCTCTCTCTCTCTCTCTCTCTCTCTCTCTCTCTCTCTCTCTCTCTCTCTCTCTATCAAAAACGAATGGTCTATTATTTATTAGAGGTGATGACAGAGTGTGGCATACGGCGGCCCAATCATATATATATATATATATATATATATATATAATCCAAAGTTTCAGAGAAAAAATCTTCTTTACGACACAAGAGTTTTATTTAAAAAACCTGTCGCAGTTTGAGAGCTCAATGTGTGCTCTTAATGTTAGAGTCACAGAGCAAATATATAAGTAAAGAAATAACAAAAGACTTAGAGATTTAGCATTATACTCTATTTCAGCGAGCTTAGACAAATTGTCTAACTCTCCCGACTTATCAGATGCGAATGTGAATCCCATCTGATGAGTCGAGAGAGTTAGACAATTTGTCTAAGCTCCCTGAAATAGACTATAATGCTAAATCTCTAAGTCTTTTGTTATTTCTTTACTTATATATATATATATATATATATATATATATATATATATATATATATATATATATACTAATTTACTAAATTTAGCATAATGAGTTTTCCTCGCTGAAGAAACTTTTTCTGGTTTCGAGGACAATTTTGGCACCGCCCTGAGTGAATGCTCAGGTGTCCTGACTTTGCAGACAGTGTTTGAATGAGCGAAATAATTGGCCCTTGCCAGTCTGCGAGCGCCATGAATGGAAATAAAGTACCGGTAGGGAAAAGCAAACACCTGCTCGAAATGTGGGATAAATCGGTTAGATTACAGAATCCTTTTTTTTTCCCGGTTGAGAGAAATCTCCAGATGTGAACAACTGAACGGCTCCGATACACGTCAGCCAAAGGGATGCTGCCTGCTGACCAGAGGATATTCGTTAGACAAAAAGCAACACTGAAAACGAAAGGCCTCGCTTGATCCGCAAAATAAATAAATAAACAATTTTGTTGGATTAACTGGGATTAAGCAAGCTTCATTAACTTGGCCGAGAAGATAACGCGAGACATTATTCAGAATTAACAGAGAAAATAAGATTAACGAATAAACTGGTTGTTGGATAAAGCACCAAATCAAATTACACTATGACCCAGCAGATCCCCTGGGTACCATCCCAACACATTTACCTCACGGTACCCATCTGTTCTCCGTGTAACACACAGCCGGTTGTATTAGGTTACATTGCCTAACAGAAAGGAGTAACACCTCATTAAGAAAACAAGCCTCAGTAAACCATTATGTGCGTGTTTATTATGGTTAGTTGGTTTTACGGCATATCAACACTTGTTGGGTTATTTAATGCCGATTTCAGTCTCTTTTTATGCAAGGAATTATTCATATTTAATAATATTAAGTTATTATCAGAATATAAAGTGTAAATAACGGACTTTTGTATGAAAAAGAGGGTTCGTTATTTGCACCTTATATTCTGATAATAACTGAACATACTTCCAAGTGTTATATAGCGGCTTCAAATTCACAACGCTAAATTCGGGTATGTTAGTACTGGGGTTTTCACTGTACCCAAAGCGATGTATGTTAGTAGTCAGCTACTACCGACTACTGGACTTCAATAAACAACAGATACGTATGTCCAAAGAGAGGACCCTTCTTTATTTTCTTCGGTGTGTGGATGGTGAAGGCGCAGAACTTACAATGAGTGCCCGAGGGGTGTTTTCTGACGGGAGAAGTGAAGTGTCCTTTCGGCTGCCGGCTGGCGTCTCTGTGTGTCGGCTCGAATCTTCTCGCCTTTATATTCATAGGTACGCCTCCGCATCTTTATCTTTTGATCTGATAACGGACATTTGTTACATATTTCTTTATCCTCTCCATGCTTCCTTGACCGGAAACCCTCTCTTCCGTTTTTTAATTTCTTTGTTCGCTTTTACCGGAAAAAAAGTCCTTTGGTAATCTTTGTTTAATTTAACCGGAAATTCCTATTTCCGTTTGTACAATATACAACACAAGTCCTCCAATAGTGGAGTCTTGCCATCAGTTATAGTTTAGTGTCATACCCAGGACATCCATTGGAGAGTGTTCTGACATTTATACCGGGAATATAGTCAGCTATTCTAAGCTCTTTCGGCAAGACGAATAGTTGAAAAGAATAACATACTGTACTGTAATAATAAGGGGGTCCCATCGTGGTGTATTGGTTAGCCAGTCTTTACTACTGAATTAGCGATTTCGATTCCTGTTGGATGCACCAGACTAGCGACCTTGTGTCACATCCTACCCATGTTGAACGGGTTGGGTAAATACTTTGGACTTCTAATCGCGGTGTAATGGTTGGCTTGTCTCGCAGATCTATTATTTCTAAGCTGTGAGTTCATTCCTCGTTTAATACTAGTGACCTTGTGTCACATCCTACGCTTAGCGAACGAGCTAGGTAAATTCCTTGGACGTCTCATCGCGGTGTAATGGTTAGCAAGCTAGTCTCGCAGATTACTACTGAATAGCGAGTTTGATCATTAATGGGATGACCTATACATGCGATCTTGTGTCACATTCTACCCATGGCGAACGGGTTGGGTATATACCTTAGGCGTTCCATCGTGATGTAATGGTTAGCAAGCTAGTCTCGCAGATATATTACAACTAAATAGCAAGTTCAACCGTCGCAGCATGCTCCATACATGCGACCTTGTGTCACATCCTACCCATAAAAACGGATTGGTTAAATACCTTAGGCGTCCCATCATGGTGTAATGGTTAGCAAGCTAGTTTTGCAGATCTAAGTAAGTAAAAAGTAAAGTCAGTACCAGCCGGACAGCGAGGAAGTCTATCCCCTTTTCACTAGAGCTAGACCGAGGAGATTGCTTTCTTATCGTCTGAGGCGTTGTGCCACACCTACTATCAGCTTCACACCGCACAGATCCTAGTGCTACTCATACGCTGATTTTACGAGGGCTGGTATCAAACCAAGAACTTTGAGGTTCCCAGCCGGACACTCTACTGAGCAATCCTCGCAGGATGCCCCATACATGCAACCTTTTGTCACTTGTCATATCATAGCTGCACTGAACGAGTTGGTTTTGGTTTTTTTGTTTTATGGCATATCAACCTCAGTGGGTCATTTAATGCCGACAAAGTTTTGAAATAAATCAATTCTTAATGGATAATACAATTTTTTTATAAATACCTTTTTCTATTTAACCCATAGATGGGACCCTAACAGGTACTACCACTCCGGGTCAGAGTGGACCAGGGAGCAATGGTGATGAAGGGGTGCTCCACATTCCCCAAACCTCCAAAACTGGAACCTCACCATCAGATAGAGTTAAACGTCATTCCCAGGACATGTAGACCCTCAGTCACCGCCTTCTAGCACCCATATGATAAAAAGGGGTTGGCGCTTGCCATAAGGGTTATAGGGTTGGGAAAATCATATAGGTGCTAGGGTTTGATGTGACCAGCCGATTGATCAGAGGGGGCTCTCCGACCGCCCGTCTAGCCCAAGATAGGGCCAAAGTGGAGTATTGCAAGTCATGAACTACTCATCCACCTGGGTTCTATCCTTAAGCATCACGGGTCGCCACCCACGGCCAACAGGTGGCCCCATTGGGGGAGTGACCCCTCTGCAGAGGTGCAGTCGGTTCATTCTAACGCCCCAGCCGACAGGGCAGTGAACGAGTTGGGTAAATACCTAAGTAGTAGTAATAGTAGTAGTAGTAGTAAAAATATTTTTTGTTGGGAAAAGCATTAGAAAAATCTATTGTTTTAAGTTCCACACATACTTAAATGCGTTTTTGTTTTTGTTTGACATGTGCTCGCTGTTTGATCCCAACATAAGTAATTTGGAGAGAAAGTTGTGATTGATGGAAAATAGCTGGACTTTGGTAGTCTAGTACATGTTATCTTAAGGGTGCGAAGCTGAAGAGAACAGTTGTAAGGAGGGGAGGATAGATGTCCCTCCCCGTTTCTCCACGCTACAACGAAGCCAATTTGCCCTAGACACGTGCGCCCAGACCAGAAATGGTTTCCACTTCTTTAGCTCCAACCAAAAGAGCAATACGCCCCGGCATACTTTGAGAATATATTTCTTCTTTTTCTCTTTTTTTTTTGCTTCTGTAATAAGAAAGATGTTGTTTGACAACTAATCTGGGAAAACCCGTGAGGTTTAATTGCGGTCAAATTCCATCTTTCCTGTTTGTCTTCCATTCGGTGGAAAGAATTATTTTTCCAGGTTTCGTTCGGTAAGTA
>CM042159.1:70787628-70812628 GCA_023376005.1 Doryteuthis pealeii | reverse complement strand
ATATATAATGTGTGGTGTGTGTGTTGTGTGTGTGTGTGTGTGTGTGTTGGGATTTATTTGGCTCCCCACGCAGGAATCGAGAATCTCGTTGGGTGGAAACAAAGATTACATGGTACGGTCGGTATTTACCTTGAGGGGCACTGCGCAATAAAACCTAATTCTTACTCCCTTTTAGACGACGGGTTAGGCGCTGCTTTGAGGGGAAAGACCTTGGAACCTAGCCGATAATCTTGCCTCACACAACGGTGCGAAACTAGGTAAGAGTATGTGTGTGTGTGTGTGTGTGTTTGTGTGTAAGATACATATATATGACCAAACTGATAATATATATATATATATATATATATAATATATATATATATATATAAAAGTAAAGTAGTCGGGGCGGCCTAATGTCGGTATCAGCCAATCAGTGAGGGAGTCTATCCACTTTTCACTTGCGCTAAACCAAGGAGATTATTTTAGCGTCTGAGGTGGCGCGCCACACCTACCATCAGCTCCTTACTTTACCACACAGATTCCTGTGCTACTCATAGGCTGAGTTGGCCAGGACCGGTATCGAACTAGGAAACTTGTGGTTTCTAGCCGAACGCTCTACCGACTGAGCTAACCCGGTTAGATAGCTAGCTAGCTAGATAGATAGATTGATAGATAGATTCTAACTATATGTAAAAGAAAGAAAGAAAGAAAGAAAGAAAGGTACACATTCTAATATTGATAACCCAGTCTTTCGAAGTAAACATTAATTTCACATCTAATGTTCGATGAAGTGATCGCTGACGGTTGACTTTTTTTATCAGACAGATTTTCATTAAAGGCTCAAAAAGCTGGTGACAGCCTGGGGCAAAATTCACAGCGCTTTTTTCTTTTGTTTCTTTTTTAGATTGAAATCTTTCTCGTTCTTTTACGACGCATTGATCACCCCCCCCCCGCCTGTCGATCGTTCCTTATTCGCTTGAATGACCCAAAACGCGTAGAAGGCAAATTTGAGACTTTTATGAGCGCCAATGAAAAACAGACACAATGCCAACTTACTTAGCAAAGTCAATTTCATGAGGTTGACCAGAATATTTGCCGGTTTTACAGCCTTCCTCTTTCTATATCCCTACCCCACCTTCCTCTGTCTGTCTCTCTCTCTGTCTCTCTCTGTCTCTGTATGTCTGTCTGTCTGTCTGTCTCTCTCTCTCTCACTGATGATTTTAACTCTATATTGCCTTTCTTTTTGCTAACTTTTCTATCACTTTTTTCTTTCTTCATCCTTCGAAGTCTCTCTCCCCTTCCCTCTCTCTCTCCCTCCCCCTTTCTCTCTCTCTCTCACTGATGATTTTAACTATATTGCCTTTCTTTTTGCTAATTTTTCTTTTACTTTTTTCTTTCTTCATCCTTCATAGTCTCTCTCTCCCCTCTCTCTCTCCAAGCCCCGCCCTCTCTCTCTCTCTCTCTCTCTCTCTCTCTCTCACTCTCTCTCTCTCTCTCTCTCTCTCTCTCTCTCACTCTCTCTGATGATTTTAACTCTATATTGCCTTTCTTTCTATTACTTTTTTCTTTCTTCATCCATCAAAGTCTCTCTCCCCCTCTCTCTCTCTCTCTCTTCACTCTCTCTCTTTCTCTCTCTCTCTCTCTCTCTCTCTCTCTCTCTCTCTCTCACTGATGATTTTAACTCTATATTGTCTTTATTTTGCTAACTTTTCTAATACTTTTTTCTTTCTTCATCCTTCAAAGTCTCTCTCTCTCTCTCTCTCTCTCTCTCTCTCTCTCTCTCTCACTGATGATATTAAATCTATTTTGCTTTTCTTTTTGCTAACTCTTTCAGATTTTTTATAATCTTTCTGAGATGACAAAAAAATTTAGAACAATTGAAATTGCAAATAAAAAAGAATTCAAAACAATTTGGATTCTCTTGAAATTTGTTTTAATTAAAAGATGCTTCCCAACTACACCTATATATATATACTAGCTAAAGTACCCGGTCTATGACCGGACTAAACAAAAAAGAAAAATAGGCACACCAAAGAGTGAGTAGCGAAAAAAATAAGAGATAGGTATACCCAATTTCGGTTCATTTTTTTAATATCTCATAAAATAGAATAGGGGATGGGGGTAGTCCTCATAAAATATTTCCCCTAATATATTTTCGTGAAAATCGGACCATTAATTGATTTTTCATAGTATATTTTAAAAATCCTCTTGTCGTAAGCTGTTTTTGGCTACGTAAAATTTCAATTGATTTAACGGTGCAAAAATAAAAACATTGTTTTTCAATCATAATTTTCACTATTTCCGTTAGCTGAAAATTTAAAAAAATCATCAGTAGTTTGTTTAATGTATCTTCTTTCGAACTGAAAATTTTGTTTCAAGATAATATTAATTTTTATGCAAGTTTCATTGTATTAAATATAGGGGTGGGGTAAATTTCACAGGGAAAATTGGTGGTAACTAATTAGAGATAATTATTTATCAAATTTTTAAAAAAATCACCGAGAATTGTCTAATGAATAAACGGTCGAAATAAATATTATATTCGAGACTACACTAATATGAATGAATTAAAGTGATTTCTAAAGTTTTTTAAAAAATGTTAATAAATGATTAAAAGAAATCTCGAGATAAGGGCTGAATTTGAAAAACGCTCAGGAAAATTAGGGTGACCAAACAAAAAAAAAAACAAAAAAAACAGAACCCAAATTATTTATTTTCCCATTAAACTAACTTTAAACTCCAACCCTAACCCTAACCCCCTAAACCCCCTTAGTTAAAATTAAGTTTTATTACAAAATTTGTGAGTTCTTTTTTTTCTGGGTCACCCTGTATATAGGTGACCCAGAAAAAACAGAACCCAAATTAATTATTTTCCCATTAAACTAACCCTAAACCCCAACCTTGACCTAAACCCCCCTAGTTAAAATTAACAGTTTTATTACAAATTTTGTGGGTTCTGTTTTTCTGGGTCACCCTAATTTTCCGACCGTTTTTCAAGTTCAGCAGAAATAAATTCGAAAGACCATTTCTGGCGGTTTTTAGTTAAAAAAAGAAAGAGAGAGAAAAAAATGGTGGCTTAATTTGGCGGACCTGAACTTTTGGAACCCCCCGCCCTCTAGAATTTTCGTTTTTAATTTTTTTTTCAACGGATTATTATCGATTGCACACCAATCTATCCGATTGTAAAAAAAAAAAAAAATTAAAAAAAGTTTTTTATTTTTCGAGTTTCCAGGGGTGCTCATTTCCCCGTATAAGTTTATAGTAAACCGAACCCCCATATCGGAACCGCTCTATCTTAATAGTTGGGCTGAATTTGCACTAAGGTGTCAAAATTAAAGTGACATATAAAAAACAGAACCCACAAATTTTGTAATAAAACTGTTAATTTCAAGTAGGGGGGTTAGGGTTTGGGGTTAGGGTTAGGGGTAGGGGTTGGTGTTGGGGTTAGTTTAATGGGAAAATGAATAAATAATTTGGGTTCTGTTTTTTTCTGGGTCACCCTAACTTTGACACATTTGCGCCAGTTTCCTTTCCAGCGGTTCCGATATGGGGGTTCGATTTACTATAAACTTATACGGGGAAATGAGCATTTTTTTACAGTCTGATAGATTGGTGTGCAATCGATAATAATCCATTGAAAGAAAAAAAAATTTGATTTTAGAGGCCCCCTCCCCTCTAAAATTAAAAAAAAATGTTCAGGTCCGCCCTTAATTTAAAAAAAAAAATCTGCCTATTTATTTATCATTAGAATTATGATAAATTAAAGGACAAATTTTCTCATTCAAGTTACGTACATTAGAATCATTTAAGTTTAAGGTAAGAACATATCATACACTGTTTTGTTTATATATGAAATTTTAACTACATCGTATTTTTATTATATTTTTTTTTTGTTTTTATTACAATACGAATACAACTATGTTTACTTAGTTACGAAATAAGTAGTTATAATTTAACTACCTATTTTTGTAAAAGGCTTTTCTTTCTAAAAATTCTTTTGTTTTTAATTTTTTCGTATATATACAAAGTTGAGTTGGATTATATTTATTAAATAAACAATAAGCGCTTACTTTTTTTTTTTACTTTACTTCGCTCTTTCTTACCAAATAAATATTTGTAAGATAGGTTATTTCATTTCATTTCTAACTAAATTAATATTTTAAAGACAGGAATAAAAAGATTGCGATATGAATAAGATTTGATTTTTCCTTAAAACATACTTTTGCTGTCCGAAGCAAAATAATTTTTTTATAATTCGCTATAAAAAATAATTCAATTGATAAAGACTCGTACAAATTATATATTGAGCAAGATTATTTTCTCTTCTTTTCACGAAAAGTTTCACTGAAACTCCAGTTTGAAAATAATAATAGTATTTGGGGACAATTTTAAATTCAGTTTTTAATTGCTTGATAAGTTAGAAATACATTGTAATTTATTTCTTTGAATTTTTCCTACATGACAATTCAAATCTAGTTCTTAACGATAAAAAGAATGCAATATCTATTTTTGCTTACATTATAAAACGTTTTCATTAGTTCTCTAAACTATTAAGACTATTTTAAAAACCATTAGTATTAATTACTAAACAACTCGTTTTATCATTTTTTTTAAATTTACATTTATACAACCCTATACTGGTGACTGATTTTTATTGACATTTAAAATCTTATTTAAAAAAAATTTAACCGTAAACTTGTGTTTTGAAACAATTTTCATTTTTCTACAATTTTTTGTGCATGACAACAATTTAATTTAAGTGAGTGTACATTGTACAATAAAAGTTAGTTTCAAAAACATACGATAAATATAAATAAATATTTAGAAAGATTATAAAAAAAAACGAATTTATTTTACGTTAAAATTAAGTCATAGTTCAAGTTTGTCGCTAACATTTTCATTCTTTCTTTCTTTCTTTCTTTCATTCTTTCTTTCTTTCTGCTGCTGAAAATGTTAGCGACTCGCCTGACTGTTTTAGTCAGGCGAGTCGCTAACATTTTCGTTGTTTCCTTCTTTCTTTCTTTCTTTCTTTCTTTCTTTCTGCTGCTAAAACAGCCCCTGCTGATACACCAAGCATTAGCAGCAGCGGCTATGCTATGGCTTTCGAAAAATCGTTAGATTTTTGTTTGATAAATTAATTATACCCCTTAATCGGTAAAAATCAATAACCAAATTTGGAGTGTTTCTTAGAACGATATCAATGTGTATGCAAGATTTTAAATCTGAGTGACCTCCCGTTTTGGAGTTATACGTCGACACATACATACCAAAATCTCTCTTTTATATATATATATATATATAATATATATATATATATATGTGTGTGGTGTGTGTGTGTGTGTGTGTGTGTGTGTGTCATCATCATTATCATCATTGGGTAGTGCTGGCACCACGGATATCCATGAATCTCTCTCTCTCTCTCTCTCTCTCTCTCTCTCTCTCTCTCTCTCTCTCTCTCTCTCTCTCTCTGTTTCCAACCATCTCTATCGGTCCTAGCCACTGAGAGATCTTCAGCGCAGTATCCAAAATCCGTGCTGGGCTGATTGATGTAGATTTTTGCTGGTCGGCTTACACTGGTGTGTCCATTTGTAGGTGTCCACAGGAGGTGTCTACTTATGAGTTTGTCCTTGCTTCGCCAGCAGTGTCCAGCATGTCTTCTTCGTTTTATTCAGATAGTTAGCTTGGTAGGGGACAAGTGACCATACAGCTGATTTCTTGGGGAGTGCTGTTTCCAAGATTTATTCAAGACCGCATCCTTCAGCAGCTCCCATTTAGCCTTTTCTCTAATCGCTTCGTTAGAGTCCAAGTGGTTCAGCCATACAGTAGCACTAATACGGTTACGACTTGAAAAAAAGGTTCGCTTTATTATATCAGTGAGATCAAATATTCATATATATATATATATATATATATGTATGTGTGTGTGTGTGTGTGTGTGTGTGTGTGTGTGTGTGTGTGAGTGTGTTGTGATGGTGTGTGTGTGTGTGTGGTGTGTCGAATACACAGACACACACAGATATGTATTTAAGTGTGGAATACACACACGCACACACACAAACACACACACACACACACACACACACACACACATATATATATATTATATTATTATACTAAAGCTGAGTTTATCAACCTTCGCCAGTTAAAGGATTTTTTCTATTTATGCTATGGACACAATATTTATACTTAGATATTCCTTGGTGTTAGCACTACCCAGTGTTTTTTAAAAAAATTCAGTTTAATTGGTTTTAATTAGGCGTAATTAGCAATTTAGTCAACAACCGACTAATCCCTGTCTAAATTATACCTGACTCTCTTCCACTCTCCCTCTATATAGAGTTCAGGTAAGTGGGAGAATTAATGTGAGTAGTCGAGTTATACGGAGTGGGAGTTGCCTGCTGATTTTTACAGGCAAACACCCTACCAGCCCTCCTAACTCTAGGTAGATTCGCCCCTCCCTTTCTCCAGACCAAAGAGAAATTTTGGTTTGTTTTAATAAAACAAAACAAAAGTATCTTTTTACGGCATGATTTCAATTTTAGTTGAGCGTAAATTTTACGAAATTGAAATCATGCTTTAAAATAGATTTTTTAAATTACTTTAATTATTAATTCATAGAGTATTAAACTTACTTTTAAAATATTTCATGTTGGGTAAAAAAAATAGTTATATATAAATATTATGGAATTCAAATGAGCAAACATGACTACCCCCACTGGTTAAGTGAAAGTTTTCTTCGGGCTTAAAAAGTTTGTTTAGTTAAAACAAAACAAACTAGACTGACTTTTGATTTAGGTCGGTAAAATTAAAACGGAAAGTTTTTGCTAGTACCAAATGACAGTTTAACTGCAGTCTATGAATTAACATTTTGCGAATTTGTTTACGGTTTTAGGGGATTAAGGTTGTTTTTAATTACGTATTGCTTAAAAAAATAAACAACAAAAAACACAAATTACTATACATTTAATGTTGAAAAATATTTTTTAAACTAAGTTTAATTGAAATTATACATTGCTATATTAACACAAACAACTGTCTCAATAATAGATTCAATAATTAATTACAATGGTTAATTAAATGTATAGTAATTTGGGTTTTTTGTTGTTTATTTTTCGCAAAAATGTTAATTCATAGAATACGTACGGCTTTAAAAAAAATAAACTCTGTCTTTAGTCTTTTTATTTATGCAGAAAATAGTATCAATCAAATATATACCACTCCGATATTACAGTCTGAATAATACAAATAATTGTAATCTTTGCGGAGTTCCGTCATGGCCTCTTGCCTCAAAGCCAGCTTGCCGGTGACTGATGAAAAAACAAAAAACAAACACCAGCTACGAAGTCCGTAGCGGAAGCGGCGTGAAAAAAAAAACAACTTGGGTTTAGGGTTTAGGATTTGGGGTTGGGGTTTAGGTTTAGTTTAATGGAAAATAAATAAATGATTTGGGCTCTGCTTTTTCTGAGTCACCCTGTATACAGGGTGATCCAGAAAAAAACAGAACTTTGTAATAAAACAGTTAATTTTAACTAAGGGGGTTTAGGGTTAGGGTTGGGTTTTCAGTGGAAAATGCCCCAAGTTGTTTTTTTGTTTTTTTCAAGTGATACCGCTTCGGATGCAGGAAGCCAGGACGGAACTCCGCAAAGATTACCATTATTTGTATTATTCAGACTATTGTCCTCGTCTTCATTGTTATTTGTACAAAGTTTCGGTTGATGTGCCCTCCGGCCTTCTTCAGGTATTTCTTGTCGGACTCGGGAACCTTCTTGTAATTGGGAGCCATCACGGAACTTTGAACCCAACCCTTTATTAGGTCCACGGGGGTATCCTGTTCTCATTCCACTAACCATAGCTGGGGTACAGGTGTTAAGCTGTGTTAATTATTATTCTATGTTACTGCTGCCCCTGACCAGGATTGAACCTGCAGTGTAGAGATAACTGGCATTTAGAACTGTCTTAATCTAACCCATTTATCTATTAGGATATGTGTTCAATTGAACAATCCAGTGTGAATTTTTTCAATTACAAGTTACAATTTATTTTGTAAAAACGGATTTTAAGTAGCCTCTTGGCAGGCATCTTGATCAAAATCGACGAAAAAAACGTTTTAAATATATCAAAAATAAATTATGTGTGTAATATTATTTTGCTTTTTTACTGATGCTCATTATGTTACTACTTTTCGACTTAGACAAAAATTTGACCTTAAATAATCAATTTAATAAATTTTAGTTCGTTTTTAAAAATGAAAAGCAAATGATATTTTGGCAGATCCTACTCTTTTCCCAAATCAACTAGAGAGAGCTTAATGGGTGACCCAACGGGTCACATTTTGTCTAGTATATATATATATGTATATAAAGAAATTTGAAAAAAAAAACAAGTGTTCCAAAAATGAGATGAATTTATTTATCGACGCTTAAACGTTTCGGTTTCTTTAAACCTTCATCAGGATGTATTAAGGGGTGAAGAAATTGATGGATGTTTTTATGGATGACAGGAGATAAAAAAAATCTTAATAAAATTTTTTTGTCGGATTTATTTCCATATTTACTCCTATATATATATATATATATATATATATATATATATATTATATATATATCCTGTTTTATATTATCCTATTATTATACCAGAAAATATTGCAAATATAGCGCAAAGAGCACATTAAAGAATCTATCGGTTAAAACGCTTTTAGTGTTCAATTTTAATCAAAGTTAAATATATATATATATATATATATATATATATATATATATATATATATATATATATATATACATTTATTCTCTTTTCCTTTTCCTTTCTACAGTCATCCGTCTGTTCTTTCTTTCTTTCTTCTTTCTTTCTTCTTCTTTTCTTTGTTCTACTTATTTATTTGCCTATATCTATTATTCTTTTTTCTATATGTTCCTTCTTATTTTCCTTCTTATTTTATTTCTGTATTTTTCTTTTTTTTTTCTCTCTTTGTTTTCTTATATATCCTTTCAGCCTCTTTGCATTCATTTTCTTTCTTTCTATCTTTCTTTCTTTCTTTCTTTCTTTCTTTCTTTCTTTAATCATTCTATTTCTTTTTATCTCTTCCTTCCTTCTATATTTCTTTTCCACAGTCTAATTCATAAAGGACACGTGTTTGATCCGCCTTAATGACCGATGAGCAAAGAAATATTTGAATGAATTTTTAATTATGAATTCGTTAAATATACATTAGGTTATTTTGCTGCATTCTGAGTTCGTAATTTTCCTAGGAACTGTACACGTGTGTCTCGTAGTATACGTAAAAAATATAACTATAAAGTTACCATATAGGCATTTGTGCCTTTCCTTCTCATAAGGTTGTAGGACGCGCGTGGTTAATGGTTAAAGTCCATGGGCAATAGACTCGTCGACCCGAGTTCAAATTCCTGGACGTGGCAATTATTTCACTTAGCGCTAATACCATTGGGAAAGGTATGAATCCTACTCTCCCTCCAGCTATGGGCAAATAGTAGGGCAGACTGGGCTCTTTAACCGTGGTTAGGCAACCGGTCTAGGAGAAGGAAAACTCTGAATTCAAACCTGTTGAACTCCGCATAAGAAATTGGCCTTGTGTTGCATCCTGCTCGTGCGGAGGGGTTGGTAAATATATATAAGGTTATTTTGGACTATCCCACTTCTTGTGCTAGTGGTTGATTTCAAATACAGCAAATTACCAAACAATATGAAAATAGTCAAAAGTTTTGTTTTTAATACCCCCCCCCTTTTAGCGGGGAGGGGGGTCTATCCATCCACGCTAAAGGGGGGGGGGTATTAAAAACAAAACTTTTGACTATTTTCATATTGTTTGGTAATAAAAAGGTGTCAGACATAATAAAAAGGTGTCAGACATATTTCTTTTCTTTACCAGATATCTATTTAGTCTTAACTTAAGAGTATATTTTAATTAATCCTTCACGTCTATTATTCGAGATTCGTAAACAGATGTACGACCTAGTTCGTTCAATACTCTTGTTCTCTTATAAACATTAAATGTGTTGTTGATATATCCGGGTTAAGGATATATTATGAAGTTGGTATTTGGTATGTTATCGCAGTAGTAGTTGGTGCGTCGAATAGCAGGTTGTCTTTCCGAGCAGTCGTGCTGTAGTCTGGCGAGTAAGTTTAGGCTGGTAGTCTTAGGTTTATTTTCCCAGTACCCCACTCGTACCGAGTCAGGCACGAAGGCCCTATTTTATGTGGGACCACCCACAAGCCGAGACTCATAGGTGGCGGGTAGAAAAAATTGCGTCGATCCCGTCGGCATTCCCCCTCAAGGGGGCGCCTCAGGCGCTGGCAATAAAACCAGCCTGCCCCTTTAAGTCAAGGGAGCAGGTATTGCCTGGAGGATGGCCCTCTGGGATCGACGCTATTAATTTTCCATCTCACCGGTCCAGTGGCCGAAGCTCACTGGACCCCGCCCGAAAGACGGGTTGTAGGTTTAGGCGCTTGACCATCACAGTGTCGACTATTTATACAAGACACTGTCCAATCAGATTATAGTGAGGGCGCACCAAGGTATTTACATATTCATTATATCAGTTGTATTTATTCATGTTACGTTGATCATGTTTTAATTCTGCTTGCACCGCCCATATTATACTTGTAGCCCATTACTTCCAGGACAAGGTGGAGCTGGAAGTAATGGTGATGAATGGGTACACAAAGATTCAGAATTGAAACTGCACCATTAGATGCAGTTTAATGTCATACCAGGACACTAAGGCCCTTAGTTACCATCTTCTAGCACATATATGTTTCTAAAAAAGCTGGAGGTTTGCCATAAGAGCAATAAGGTCAGGGCAATCATATAGGTGCTAGGGCTTGATGTGATCAGCTAATTAAGGGGAGGGCTCTCTCCGACCACTCGTCTAGCCTAAGTAAGAGCAAAGTGGAATGTTGCAAGTCATGGACTGCTCTGGTCACCACCCACGGCCAACAGGTGGCCCCATTGGGCGGTCGTGCCCACCTACAGAGGTGCAGTAAGCATATTCTACCATTATAGTAAGCTAACATTCCTTTGTGCCTTTTAAATGATCATTGTTATTTCATTGGATTTACAGCAGAATATTCATAAAAGTTTCCTTTTTCATATATCTACTATTGTCTGTAACAAAAAACTGTCACAGCTTACGTCACAATATTCTTGTGTTATATATGCACACAACATTTTATTTGAGAGGACAGAACTGAGTTTTTTTTTTTTTTTTTTTTACTCCTTTAATGTATATGAGGATTTGCTTACTTGTGATACAAACCCTCTGACATTGAATTTTTAACTGCCCACCCACTTAGAGAATATTTTTCAAAAATTAATTTTTACACTGCCCAGAAGGCGTTTTCTGTTGCTAGTTAGGAATAATAAAAGTTCAAATAGAATGGAAGAAATGATGACATGAAAACCAAAATTTGGTGAAGTAATTATTTATTAAGAAAAGAACATTTTTTTTGTTCACATATTTTAAAGATCCATAAAGATTAGAGATTATATGTTTCCATGACAACAACAGTTTAATTTGTCCAGTATTCTGTGCATGATACATTTTTTTAAAAATTTATTTATTAGTTTATTGCATTTTACTAATTAAGATTTTTGTTTTGTTTTTTGCAGGGCAACAAGAATCCAATAAAATGAGCCGAACTCCGACAGAAGAGATTCAGTAAATGTTTCTTTTCAATTCGAACATCTTCATTGGTTAATCTGAAAGTTCAATTTAGAAAACAAATATCCTTTGCCATCATTCATTCCAAGTTTGGATTCAATGGAGGATTTACTCTATGCTTAATTGTGGGATAATCTTCGTCCGAAAAAGAAAGTTTTATTTGCAACTAACCCACTAAATATTAAATCTTCGTTAATTCCAAACATCCGACAAAAAAAAAACATAAGAATTATTTTTCCAATGATCTACCTATTAAATTTTAAAAAAACATTCAGTCTTAAATATTTATTGAACCTAAGAAATAAATCTGGCAAACCAAAATAAATTCATAAACCAGTCATTTGATAAATTGATAAAGTCTGAACAGCTCTGGAATTATCTATAAAACGCCTAGGGTCCCAAACCCATCGGGCGTCATTTTTCCAAAACATATTTCTATTTCATCATTAGATTTTAATCTTTAACATTAATACATCGAGAAAAAAAATTATTATTTTGAATTTTTTACCCAAGATAGAAGTCTCAAATTTCATATAGATTAGCGCCTCAGTAGGTAAAAGTGTGACCCTGTAGTCAACAATATCTTTTCACCATAAAAACAAATCATCATATGTTATTAATATAACAAATATATACTGTCAATTTCAACTATAAAATTCTTTGTGTCGATTAAAATAGCTATATTGGCAACCAATCAAAACTGTCTAATTAGATTGTTTTGCATCTGAGGTGGAGCGCCACACCTATCATCAGCTCCTCACTTTACCGCAATATTTACCGAAAATCAAATATGCTTGGGCCTGATGGACGACTTGACCAACTTTACAATCTTGGAACCACATTAGACTCTGAACAGCATCATTTTCAATCACCGACCACAATGGTCCTCGCGTCAACGACGACACTCAACCCCAACGCGTCGGGCAACTGGACGCAAGAACCCGACAATCACTTCTATCTAACCCCCGAAGTTAAAACCGTCTTGATTATCGTCTACTGTGCCACAACTGTAGCGTCCGTCTTCGGCAACGCCCTTGCCATTTCCGTGTTCATCATGGGCAAGAGGTGTCGCACGACATCCGGCCGTTTTTGATCAACCTGGCCATAGCCGACCTCATCATGGGTATCTTCTGCATCCCGTTCACCTTCACCGTGGTCATCCTGGGCACGTGGATCTTTACCAAACCGATGTGCCCGATCGTCCTCTTCTTGCAACTCTTCTCAGTCACTATGAGCGTCTCGACCAACATGGCGATCGGCATCGACCGGCTTGTGGCGGTGACCAACCCGCTCAAGTCGCGCATTACCACGTCGAAATCGCACTACACGATAGCCAGCATCTGGCTGATTGCTGTCTCCATTGCATCTGTCCAGTTCTTCGTGGCCAAGGTCAACGTGCACGGGATTGGCGAAAACGCCAAATTGGACTGCGCCGAGACGTGGGCAGAACCAGAACATCGGATGGCCTACAGTTGGGTGGTCATGCTGCTCACCTGTATCGTACCCCTAGTTATGTGATTATAACTTATTCGATTGTCGGCACTGTTTTATGGCGTAGAACGGCGCCCGGGAATGCCGACGAAACACGAGACCAGCTAGCAATCAGAGCAAAAATAAAGGTAAGTTGATTGTTTATTTCGTGAAAGTGTAACGTAGCGGTTCTATTTTAAAGGAGTGATGACGTGTCAGTAGTAATTGTAAAATACTTACCTTCTTCTTGTTCTGTTTTACATCTCGAGACTAGATAGATCGGAAGAATGACATTCTCACTCTTTTGAGTCTGGAATAAACTAGGATTTGCTTGACGATATCTTGCCTTGTGCCATTCGTGGTTTTTAAATCACAACACAAGACAATCTTTTTTTTTTCTTTTTCGTGAGTTCGTTTATTATATCCCCAAATCAAAATGCCTTGGATACAGACACGTATCTTGTGTCTGCCCTCTAAATCAGCTAAGTACCAACTGATCTACCATCCCTTTCTCATTTCTCACTCTCTTTACTGCCTTGCCCTAACCAATCAGCACTCAACAAGTGGCCTAGTTCTTAGTCATCAACATCTTTTGCACAATTATTTATACGTAACTTATCGAATCCCTGGCTTTTTTCCACTTGATTATGTTACAAAAGCAATTTTATTGGGTTTTAAATTATACAACAGTTTTGATACGGGGTTGATATATTATTTCAGTTTTGAGGAGAGACCTGGTTTGTATTGCGGTAAAAACTACCCAAAAATAGGGCAAATCGCCTCTGGAGAGTGGTCGACCCACAAAAGCGTTACAACCTGCGACTAGTGGGAGAAACAGAAAGAAGAAAAAAAACTTCTCTGACTAGATCAGAGTTTCCGAATCTGGTTGTTGGGCTGAATGGCATTCTTACTCTTTTGAGTCTGGAATAAACTAGGATTTGCTTGAGGATATCTTGCTTTGTACCATTCATGGTTTTTAAATCACAACACAAGACAATATATTGTTTTTATTTTTCGTGTGTTCGTTTATTATATCTCCAAATCAAAATGCCTTAGGTACAGATACGTATCTTGTGTCTGCCCCCTTACTCAGCTAAGTACCAACTGATCTACCATCCCTCTCTTCTAGAAGGCAGTAGAAGGTTGCAGCAATGCCTCATTGCGACCTAAAAATTTCGTAAAGGTAGTTTTGTAAGTATATAGGCTGCCTACCGACAGAGATCAGAGTAGACAGTGTAATAAATGATAATAAAAAGGTTGACGCCTTACCTTTTCGGCGACAGAGTTAATATAATAGGGTTACCTAATCAAAATTAGGGGTAAATTTACATGAACAGGAATAACAAACATATATATATTTACCAACCCCTCCGCACGAGCAGGATGTGACACAAGGTCAATTTCTTAAGCAGATCTTATATGATGTAAAATATTTCGTGTTGGATGTAATATAAATCAATTTAATCATTTATTATTATTATTATTATTATTATTATTATTATTATTATTATTATATCAATAGTATTATTATATTCATTTGTTTATTTACTTATTTATATCTAATCACCATGGCCACCAAACACAAATACGCTCTTTAATATGCACATACATATGCACGTGCAATCCCGCGCTAGGATATAGTCATAACGTCACAACCAACACGCATTTTCATGGACACGCGCATGACAACATACGCGCAAGTACAAACAAAAACGGATTCACGTAAACATACAACACGAGAATACAGTTATATAAAAATACCATCATTTTCAAAAAAAAGAAATTCATTTAAAAAGAAATGCCATAACTAGACTGCTTCAGTTCCATTGATCTTTTGAAAAAGAGATATTATCTCGAAAATTCAAGAATTAAATACAGGTTAACACACAACATCATTGTTACCGTATTATTATTTTTCTTTATACCTGCATTGTGATAGCCTTCTAAATCAACCTCCTAACCAATATATATATATATATATATATATATATATATATATATATATATGTGTGTGTGTGTGTGTGTGTGTGTGTGTGTGTGGTGTATTTTGGCAGCAAGTTATTGTTTAGGTTTTGTTAAAGACCATGGAACATTTCTTCTTTATAATCTTTGTTGAAGAAACAAGAAGATTTGTCAACACTTTAACAAAACCTGCTTAAACAATATATATGTAAACAATACATATATGAACATTATATATATATATCCGATGAACAAACATTGATTTAAAACTTTTTTTTTTTTTTTTGTAAATCGTAAAAGTGCTCAAATGCTATCCAGTAAGTCAGAATAAGATTTTTTTTATATCGGCTCATAACTAAAAGTTTCCTGTATCAGCTAAGATGAATGGCCAGATGAAATATATATATATATATTGACTCAGCAACAACAACAGCAAAAACAACACATCATACCATAGTTAGAAGTATATAAGTAGGTAACCCAGCCTAGAGTATTTCATTCTGAAGTGTCGAATGATGTAGGTATTGGGAAGAAGACGTAGTTTAGTGATTTTGATAAAGGCCGAATTGGTACGACCGGAAGTCTAGTTCCGACCATTTCCTGATCGGTACGGCTTCCTGGATGTTCATGTTCAGTTGTGTTCTGAGCGGGAAAAATCAGCAACAAAGACACGGAGGCGTCGAAGACTTATCGATGCGATAAGTGCATCGATGTTTCTCCCGCCAAGAACAAACAGACAGAAGAGTTACTGTAGCAGAAATAGCAAAGAGCTTTAATCAAGATTAAGGAAGGGAAAATGTCATGAGTACGCTGATCTGTGTTGTATATAAAGACTGTGTAGCCGCAGGCTACTCAGAGTATGTATTAAGCCAATTTCCCTGTCGCACAATCACCTGTTACACAAGGTCAATTTTTATGCTGAGCAAAGTTGGTTTGAATTCAATGTTTTCATTCTCTTAGATTGGTTGTCTAACCCAGGCTGAAGAACCTAGTCTGTCCTACTATTTACCCATAGTTGGGGGATAACATGTGTATTTAACTAACATAGAGGGTTATGCAAATAAGTTAACAGACCCAAATCTATCAACCTCAGATTTTGCTTTAACTTTGCTCACAGGTTCTTTTGATGGTTGGTTATATTTTACAACATGTCAACCCTTGTTGGGTTATCTTATGCCAAAGAAGTTTTTGTTTATCATCATGTGATGGGCAAAACTTGCAAATCGGTCGGAAAATTAGGGTGAACCAGAAAAAACAGAACCCACAAATTTTGTAATAAAACTGTTAATTTTAATTCTGTTTACTACTATGATAACCGTTACGCTAAGTGTACCAGTCAGAGTGCCCATGCTAACTAATGTACATCGTTTACCGTTTCTCTGGCGGGCACACAAGAGTCGGAACTGGAACTCGTATGAATACAAGTTTTCCTGGTTGGGTATGTTTTGCTTTCTCCTGAAGAAGCTAGAAGACAGGATACGTGTGTGTTGCTATCCACGAGGAAGATGGAATTTTGGCATTAAATAACCCATAAGGAATTGATATGCCGTTAAATAAATAAGCCACACCAAATCAAACCTTGCTATCTATTCTTCTCCACTATTTCTCTCTGTTCTTCTCTTCTATTTCACTCTCTTCTTTTTCTCTATTAAAATCAAACATTTACAAATGAACCAAATTTCGGCATAAGATAGCCCATAAAAAGTTGATATGCCATTAAACAAATTAACCCAACACACTACAATCATCATATAGTAGGATTCATACATTATTCAAGGGTGTTAGCGCTAAGTGAAATTCAAACAGCCTCGTTTAGGATTTAAACTCATCTTGTTGTGTTCATTTCTTACAAAGGTAAATATTACACCTGTTGACTTTTTTGTAATATAAGGCGTGTGTTAAAAGCCCACTCCTATTTATAGACTCGCCGTGAACCATGTGACCAACTTCTTGGCCAATCACTGGCAGTACTCTCCTGCTGTTATAATATTTATACCGGCTGTTCGGATCTTAACTACTCATAACTACTTAAGCCTTCGTGGACGACGGACCTCATAGGATTAAATCACTGGACCTTTAACAAACGCAGGATAGGAATTATCGCAGGATAGGACTTTTACACTTACCAAAGGATTCCATAACTCAGACTTATAGGCAGGATAGGACTTATTTCACTTTACCAAAGGATTCCATAACTCAGGACTTATAGGCAGGATAGGACTTATTCACTTACCAAAGGATTCCATAACTCAGGACTTACTTACTTTAAGTCCTTTCAACTGGCCATGATGGCGTTCAAACACTTAATACCACGCGCATCTAAAAACCATGGAATTTGTATGGATCATTAGCATTAGATAAGAATGCTTGAAAACATTTAATTGTGGAAACAAATGAGTATACTTAAATAGGAATAGTTACTACTACTACTACTACACTACTACTACTACTAATAATAATAATAATAATATAATAATAATAATAATAAATACACAATTATATGATTATGAATGATTTATTTATGTATTATAAAATATTGATTGAAACTAGTGGGACGTGTGATATCCACAGTATCATAATTTAATTATTAAATGTTTGATATATTTACTTAAGAGCTTGTTTAGTTCAATATGTAAAAAGTATAGTAATCTTGATTAACTGCCTCTCTCTCTCTCTCTCTCTCTCTCCCCCTCTCTCTCTTCTTCTTTCTTCCTTCTTTTCCTTCTTTCTCTTTTCCTTAGGATCAATTGAAACAGACAATAGCGTATTCACTTCGCGCGCTCACGTCCTCTTCTACCCGCTTCTTCTCTTCTTCTTTCTTTCTTCATTATTTTCTCTGAGTAGTATGTTCTATTTCTTCTCTTTCTTCTTTATATATAAAAATGGCATCGTTCCATTATTTAGTTGAGGTGACGATACTCATAAGAAATAAGAATTCGGTGAGTAAGCGACACCATATAATCAGGATTTACTTTTTTTGCATTTCATCTATGATTATTTTGAAGGTCTCATTTTTAACCAGAGGGTGTTACAAGATAATAACGGTCGGAAAATTAAGGAACAAGCGTATTGATATGTAAGTTATGATTACTAATTATTATAGTCATTACTTACTCCAATATATAGTCCTTTCGGCGGGGTTTTTAATACACTGTAATCCCTGCAGAGGGATAAGACTCGCCAAAAAGGCATGTTTGGGTTGACACTCTAAACTGGGGTAGTGTGGGTACCAACTTTATGCCACGTTAACTCATCAGATACAACGTAGAGTCTCCGACTTAGATGCTGTACGTTATTAATTGCAGCCTGATAAGGTGAGCCTCAGCAATGATCGTCCGAAATAATAGTCTGTTCTCTCATATATATATCATTAGATTTTCAGATCATTTATTACTCGAGGTGTATGGGCGCCGAGTGTTAGCGCGCTCATAAGTACAAGAGACAGAGCCACGTGTCCCTAAATAAATAGGAATAACACCAAAGCGTTCACAGGAGCGAATGTGACGCCTACTTCAAGACACGTACTCGAGATAGATAACCGCCGAGGTCTCTAAGCTCTGCAAGCAAGGTAAAGACAGGGGTGACGGTACAATAACTGGTTCGCTCTGAGTAAATGCAATTTGTTTATTGCTCGACTCAATCTTCATATGTAACATGTCCAATAATACTGCATCTTGAATATACACAAGTATTGTATCTTCTAGTCTCTTGTGAAAAAGTGGATAGGTACAGTAAATCCACTCCCTCGTTTACAGAAGGCCTGTAACCATATACTCTCAGTAGAACTTTAGGCTCATAGACACCCCGCCCTAGAACTCTTAACCTAGCATGGTTACATCTTTCTCCACTGTGACTTAAGTCAGGCTTAATCTTCTCTTTGTCTGACAGAACCGGCCTCCGCTCCTAGAAAAAGCAGGAAGTATCGAACGGGTCCTAGTCAGCGCTATGTGAAGTTCACTTCGTACTAAATACTCCTGCGACAGGTATGATATCCCCGCTTCGCATCCCACGGTTATAGTCGCTTAAATAGTGCACTCTACTTAGTTCGTGCAAAAGGATCTGTGCTTGCAGGTTGTTTCGGGATTTACTAAATTAAAATCATCAAGAAGTGACATGCCAGTTAAAACAAATTTAAACCAAAGCCATTACATGATGGTAATCCATGTCGACTATTAGGGTAATTATATACGGGACGACGTTTCTTGAAGGTTTTTCATCCAATATAATTCTTAATACTGTGTCACTAAACAGAAATCGATATTACTTTATTCATCATTTTTATAGTTTATGTTGTTTAATTAATGGGTGGTCTCTTTCTTTACAATCCATCGTATAGAAATTAATTGGAAAGGATAGTGTGTTTTATATTTCTGTAACCTATTAATTGTGAGAGATTGTGTGTTTTCTATGTCTGTAACCAAACTGAGGGGGAAATTGTGTAGTCTGTTAGTGATATAATCTTTATATTACGAATAAATAAGTAGGATTGCTTATATTGTACCTTTGTTTCTTCTATGTCTGTAACCAAATTGTAGTGACCAAAATTGTGTGTTTTATGTCATGATAGACCCATTAAGATCTACTCATACATGATTGAGCAATCTACGTACTTGTCTCACGATGCGTTTAGATGTCGCATGTTAACCGTACGGCTGGCTCGCATAGGTAGTGGTCGGCCGAATCCGAGAGACTAAAAGACTCCTGCAACTGGAGAGCTACATGACATAACCTCATGGGTGTGATAACGCTACGTGAAGTTTTATACATGCATACAGATTGGTGCCGCCTCCCTACTGTCGATCTCAAGAGCATTGTACTTGCTCAAAAATCGCACTGATCTTCAAGTTGTCATTCTGTGCACTTGTCCCTCTTCTCCTGCCTCGCGGACAAAATCTTAGCGACTCAACGCAACACCGCCTCAGCGTTTGGCTCCGCGGTGTGTGTGCAGAATTTCATCCAAATAGAAACGACTGTATACATTGTCGAGCAATGTCAACCCTGATATCATACATCATGAAGCTAAGAAGGTACGCATAGTGAGAATGGCCATACTGTGTCCTAACAAAGCATCTGGTATCATTCATACATTCAAATACTTTTGGTGATAACCTAATCACCACATGAAATCTAAAGATAGGATCTGAGATGTGTTCCTCGAAACCAATTGAGGACTTCATAGTCTACAGGAGTGCGTGCTGCAACTTCTTATGTGCACAACTCAAAAATACTATAACATTTAATATAATACTAACACTCGGAATCTTCGAGCTCAAGAATTGACACAAGTGAAGGAACCAACTTGATCAACTATCTACACAAGTTATCATTTCAATTGCCTCTTTTGTATTACGACTCGCATGTATACCATGGATATTTTTCAAGTTTTATTCTCCTTATAATTTGATATATAATATTAGTTGGTACTCATCTAATTCCCTAATATTAAACTCTCGTGTGAACCTTTATTCTATTCTATTACTCTAATAATCACTCCAGTGAAATTATTATATTCTTTTTTACTTCTACAAATAGCTCGTTTGTTATCCATAGTGTGATATTGAGAAGAGTGCTATTGTCGCTTACGCAGTATATAATGTAGTGGGGAGTATATATTTCTTGTGATTTATGTACAAAGTAATAATTAGAATTATCTAAATTCTTTGGTTTTCGGTCATGGAGTAGTACATTATACGACGCAAAATTACCATTTGGTGAGTGTAGTGTAGATCTTATCAGCAAAATCTCTACTTACAAGAATAAGAGTGAACTGAATTTTTTATGTCTCACTTCCTATTTACCTCATATAAAATATAAACATTTCAGGAAAATTTAGTGAAGATGCCCTTCGCGTGAGGTGATGGAAATGAGTCAAGTTTACCAGTTTGATTTACTCTCTCTTTTGGATTACACACCTATTATATTCTAAAATCGCATATTTATCTACATTCCTTTATATTCGTTCTGGTTAGGCTTCTAGTATCTAAATATAGATATATTTATGTCCATTAAGAACATTACAATATACTTGCTTATCGGCGAGTCAAGTTAGAGCATAATATTTACTAGTTTAACCAATAAATGGACTTAATGTGTAAAAGACAATTAGTAAAACTCACTTTTCTATTATATTATGTCATGTGGTATATTGTCTTGTAAACGCGCAAAAAAAATGAGGACGTTACCTCATAATCTTGTGAGCTAATCATGCTGTGTTCTGCGACACATTCGTGAAAATAAGTGTTCTTATAACCCAACTGATTCATCGCTAATATAGATATAATCTTCGGTAATATTATAATTACCTTAAGAAGAAAAGATAATTAAACTTTCTTCTCCGTCCCACCCACTGTTCTTAAGGATGTGATTCTTTGGCAATTAAATATAACACTCGACTGGTTGCTTTGCAATTTAAACAATGAGAACTAATACCATTCTCTTCAGATCTCTATATATATCATGTCGCATTTACTGTCTTATATTCTTCTCATTCCATTCTTCTACTTTCACCCTGATATATCATGTAGGTACCTATAATTAATTTTTAAAACAATGGAAAAGAGACCCAATAAACTTACTGCCTCTGCTTCTTCAAGGCCTCACGCTGACTGTGATTAACACCAAAACTGCGAACAGATTGATATGCCGTGTTAACAAAGAAGCTCTATACTCTCATCCATTACATGCCTAATCATAATCCTAACGCTTAAAAAAAACAAGTTTCCATTTTGATACTGAGGCAATAAGACTCCTTGGCAATAGATTTGCTAATTACAATAATTGCGAAAATTAATTTTATAAAGATCCGAGCACGTCAGTGTACCCAAGCTCAGATAATCTATCCAGTTTGTTGCTTCATATCGCAATGTTTAGAATTCTATATTTGAGCTATTGATATTCTAAGCTCTAAATACATAACACCCAGCACATCCACACACACACACACTATATATATATATATATATTATAAGTGATATAATATTTATCTAAGAAGCCATGTTAATCATGCATAGTGAAAGGCCATGGCTTCCATGGACTATCCAGTCATATAGAAATCTGATCTCATTGCAAGTAAAAGCAACAATTCTTCACAACCATAGCTGTATCATGCTACTTACAACTGTACCACTTGGACACTACATAGCACTAGAGAATAAAGCTACATGGAACTGACAAGAATACATTATGTAATTTCAAAAAGTTGTGAGCACACCCCATGAAAGCAGCTGTATGGCATTGACTATCACACAAACAATCTGAGTAAAAATGTTGGACAGCTTGCTTAGACAGGACAACTATGAGTTTTTATATGGAAACAGCAAAGGCACGCCAGTGTGACCGTTGAGCAAGAGTACATGACCAACGTCAGATATTGGTGCTGTAAGAGACCTTTTGAGAACAATGATTGATTGATAGGTAGGTGCTGATTGTAGGAATCCATGATTAAACCTACTTACCTTAATTAAATTACTAACCAAGTACCTTCTCTTGTTCTTCCTTTGTCATTTGAAAAGTTTACTCCAGTTAAAACTTATTTGGACAGTTTGGGAAACTTTAAATAGTGAATAATTATCATTGTTTTTCCACAATCTAAACCGGCACATGGTGTGACCCAACGGTCACGTATTTTTTGTAATATATTATATAATATATACAACAGGACCTGTGGTACTACACAATATGATAAATTTTGTTATTACACGTTATATGTTTACTTAAGCGCTATTGCTAGATAGTCAATATGTAAGAAATGTGATAACCTTGATTTAACTCTCTCTCTCTCTCTCTCTTTTTTTCTTCCTTCTTTTCATCATCGATTGAAACGATTAGCATTATTGTTTTCGCTTTCTTCACCCCTCCTTCTATTCTTTCTCTACCATCTTTCTTTCCTTCTTTCTTCTTTTTTCTATGTTGCATGTCCTTTTTCTTCTTTTTCTTATAGTAAAAACGGAATTGCCATTATTTATAGCTGACGGTGAGACACTATTATGATAAATAAGAATTTCACGGATAAGCCGACATCAGATAATATAGTATGATGCATTAACGATATTGATGATATCATTTTTAACCAGAGGGTGGAAAGCAAGATAACGGACGGATGATTAAGTGAACACCAGTGTTATATAAGATTTATATTGAATGTACTGGCCAAGTGCAATGATATCCGGTGCTCTGACTGGAAAGCGAGCTAATCTTTCATTTTATACTACTTACTACTACTACTACTACTAATTACTACTATACTAATAATAATAATATAATAATAATAAAGAGAAACTGAATCCTAAATGCTGCACAAAATATGCCAAGAACAAACTATATAAGCAAAAAATTGAAGGACCCACAAAATAGTACAAATGTAGACTTTGCGGTAATAGAGATGAGACCTGTAAACCATGTACCATGCGAAATGGAGCAAAACTAGCAAAACGGAGTTACAAAACCAAGACACGACTGGTTGGGAAGGTGATCCATGGGAATTATGCAAAAAATGAATTTCATACAGAAAATGTATATGCATAAACCAGAATCTATCTTGAGAACCCGAAACACATAAAATTTTCTGTGACTTGAAATAAAAACGGAATCACCTTATCTCATCAAGAGACCAGACCTAGTGTTGATAAATCAAAAAAGTGGATTTTGCAGTTCCAGCAGATCACAGGTGAAGCTAAAGGAAAATGGAAAAATGGTACAAATACCTGAACCTTAGCAGAGAACTTGAAATATGGAATATGAAAATGAAAGTGATACCCAATTGTAGTTGGTCACCCGGAACAGTCCCCAAAAGGATGAAAGGTTGAGAAAGTTTGGAATCAGAGGAAGGATTGAAACCATTTCAGAAAATAGAAAAATTAGTAAAAGATGGAAATTGGTGTGAGGGGTAATAAAAACCAGCGGCAAGTTTTACTATGATGAGGCATTCGGCACGCCGTGACCTCGTGTAGTTGTTTGGCTTGTAAATGGATTAAGGGGGTCAAATAAATCATGTTTCACATCTCGTTTCTTATGTTTGAATCGGCAAAGTAAATGAATAAACAGGAAAATGTTAAGGAGCATAGGCAAGGGGATGGAAGTAATAGATAAATTGTGTGTGCGCTGGTAGTGGGGGTGGGTGGTTAGATGCCAAAACTGAACGTGTTTGATGGGTGGGGAATTCACTTCGAATGTACTCTGTCCTCGGGACCAATGTTACTCATCAACAAATTGACTACCATCTTTACTAACGCCACACCCCACCCCCCACAACATTTTACACACACAGCACACCGCACAACACACACACACACAACAACATATATATATATTATATATATATATATATATGAGAGTAAGTAAATAAAACAATTGTGTTTTCTTGATATGCTTTTTAGCCGACAATTTTGGAGGATATTCTTTATAAATATATATTTGAAATTAATTAGTTTAATAATGATTGAATTTAGCGGGCATATATGTTCAAATGTAAGGCTAAAAACAAATCGAGGAAAATGTCGGTCGAAATGTACATTTCAGGATGACATTTCTCGATTGTTTAGCCTTAGATGAAACATATTATGCCCGCCCTAAATCATAAATATTAACCTAATTAATTTTCAAAAATTAGGTATGACTTCAATTAAGCACATATGCCTCCATATATATATATATATATATATTATATATATATATACACACACACATATATATATATATATACATATACAAACGTGTGCGTGCGCTCACACACATGCACACGCATACACACATACACACAGGCACATATAGACACAGACACAGACATACAACATACACACATACACGTATAGACGAAGAAACTTAAAGACACCACGCACACACACACACACACTCCGACACATGCACATCACATACAAACAAAACACACCACAACGCACCACCAACTATACAGG
>CM042159.1:70757628-70785128 GCA_023376005.1 Doryteuthis pealeii | reverse complement strand
GTCAATTCCGTTTTTACTATAAAGAAAGAAAGGGAAGAAAAAGGACATGCAACATAGAAAAAAAGAAAGAAAGAAAGAAAGAAAGATGGTAGAAGAAAGATAGAGAGAGGGGGTGAGAACGCGAAAACAATAATGCTAATCTGTTTCAATCGATGATGAAAAGAAGGAAAGAAAAAAAAAGAGAGAGAGAGAGAGAGAGTTAAATCAAGGTTATCACATTTCTTACATATTGAACTATCTAGCAATAGCGCTTAAGTAAACATATCAAACGTTGTAATAACCAAATTATCATATTGTGGTATATCCACAGGTCCTGTTAGTATATATATATATATATATATACTAGAAAATACGTGACCCGTTGGGTCACCCATTGTGCTCGGTTTAGATTGTGGAAAAAATCACATGATAATATTATTTCACTAATTTAAAGTTTTCCCAAACTGTCCAAATAAGTTATTTAAACTGGAGTAAACATTTTCAAATGACCAAAGGAAGAACAAGAGAAGGGTCACTTGGTTAGTTAATTTGTAATTAAAGGTAAGTAGGATTTTAATCATGGATATCCATGACAATCTCTAGCCAACCCTACCCTATCAATCAATCATTGTTCTCAAGAGGTCCTCTTCACAGCATCCAATATCTGCACAGAGTTGGTCAATGTACATCTTTGCTCAACGGTCCACACTGGCGTGCCTGTCTGCTGGTTTCCATATAAAAACATCATGAGTTTGTCCTTGATTCTACAGCAGTGTCCAACATTTTACTCAGATTGTTTGTGTGATAAGTGGCAAGTGGCCATACAGCTGCTTTCTCATGGGGTGTTGCTTCCACAACTTTTTTGAAATTACATAATGTATTCTTGTGCAGTTCCCATGTAGCTTATTCTCTAGGTGCTATGTTAGTGTCCAAGTGGTACAGTTGTACAGTAGCAATGATACAGCTATGGTTGTGAAGAATTGTTGCTTTAACTTGTCAATGAGATCAGATTTCTATATGACTGATAGTCCATGGAAGACCATGCCTTTCACTATGCATTGATTAACATGGCTTTCTTTAGATAATATATTACTACCTAGGTACGTTAATTGTAACACCAATTTCCAGGGTTTATCATCGAATGTGGAGATGCCTCCTTAATTTTTAAAAAAACATGAACTTGATTTTATCGGAGTTCACATAGAGGGTGATGTTCCATGCTGCATTCGGTGCAGAATATTGTCTGCTTCTTGCCTTTTTAAAAAAAATTATTTATAACATCTAATGATGTTTACTTATGTAGTCTAGGCATATTATAAATATATATGGTGCTAACATATCTCCAAGAAAATATATTTAGTATTGTAAAATAATGGGTGCAAGAAAAATAAAACATTTATTGCAAAAACACAGACATAAAATGAGGGTTCAATTTATTTTATTGTAGGAATTTATGAGGAAATTGTTTTCTTTACCCAGGTAGGAAGTTCATAAATAGCACGGTTCGAATTTTCAGAAGGCATCATGTAGCGTTTTTTAGGGCAAAGGGCAGAACGCATTAATGCGATATGCACCAATATGTTTCGCGCGTTGATCCCCCGTACCAAGATTTTTTTTTTTGTACATAAATAAATTTTACATTTTTCGAAAGACAATTTAATGATGAAACATATGTAAAAAAAGATAATTCACTGATAAATCGGTTTTGGAATTAGGGCATCTTAAACATTGAAACTTAAATCTCGTAAATAAGAAAAAATATGTATCTTTTTCTTTTTTGTTGTTGTTTTTAATTGTTAGATTATTTTCAAAAGAATTTTATATTAAAAGTTCCTATTGTCTACATTTTTATTTTATTTTTCAGGGATTTTTAAAAATTTATAAAATGTAAAATAAATACTTTTCTTTAATGTACAGCAAAATCGTATTTATTTAATCAAAGAAGTGTGTGTGTGTGTGTGTGTGTGTGTGAAGAAAAGGAAGTGAATCCGACGGTATGTAGTATATTAAGAAAGAATGAAAAAACACAGGTTTAAATGAGTTAAGTTGTGAGGTTATTGGCCGACACTGCAGTGTTTCGATCTATTAATTAGATCATCTTCAGGGCATGTGTTGGTATATGGAAGGTAATAAGAAATTTTTTATCATATTTTTCTCGTTATTCTGTGATAAAAAATTTCTTATTACCTTCCATATACCAACAAATGCTCTGAAGATGATCTAATTAATAGATCGAAACCCTGCAGCGTCCTATTGAAAGGACTGAAAGTCACTCTACGTCTTCTTTTTGGGGGCCGGTTTGAAGAAAATGTAAGTAAGAGTAAGTAAAGTCGACGGGGTGGCCTAAAGTCAGTATCAGCCAGACAGCGAGGGAGTCTATCCACTTTTCACAAGATCTAGAATAAGGAGATTGTTTTTGGCGTCTGAAGCGGAGCGCTACACTTACCGCCAGTTCCTCACTTTACCGCACAGATCCCTGTGTTACTCATACGCTGAGTTGGCGCACCCGGAACCTTGTGATTCCTAGTAGGACGCTCTGCCGACTAAGCTAAACCAGCCCAAATGAGAAAATGTAACATCTGGAAATAAACAGGACTTACTCGTCTGTGGTTCCTTCCTGCAATTAATATAAACAGTCAGACTTCTTTATTTTGTTATCTATACATATATAAAGGGCAGCTGTGTGTATCTGTATGTCCGGAGGAAACTTCGAAAATGAAACAATTAACGACAAATAAATATATATACACATTAGATATCATCAGGGTTTGGTTTTTGGGTAAAAATAACAGAGATTTGATTTATATTCGTGGAGATAACTAAAAATATAGTTTAAATGATAACAGCATGGATTTTTTTTATTTATCTAATATTTTAGATAGTAGACATTAACATTTCTTTTCAGAGTAGCTGGATCAATGCAAGGTCTATTTTTTACACAGGGATTTAAGCATGGAACAACCCACGAAGATTCAACTCACGATTCAGTAATAATGGATCTGCGGGATTAACTTTAAAAATCTCTCTCTACCCAAGCGACGTCGGGTAGCCGCTGCTAGTTGGTTTATATAGTAGTAGAGTCTCATAGAGAGCTTAATACCACTGGCCTTGTGCCACGACTAGGCTAAGCTTAGTAAATAACTGTTTTTAATCATTAAACAAATAAATATTCTCACGGGAATATACTTTTCTTTATTTGCTAATCAACACGAATAGCCTGAAAAAAAAAAAAAACAAGAAAAAAAACAAAAAAATAAAAAAACAATATGAATGAATAGCCGGTCGTTTTTATAACAAAGGGAGATAAATGAGTCGATTGCCAGCAGAATCGGACATTTCTTCTTTTTTTTTTTAAACCTGTTTATTTGCTATTAAAATGGCGGACAACTTATCGCCCGCAGAGAATCAATTGATTGTTACTTGCAATGAAACAAAAACAAAGATGTTTTCTCTTTGCTGTGAGATGATGAAATATTAAGAGAAATTGTAGGAAATCCCTTAAGGCAAGCAGACAAGGATCATTCTCTCTATTACCATCTTTCTGTGTTTTTTTATTTAATCAATTTAAAATTGTTCATTTTAGTATTGTTATTAAGGCAAATAAGAAATCGTAGATTTTAAATGGAAAACTAATTTTACATAGTGAAATGCATTATGGGATAATAAGTCATTATAATACCAAAATGACTAATTTTTGGCGATCCTGCGCAAGCTTTTCTTATACGTCCATGTTACTATAAAAATTTGAAAAATTCTGATTGAATCATTCAGACTCTTATCTCTATAGTAAAGTTGTTCTGTATTTTATGTAGTAATGATATTTATTATAAGTTAAATACACACTGATTAACTTACTTAATTCCTGAAATGACTGTGACGTAAGCTATGATGTATTTTTGGTTATAAACAAAATAGAAACCGAACATCCATTATATATATACTAGAAGCGGCTACCCGGCGTTGCCTGGGTAGTGGGAAGGTAAAAAAAAGTTAGTCTCGCAGATCCATTATTACTGAATCCCGATTTGGATCCTCGAAGGATGTCCCATGAAAATTCCTATGTAAAAAAAAACCTTGCGTTGATTCAGCTGCTCTGAAAAGAAAAATTCATGTCTAATATTTAAAATATTAAGTCCCCCCAAAATTCTATGCTGTTATCATTTAAATTTCATTTTTTTAAATTATCTTCACTAATATAAATCAAACCGTCGTTATTTTTGCTCGAAAACCAAGCCCTGGTGATGTTTAATGTGTATATACATATATACTTTGTCGTCAATTGTTTTATTTTCGAAGTTTCCTCCGGACATACATATTTACACAACTGCCCTTATATAATATATATATATTATATATATATATATATATATATATATATATATATTATTGTGTGCAGGCTGATGCAAAAGTCGTTTTAAAAATTGAAAGACTTTTGAATTGAAAGAAAATTAATTTTTCATTTTGAATCTTGGAAATTACGTTGAATTAATTGGGGGATATAATATTCTTCAAATGCCCTCCGTTTCCAGCTTGCCAGCGCTTTGAAATAGTCACTTTGATCCACTTTCTGTCTCTTTCTCTGTCTCTGTCTGTCTGTCTGTCTCTCTATCTATCTATCTATCTATATATATATATATTAATATATATATACATACACATACATACATATATATAAATATATATATAAATATATATATAAATATATATATATATATATATATATATATATATATATATATATATATATATATATAGAGAGAGAGAGAGAGAGAGAGAGAGAGAGAGAGTGAGAGTGAGATAAATAAATAAATAAAATATTTTAGTTTATATTTATTTACATAGGAATAAGTCTGGTAACATTGGTTTCTTGCTAGAAACCAATGGTAGCAGACTTGGATTACGTTGGATTACTACTGCTTCTTAAAGTTCTTAAAGTTTAATAGTGCCAACTATACACATTGATATATATATATATATATATATATATATATATATATATATATATATATATAAGTTAAAAGAAAGGAAATGAATCCGACGGTATGAGAATAGATATGAAAACAACACAAAATGCTGTTAAAGGGAAAACATTTTATAACATATTCATAGTTAATATTGAACAATATTTCGATTTTATAAAAATCATCTTCATAGCTTGTTTATACTCCGTACTATCAAGAGCGGAGACGAAAGTCATATGAATTCAAAACGAAAACCTTGATGTTGCAAAAAAAGTTATGCGTTAGTTTCAAATATGAACACTTCCACCACACTTATCTCAGTCACAGAATCATGTATCTCTTATTGTAACAGTTTTTGAAAAAAGAAGACATATTCCAAGTTCAACACAAGACGAATTCCCTTATTCACGGATTTTTAGAAAATAATTTTTATTTTTGTAAATAATTTTGTAATTTTGTAATTTTGTAATTTTTTATTTTTCTTATAAATAAAGTTAAAAAAAGTATGAATGATTGTAAGGTTTTATTTTTTTTTGGGGGATAATGTGAAATTTAAATTTGTTGGGAAGTATATATCGAAAAATGTCATGTGAAGGGGATTTTATGATTTCTGACTACAAGTGTCGTTAAGAAAGGGGATATATTGTCTTTGGGGTATGGTTTGATGGGTAACCGTGTTTCGACGTATCACGTCTCTTCAGTGTGGCTATATATTAGCAGGCTAACTCCAGGCGAGTGAATTATGATCCGTCAGGCTTCTTAACTACTCGTCAATCATCAGCACCTACAGACTGGGACGAGGATTTTAACTTATAAATACATAGGTATATATGTAAAGGCCGCCAGGGAGTGCTCTATCAGTTTTATATGAGAGCGTTATAGGAGTTACATAGTTAAATAGTTAGAGCTATAGTTATAGAGACCTCGGGTTATATATGTCCTAAGAGTCTTGAAAAGGTTATTATCGATTAGATTAGAGTAATTTAACATAGAACAGTAAATTTTCCGTTCACTGCTCAAGACATTTAGCTGTAACCTTTTCTTTATTATCTTTTACCAACTATCCATAACATTTCAGCAATCAATGCATTTGTTAAAGCGAAACAGATAAGGAGAAAACAAGTGTCTTATCACAAAAACAAAAGAGGAAGTGGAGAATCGATAAATAATTACAGGAAATAATTAATTCTTTTATTACTCAAATGCCATAACGGCATCATGGTCTTCAATAAAGAGTTTAAGAGATAATGTTGTTTATCAATGGCGCTGCTCGGCCCGAATGCACCCCCACCCGCCACATGCCACTCTTGCAAACCAAACTGCTAAATTTACGCACTTCACAATGTAGGACATAAAATAGAATAAAATAAAATAATCAGTGATGTGTAGATATTTCTACAAGTCCTACTGTGGAGGCGCTTATCGTGTAACGATTATCTGTATTTATCCAATCCTTCTTCGCTAGCAGGATCCGACATAAGGTAAATTTTGAAGCAGAGTCGGGGTGGCCTAAAGTCGATATCAGCCAGACAGCGAGGGAGTCTCCCTTTTCAATAGCGCTAGACCTAGGAAATTATTTTTGGCGTCTGATGCGGAGCGCTACACCTATCATCAGCTACTCACTTTTCGGCTCAGATACCGGTCCTACTCATTGGCGAGGGCCAGTATCAAACCTGGAACAGAGTTTAACAGGTTTTAATTCAGGGATTTTATGATTGTCACTCAGAACTGTATTAACAGCCCTTATATCCGTTGCGCCATGTGTCCAACTGTTGTTATTAGTTTCCATAGGTTGACAAAGTTTGCGGATACGTAGGCGTTGTCTTTTGATCCTACTGGCATAAGAACAGACAAACACGGTGTTACAAAAACCCACGCACGTTTATTTTTAACGTTACAATTCGTTATTTACCATAACCTTCCACCAGGTTAGGATGCGACACAATGTATTTTTAACGTGGTATAATAACATGTGCTGGGGCACGGTCTCAAGTTTATTAGAGCGATGCTCCGGCTCGGTATTACAGTTGGATGATACCGAATATTGAGAGATTTCTTCTAATGCTGGTCGTAACACAGACTATAGTATTATAGTGTCCTGAAGGAGAGTTGGTTTTGTTCCTTTACCAACTCGGCTGATATATGATAACCAAAAGCTGTCAACGGGGTCAAAAAAAACAAACAAACAGGAACGCCTTCTGATAATTATATACAAAATATATATATTTATTGTTTTTTATACAATGATTAATATTTTTGTATTATGTCAGAAGAGCGAGGTAATTTCTTTGTCAGTTGATTGGCGATCTACAGCTGTTTTTTTTTTTGTTTTTTTTACTAAACTATCAATTTTGTACCGAGTGGCAAGACATCAGAGTGTATTGGTAAAGTTGTGGCAAGAGCACTGAGCTATAGCGAGCTCCCTGGTTTCGGAGTGTCTGACTTCAGCGGACGTTCTCCACTTCTTTCTCTTCTTTTCCTTCTTTTCGCTCTCTAGGACTCCGGCTAGCGGTCTGTTATTTATCGGATGCAGACCTCCCCACCCCTAACATATGTATCTGATTGGCCAGCCACTCTATAACATTGCCCACCTGTCTAAATGGCCTTGTGTCAGCCTTAGTTGTAGTTTTCCATTGGGTTTTTTTCAAGTGCCACAACTTCAAGGCCAACCATTTTATCTATGTCAAAATTTAAAATTCCGATGATATTGTCAAATTCCATAATTTAAGGAATTTCTTTGCCTACGTGAGAATTCTTTGTTTAGATAAATTTATATTTTTAATATAAACATTATTATTATTATTATTATTATGATTATTTTTCTTATTTTTCTTATTTTTACATTTTCTTTTCTTACAGTAACTTTTAACTTTTAAGAAACTACCCTAATTAATAATTAGGGTAGTTTTAATTAATTAGTATTTAATTAAAAGATCGCCAATCAACCCATAACATTTTAATAGTGTTATAGTGGGAAGTTTATATCTAAACCTTAACCACAAGACAAAATAATAATTAAGAAAAGATTAAAGGTAGGTCCCAGAAATCCTAGGTGTTTGAAAAGTCAGTCAACGAAAGAAAGAGTCGGTTTATGTGTGATGGAAAGAAAGGAAGATTGAATTAGGGAATAAATCGATGGTTTCAAGTTAGTTTAAACATCAAAAAGATACAACATAACTGTAAAGAGTTACTCTTGTTTAAGAAAAATGAAATGAAATGAAAGGAGAGGTGGTAAGGTTTAGATTTGATTTTTACATCGAGCGAGTGAGAGGAGAGGGAGAGAGAGAAAGGGTGGAAAGAGAAAAGGGGATAGAAAGAGATAGTGGTGAAGAGACCGAGAGAGGTGGGAAAAGAGAGTGGCTGGAGAGTGAAAGTCGCAGAGAGAGATAATGGCAGATAGAGAGGGTGGAGAGAGTGAGCTTAGAGAGAGAGAGGGAAGATTAGTGGAGAGAGATATAGTGGTGAAGAGACCGAGTAAGGCGTAAAAAGAGAGAGGGATATGGGAAAAGAGAGTGGCTGGAGAGTGAGAGTTGCAGAGAGAGAGATAATGGCAGGAAGAGAGGATGGAGAGAGAGAGAGAGAGAGAGAGAGAGAAAGAGTAGTGGAGAGAGTGAGCTTAGAGAGAGAGAGAGAAAGAGTGGTGGAGAGAGTGAGCTTAGAGAGAGAGAGAGAGAGAGAGAGAGAAAGAGAGAGAGTGAGAGAGAGAGAGAGAGAGAGAGAGTGAGGAGAGAGAGAGAGAGAGAGAGAGAGAGAAAGGGTGGTGGTGAGAGTGAGCTTAGAGAGATAGAGAGAGAAAGAGTGCTGGAGAAAGTGAGCTTAGAGAGAGAGAGAGAGAGAGAGAGAGAGAGAGAGAGAGAGGTGAGAAAGAGTGGTGAATAGCGAGAATGGTGTAGAGAGGAATAGTGGCAGATAGAGAGGGTGAAGAAAGCGAGATTGGCATTGAGAGAGAGTCCCGGATAAAGAAAATTGAGAGAGAGAGAGAGAGAGAGAGAGAGAGAGAGAATGTGTGTGTGTGTGTGTGTGTGTGCGCGCGCTTGTGTGTGTGTGTGTGGTGAAGGGGAGAGAGGTAAGATTGGGAACGGGGAGAGAGAAGAAAAAAAGTAATACAAAAACAACAAAAAATACATTTTTCGCAAGATTGGATTGACTTGGAAATGCGGAAATTATAATTAAAAAAAATTGTTTAATATATATATATATATATATATATATATATATATATATATATATTCATTGTCATTTGTTTTATTTTCTAAATAATTTTCTGATAGAAATTCGAATATATCCGTGAATTATTTTCACGGCTAATAACTCGTAAGTAAACAGACAAAATGAATGACAATTTCGAGTATTGAGTGTTTCAACAAATAGACGTTCTTTCATCATCAAATACATCAGCATTCTCTTCTTTTATTTTTTATTAGTCTATTCCGTATTGTTTGTTTGCTTTCATACGTTATACGTTTTCATTTCATTTCATTTCTCCCGCGCAAAAACGGACGGCTTACAGTAAACTTGATTTGTTTTGTTTATTTTACATTTACAAGGTTTTATCACTTGACTATTACGAAAAAAAATATTAGCTTTCTACGTCATCATCTTTACTATGGTTGGCTAAAAAGTTCATAGGCTGAAAAGTTCATAGGCTGAAATATTCATAGGCTGAAATGGCTGAAATGTTCATAGGCTGAAATGTTCATGGGCTTAAATGTTCATGTTCATAGACAGAAAAATTCATATTATGGGATCATATCTGCTATTGATTACTTTTTTACCAATGGTTCCAAGCTCTGCAACACTGGTGAAGATGGATAAGCAGTCCATGACATGCAACACTCCACTTAAACTTTTACTTAGGCTAGATAGGCGGTCAGAGAGACCCCCCCCCCCGATCAATCGGCTGGTCACGTCAAGCCCTAGTGTTGTATACTCTCTTTATTTCTATTATTCTTCTGCTCATCTTTGGTATCTTACGTTCTTCTTCTAGCATCTGGACTTCGTCTTGGGGACTTCGTGCCTGGTCTTCCATTGGGGATTTCTCTTTATCAGAAGCCCTGTGTCATTGGTAGTTTTTAGATAATAACCCAAGACTTCGATTTGCTTTAGATCATATTTTATTCCGAAATCCCACCAGACTACCTGCGCAGATTGACTCGGCCGTGCGCTTAACACGACTTACCACCTTCGTGGTTTGGTCGATACTGAACTAAACTCTCTTTCTAATCTAAACCGGAAGAGGTCTTCTCCACTGATTCTCACGGTATCCCCCAGAAGGAGGATCAGACTGAGGTCAAGCCGAGTGACTCAATCCTTCAAGGCCGCCTGCTGCAAATTATAACAGCCATTTTGATTTCTACACTAATAGTACATAAGTGTTAGGAATCTAATAACTATGTAACACTAGCACCTATATGATTGCTCCAACCTTATTGCTCTTATGGCAAGCCCCAACCCTTTTTATCATATGGGTGCTAGAAGGTGGTGGCCGAGGGTCTTCATGTCCTGAGAATGACATTAATCTATATCTGATGGTGATGTTCCAGTCTTGGAGGTCTGGGTAATGCGGATCACCCCTTGATCACCATTGCACTCTGGACCACTCTGACCTGGAGTGGGTGTACCTGTTAGGGTCCCATCTATGGTTTAAGTAGAAAAATGTGTTTATAAAAAAATTAGTATCCATTAAGAATGAATTTATTTCAAAACATTGCTGGGATTAAATGACCCACTGAGGTTGATATGCCGTAAAAATATAACAAACAAACCAAACCGTGAAAAAATGGATAATCCCAGTGATTAACGTCCATTATCATCTTGGAACACCCTCTGCTTAAAGATGAAATGCAAAAATGTAAATCTTGATTATCTGATGTTGCTTATCCACTGAATTCTTATTTCTTATGTGTGTCATCACCACAGCTAAGTAATGGACCATTCTGTTTTTTTCTTTTTAAGAACAAAAAGGAATGAAAAGGGACGCCGGGTTAGCTCAGTCGGTAGAGCGTTCGACTAGAAACCACAAGGTTCCTAGTTCGATACCGGCACTCGCCAACTCAGCGTATGAGTAGCACAGGGATCTGTGCGGTAAAGTAAGGAGCTGGTGGTAGGTGTGGCGCTCCACCTCAGACGCAAAAACAATCTCCTTGGTCTAGCGCTAGAGAAAAGGGGATAGACTCCCTCGCTGATTGGCTGATACCGACTTTAGGCCGCCCCGACAACTTTACTTACATAGAAAAAATATAAGAAAAAAAGAGGGGTAAGCATGCAGAAGCGATAATGCTAATCTGTTTCAATTAAACATAATGAAAAGATGAAAAGGAAAAAAAACAGTGAGAGGGAGTTAAATAAAGATTATTATACTTTTTACACATTGAACTATTTACAATAGCTCTTGAGTGAACATGTCAAATGTAATAATTGAATTATCATACTGTGGTATATCCACAAGTCCTGTAATATTAATTAAAAAGATGATCATTTAGTAATATTACTGGTAGGATGTGACACAAGATCACAAGTATGGGGCATCCAGCGAGGATCTAACTCGCTATTCACTAGTTAATGGATCTGCGAGACTAGCTTGCTAGCCACTACACCATGATGGAACGCCTGGCTGCGATATGGTAGTATGCGAGTTCGAACTCCAATCGAGTTATTACGTTCACCTTCGGACTAATCCCCGGAAAAAGATATGAACTTCCCCTAAACGCCAGCAACAGATTTGTAAGATTCAAAGTTAATAATTGAACAACAGCTCCGACACGTTGTGAGACAAAACATTGTGTACAACACATGGTAATGATAAGATACATAAAGTACATAGATACATAAGATATAAATAAGATATAAGAGTAGAGATAAAAGGACACATTCATGAATGGTAAATACAAGATACAATATTTAGGTATAAACGAAATACCCAAATGTACATAAAACATAAATGTTACAGACATGGAACTAAAGGATAGTCCATGCTGTATAAAAGACTTACAGTAATGTAAGGGGGGAGCAAAGCCCCACCGAGAAGGGGGTAGACATAAGTCTAACCCATGTGCTCGTTCAGGGGCAGTAAGGAAAGAGAGAGAGAAGCATTTGAATCAGCCGCTTATATACCAGAGGTCCCCTGGTGGTGGCAAACAGCAACACAGCGGGAAGATAACTCTTCCAGGTAAAGGGAAGATAATTCCCTGCAGATTGAATGATGCCACTACTGTTTTTCTTCAAAGATGCCTTCAGCATTAAATAACCCACGAGTGTTGATATGCCATTAAACAAACAAACCAAACCAAATCGATAGAAGATGTGTATGTACCGCAAATTGATTATGTTGAATAAACCTCATTTGGTTATATTCCGTGAAAGTATCGTGGTCAGCTTTTGAACTTTCCGGCCGAACCTCGTATTTGCCGATACTACTTCTGTCCCAGATTTGTAGTATTAATTATGTGAAATTTATGTATAATATATGTTATAGGTGATATACCCTATTGACCAATGGAATGCGCCGACGGGTTACTATAAGTAACGGGGATAATTGTGGCTTGGCAGTAAGCCAATGCGAGTAAGCCAATAACTCTATTTGTCGGACGTAATTCCCACTCCTCTATATTATAATTGTCTACTCTTTTGTTAATACATTTTCCTACATTTGTTACCCGTCGTTTTGTTCTTATTTGACCCCTTAAAACCTCACAACAATATATAACAGTTATTATGGGATAGATGTAATATTTACTCGGCTTCTCCTAGTCTGGTGCAAGGCATTAACAGATAAGCTCTTAGCTACGTGTCAGGCGACAGGCGACAGGCTTGTCGATATTGTTACACCAGGGGACCAGCCACGTAAAACTCAGTATCGTGAGGCTCTATCCTGTTTTATTCTATTTCATGATTGAAATAGTATGAACTTGCTTTGCATTTTGTCCGTTCTACTGATTAAAAATGCCTTTAGCATTTATTTTTAATTATTAACTGTACCCAAATATATATACACACATATATATGTGAAGAGATGGAAGTGAATCCGACGGTATGTAGTATATTAAGAAAATTGAAAAAAACGCAGGTTTAAATAAGTTGAGTGGTAAATTTATTGGCCGCGCTGCAGTGTTTCGATCTATTAATTAGATAATCTTCAGGGCATTTGTTGGTATATGGAAGGTGATTAAAAAAATTTTTTATCACAGAATAACGAGAAAGGCAAGTGATAGTCCTTGTTTATCAATCTGTTCAAAATTTGAAATCTGAAGAAAGGACGCTGAAAAAATGGACGGTTTGAAATGTGACGTCAAATATTCTCTTTTACGGTGTAAGTATGAGAGTGTGTGAGTGTGTGTATCGAAAAAAGGCATTGTGCATTTTTAGGTGTTTTGTGTGTGTGTGGTTGCGCGTGTGTGTATGAATCTTTTGTGATAAAGGACATCGTATCAAACCTCAAGCTTGTGTGTGTGTGTGTGTGTGTGTGTGTGTGTGTGTGCGAACGTGAATGTATGTTCATTAAGAAAAAATGTTTGTTTCAAGTAAGTGGCGCGAAAATATTCTTTTCGCTTGCTTTTCTCGTTATTCTATGATAAAAAAATTTTTTATCACCTTCCTTATACCAACAAATGCCCTGAAGATTATCTAATTAATAGATCGAAACACTGCAGCGTCGGCCAATAAACTTACCACTCAACTTATTTAAACCTGTGTTTTTTCAATTTTCTTAATATACTACACACATATATATATATATGCATATATCTATCTATATCTATATCTATATATTCGAGAGAGTGAGTTTTATAATTTGCTGGGAGCATTGTGTGTATATTTGGTTTTGGGGTGGAGTTGGTTTTGAAGTCTGTCACAATGTGAGTCTAAATAACAAATTCAAAGTAACAAGGATGTTGTTCATCTACCTCTGATGTATTGTTTTTGTATAATCACAGGTAAATTAACAACATCTTTGTTACCTTGTTTTTCTTTACACCTGCATTGTGACAACCTTCAAAACCAACTTTTAAACACACACACACACACACACACACACACACACACACACACACACACATATATATATATATATATATATATATATATATATATATATTAAGACATTTGGAAAACAAATGTTCCAAAAATAAGATGAATATTTATTTATCGACGCTTAAACATATTCACAACAAAAGACTACGACAGATTTTTGAAGCGTGTGTTATTTCGCTTTTGCCCTCCCTTAATAATCGACATGGATTTTTTAACATATCACCGTTTCTAGCTAAAATAGTTTTAAATAACTACAAAATACCAGGCTTTATTTAATCATTTAGTTATCATTCCCACCTTGTTCCCTTTGTTCTCATAAAATCAGTTCATTAATACTTTTTCTTGTCTTTTGTTGAATGCATTTCTTCGAGTTACGTCACGCATCATGACATCTTCGCGTGTGAAGATCGCGACTCGTCTTTCAAAAATATAACGCTGAACAAATACAGTTACACAACAACAAAAAAATTATAAATATTTTTTTTATCTCCTGTCATCTATAAAACATCCATCAATTTCTTCACCCATAATACATCCTGATGAAGGTTTAAAGAAACCGAAACGTTTAAGCGTCGATAAATAAATTCATCTTATTTTTTGGAACACTTGTTTTTATCAAATATATATATATATATATATATATATATATATATATATATATATATATATATATATAAGATTTTGCTTTATTCAGACATCATGTAAATCAAAATCTGCAAAATAATTTTATTTTATTATCCAGAACACAAAAGCAAAGTTTGAAGAGAATAATGGCCATTTTCAATACTTTTACAACATAGCCAATTAAGAAATAACACATACTCTTCAGTAATAATATTTGTGTTTCCACAATATTATCCTTAGCAGGAAAAAAGAAATGTTTGAATGGAATAATGGGAATTTTCTGTACATTTACAACATAGGCAATTAAGAAATAACACATGCGACCCAGGAACAATATCTGAATTCCATAGTGTTATCCGGGACAGGAAAGCAAAGTTTTAATGAAATAATGGCGATTTTGTATACTTATACAGAAATCAATTTTCCTAACACTTTACATTTACCTCTAATTCAGTTTCTATCTATCTGTCAGTATTTTCGTATCAATCTATGAAGTTAATTAGCGATGAGCCTGTTCAATACTTAATTAGGTGACCACTTAAGCAATAGCAAGTACTGTATCATTTGTTTATCAAAATGAGTTGAGTCAGCATTAAATAACCCGAAAAGGGTTGATATGCTGTAAAACACAACAATCAACTATATATAGGAACCTTGTGGTTTCTAGCCGAACGCTCTACCGACTGAGCTATATATATATATATATATATATATATATATATATTAGCTCAGTCGGTAGAGCGTTCGGCTAGAAACCACAAGGTTCCTAGTTCGATACCGGTCCTCGCCAACTCAGCATATGAGTAGCACAGGGATCTGTGCGGTAAAGTAAGGAGCTGATGGTAGGTGTGGCGCTCCACCTCAGATGCTAAAAACAATCTCCTTGGTCTAGCGCTATTGAAAATGGGATAGGCTCCCTCACTGACTGGCTGATACCGACTTTAGGCCGCCCCGACGACTTTACTTACTATATATATATATATATATATATATATATATATCATCACAGCCTTCACGCATTTCCACGCGAACGCGCATGACATCATACACATACACACAAACAAAAATACGCACACGTACAAGCAAAAAAAAAAAACATTCCCCTTCACGTAAAAACGCAAACACGAGAATACAGTTTTTAAAAAAAACGCACACATCTGACCATTTACACCATTTCTGTCATTTTCAAAAGAACCGTTTCGTTTTACCTGATGAATGCTTTCAGCAAGAAAACCGCCGGTTGTAATACCGTTCCGAAATAAATAAAAGCAAAAACTTTTATTTGTTACTTCATTGAACTATATATATATATATATATATAAATGCGACTTTTGAAAAAATTGAATTTTTAAGAATCCGAAGCGTAATAGCGTCCACAAAAACAACCGACGTTATTTGCAGTCCAGAATTAACATCAAGAAAGGATCTTCAAATAAACACCATAAGATCTAATTTGACAGCCTGATGATTGCGACTTAGCAAGACAACCTGGGTAGCTGTCTATAATAAACATTTATTTTTTTAAAAACTCAACAAATTAAATAAATAAATATATATATATATATATATATATATATATATAATATATATAGAGAGAGAGAGAGAGAGAGAGATGTAAATTTATAGAGGTGAGGGTGTACAGGCATGTAAGGCTCAAGGTTCTAAGGGTTAGGAAGATTATTTTGAAAACTTTCATACTTCATAGTCATAATTCAGTATTTATTTTAATGTCTCATTGCAGGTAGTGAAGATGCTGGCTACCATCGTGGTTCTCTTCGGAATTTGCTGGCTTCCAATTCATATTTTCATTCTGGTCTTGGACTACAATCCGTCGCTGGAAATCAAATATCGACGAACGCTGACAATTTTGTATATAATCATCCATTGGTTGGCCATGGCCAACAGTTTTATGAATCCAATCATTTACGGATTTATGAATGATAACTTCCGGGTAAGTAGACCCTCGAACACTTCCGGTATTAATATTTCCGGTTTAGGACTTCCTGTTTCTTTTGTTTGTTGCTTTTCTATGTGTTTGTTTTTTCTATTTCATTTTTTAATTACCAGACGAGCCAAGGTTTCCGATTAATCTATTTACAGAAAGATAAACACCCACCAAAGATCGTTTATTTAATGTACCTAAACGTGAAATTACATTACAGGTCGCGTTTGAACGTGGGCTTTAAAACTATTAAGGTGTCGCCTAGGGGGTGAAAATCTCAGGCGCCTACTGTCTGTAGTTATGCTTATTAATCAAATATCCTTGTCCGCACCTTTATAACAGTTATTAGCACGCAGTATAACACAGTTTGTCACCGCTCTGTTAGCTAGGGTTATAGAATATGCCGACGGCTTCTCTACAGAGGGGGAGACCCTTGAGTTGACACGTAATAGCTGAGGACAGGATTGTGATGGTTGATTGGTGTGTAACCCGGGTACTATGTGGTCCCGTGACATTCAACACTTCAGCCCATTTTTGGACTTGACGGTGATCGGCTGGTCATGTCAAGCCTTACCACCTATACGATTGTCCCGACTGCATCCTTCATATTGCTCTTATGACAAATCCCCAACAAATTTTATTCCGTGGGAACTAGAAGGTTCGCAGCTGATGATCAACCACCAGTCTATTAATAGATATGAAAATGTGTTTCTTCTAATTTATTGATACACATGAAATTAAACAAATTGTACACACACTCACACACGCACTTACATACGCACTCACACTTTCACACACATACACACACACACACACACACACACACATATATATATATATATATATATATATATATATATATATATATATATATATATATTGGTTTGGAGGTTGATTTTGAAGGCTATCACAATGCAGGTGTAAAGAAAAAATAATAATACGGTAACAATGGTGTTGTGTGTTAACCTGTATTTTATTCTTGAATTTTCGAGATAAAAATCTCTTTTTCAGAAGATCACTGGAACTGAAGTCGTCTTGTTATGGCATTTCTAGTTAAACAAAAAAAAATTTAAAAAATTAAAAAATTTCATTTAACTAAAAATGCCATAACAAGACGACTTCAGTTACAGTGATCTTCTGAAAAAGAGATTTTATCTCGAAAATTCAAGAATAAAATACAGATTAACACACAACACCATTGTTACGTTATTCTTTACACCTGAATTGTGATAGCCTTCACAATCAACCTCTAAACCAATATATACACAATGCTTCAAGCAAATTATAAAACCCACATTACACTGATTTTAATGTTATTTTAATTGGTTTCTATATAAAATTATAGATATGATTTTTTTAAATACATTTGAGAATTAAACAATAATATTAGAAATCAATAACCCCAAGTAATTATTTATTAAACTTATTTTTGTTAAAATCAGTATGCAAATTATCCACATAATATGATATGTAAATCATTATTTCTTAATGATATATAACACACATTGCAGGATTTTAAACACATTAATAATGTGGGCTGTTTTGAGGCAAATCAAAATCAGACTAAGTTAATAAATAAGATGCTAATTATGATTAAATAACTAAGGGATTGTGACGTCTCCATTAAGATAAATTTCATAGATCCTAGCAATAAAAATTCCTAAACAATGTTGAAGAGATAAACTTTTAGCTGATGATTAAAAATAAAGAATTAAAATAAATAAATGTCCTAATAAAAAGGAAAAAAATGAGTACGATAAATGATTCCATTTCAAGCTCCTTCCATAGAAACACTATTTCTTTTAATCACATTTGTTATCTATTTATAAATTTTTGTGGGTTTTTTAAGGGTCAAAAAGATAAGACAAACGACTGGTAACAATGGATACAAATGTATTGAACAAAAAGGAGTAGAAATGACAGCAAAGAAAGTGGAGATTGCGTCCGATCAATACAGTTACGAGCTGACTCACATTGTGTCGGCGCATTCCATTTATGTCAATAGGTTATATCACCTATAACATAAACATAAATGGGATCCTAACAGGTACTACCACTCCGAGTCAGAGTGGGCCTGAAATTAATGGCGATGAAGGGGGTACTCTCCCCAGAGCACCAGAACTGGTACTTCACTATTAGATGCAGTTTAACGTCATAAACAATACTTCTGTCATAGTTTGGATCAGCCTACGTTAAGCTGCTCACAGCGGTTCTCCCACCACTGCGATCGGGTCGTGTCCGTTTGGGCTTTAGAATACACCGACTGCACCTCTGCAGATTGGTAAGACACCCCTAATGGGAACACCTGTTGGCTGTGTGTGGCGACCCGTGATGCTTAAGGATGGTACCCAAGTGGCTGAACAGTCCAACATGCAACACTCTACTTTGGTCCTTACATATGTTGCATAATCTATGCGGTTGCATAAGATTATTGTCAATCCCCTGTATTTCTGAAGGGATGGCCCTTTTCATGTCACGGGCGGTACTTTCCATGGAATATTACAGAAAGCCCGCGAAATACGTGAAGTCACGTGAGACCTGGTTGGGTCGCAGTTTCAGACTGGACGTCAGGCAGAGAAGGCATATCTGCCTTAGCTGGGGCTCACTTGCATACGCACGCTGTGTTTGGTTAGAGGAAGATGTTCAGTTAAGTAAATAAAAGTTTAAATAAATAATATGGTTTTGTGGTTGATGAATGTCTTGGCAACAAGACTGACCTAGAAGAAGAAATGAATCAAGGACGACCAACCAGCAAGAACAGAGAAATAGAAGTTATAGAGAAAGAATAGAAACGACTAGAGATCACCAATGGCCAAAGAAGTAAGTTATGCATCTTTCTGTCTGCCTGTGTCTATCTCTCCCCCCTCTCTCCAGTAAAAGAACACTTGTGTATGTACCCAACATGGGTAAAAGTGTATGAGTATGTAACACATAGGCTAGACGGGCAGCATCTTCCACAGTATGTATTGTACCAATCCACCTGCACGAGCAGGATGTGGCACAGGGTCGATTTTAAGTAGTTTAACTGGTTTAAATTTTTTGTTTGACTGGTTGCTATACCAAGGTTTAAAAACTCATACTACTCTACTATTTACCTATAGCTGATGGGATGCATACGATTCACAAGGGTATTAGCGTTATGGGAAATGATACCAGCACCTCCCACAGTATTGAACGAGAGAAATCTGATTAGGAAGAGTGTTGCACCGATAATTAAAAATGCCTGCCTTTAAAGTCAGCATTCAAAATCTTGGATTAGCACATCCACTTCGGATCAAGAATTAATAATAATAATAATAATAATAATAATAATAATAATAATAAATGGACAAAAGAAGAACTCAGACAGATTGACCAAAGAACGAGAAAGTTAATGACCATGCACAAGGCTCTTCACCCTAGAGACGATAGAGATAGATTATATGTGTCAAGAAAGGAAGGGGGAAGAGGTCTTTCCAACATAGAGGACTGCGTAGAAACCACTATCCAACAACTTGAGGATTACACAAGAAAGAGCAAAGACAAATTACTTATGGTGGCCAACAATAGTAGAAGTGACAGATGGACAAACAGAAAAACAACAAAGACTAGAAAACAAAAATGGGCAGAAAAACAATTATATGGACACTTCAATGACAAATCAAAGAGGTTGCACATGGAAAGACTTGGACATGGTTAAGAAAAGGAAACCTCAAAAGAGAAACAGAATCATTAATAATTGCTGCACAAAATAATGCCATAAGGACAAACTATATCAAAGCGAAAATTGATAAGACCCAACAAAATAGTAAATGTAGACTTTGTAGTAATAGAGATGAGTCTGTAAACCATATACTCTGCGAATGTAGCAAACTAGCACAACGAGAATACAAAACTAAACACGACTTGGTTGGGAAGGTAATCCACTGGGAATTATGCAAAAAATTAAATTTTGACCACACAACAAAATGGTATATGCATAAACCAGAATCTGTTCTTGAGAACGAAACGCATAAAATTCTCTGGGACTTTGAAATAAAAACGGATCACCTCATCCCAGCAAGAAGTTCAGACCTAGTGTTGATAAACAAAAAAGAAAGAACTTGTCAACTGGTGGATTTTGCAGTGCCAGCAGATCACAGGGTGAAGCTAAAGGCAAATGAAAATATGGACAAATATCTGGACCTTGCCAGAGAACTGAAAAAGTTATGGAACATGAAAGTGAAAGTGATACCAATTGTAGTTGGTGCACTTGGAATGGTTTCAAAAGGATTAGAAAAGGGTATGGAAAGTTTGGGAATCAGAGGAAGAATTGAAACCATTCAGAACACTAAACTGCTGCAATCTGCCAGAATACTCAGAAGAGTCCTGGAGACCTGAGGAGACTTGCTGTCACTCAGACTCCAGTGAAAGACCATCAGCTAATGCTGATGTGAAAACTCAAAAGGAATAAAATAATAATAATAATAATAATAATAATAATAATAATATAATAAGAAGAAGAAGAAGAAGAAGAAGAAGAAGACTGGCCATCTTAGCTTGCCATACATCTAGACAATTTATCAAACCCTGAATTATATTTAGACAATTTCATTTCAACAAGTTTCTTTTTATCTGAGTCGCTTTCCTCACTTCAAATGTCTTGTGTCTGTAAATTATTTTTCTCTATTACCTTTCTATCAAATTTCTTTTTACCACCCGCTCCCCTTTTGGCAGTACCTCCCTCTGCCAAAAATCCCGCGAGGTTAATACTAAAAAATCTCTAAACTTATCCCATTAATCCATCTGGATATTATAAAAATTCTCATTGTGCTTTTATATATGAATGTGTGTATTTATCTAACCCACCTGCCACGGGCAAGATGTGACACAAGGTCAATTTTTAAGGGGGCATAGTTGATTTGGGTTCAGATTTTTTCTTCTTCTAGACTGGTTGCCTTACCAAGGCTAAAGAACAGAGTCTTCCCTACTATTTACCCAATGGAGTGCCCGTGGTGTAGTAGTTAACGTACAGGATTGAGACATCGTAATCAGCGAGTTCGAATTCCTGTAGCGATACTACTTTCAATTTCGGGCTAATACTTTTTAGAAGTGATTGTATCATTCAAAAGCGAAATATCAAACACCATTGCTGTCAAATGTCAAACATGACAGCTGATATGAAAACAGCATATATATATATATATATATATATATATATATATATATATATATATATATAAGAAGTAATCAAACAAACAATGTGTTTTTTTATATGGCTTTTTTTAGCCGACAATGAGGCCTAATAGGCCGAAATGTACATACAGAGATTGATTTTTCTCGATTTGTTTAGCCTTACATTTGAATAGGTATAGCCCGCCTAATTCATTAATTATTAATTAATTAATTTTCAAAAATTAGGTACGACCTTAATTAAGCACATATTCTCCCCCAATATATATATATATATATATATATATATATATATATATATATAGTTTGAATGTCTGTTTGTCTGTCGGCATGTATGTATGTATGTATGTTTGTACAACGACCGAGCGCACGACGTATAAATGGTATAAGGGTATAAATCAATGACATATTAAAAAAAAAACAATTTAAGAATTGCGAAGGGGTTGTTAAATATATGAAATGCTGTTACACCTTTTGTTAACCTGGACAGACCTTGCGTGGTGTAATGGCGATCTTCGTAAGAAATGGACTCGTCGACCCAGGTTAAAATCCTGGACGATGCTGTTTGGATTTCAAATTGTGCTTATATACCCTTGGGAAAGATATGAATCCAACTATTCTCCCTCTAGCTATGGGTAAATGATAGGAAAGACTAGGTTCTTAAACCTTGGTTAGGCAACCAGTCTAGGAAAAGGAAAATTCTGAATTCAAACCTGTTAAACTCTTCTTAAGAAATTGACTCTTTGTCACATTCTACTCGTGCAGAGGGGTTGGTAAATATGTAGTGAGAAAAGCAGTTGCGTTTTAATACTGAGAAGAGAGTTCGATCCTCTTCCGTGTCCCTCTAAAATTGAATTCATGTTAAACACAGGGTATTTTTATGAAAAAATATTTAAGATTTATGCTTTATTATTTGTTTGTTTTTATTTCTCTGAATGTTTGAGATGAGGCTTGAAGATTAGTATCATCTGCGTTATTCGGACTATTGTCCACATCTTCATTGTTATTTGTACAACGTTTCGGCCGATATGCCCTCCGGTCTTCTTCAGGTATTTCTTGTCGGACTCGGAACCTTCTCGGACTCGGGAACCTTTTTTCGAACTCGGGAACTTTCTTGTCGTAATCGGGAGCCATCATGGAACTTTGAACCTAACCCTTTATTCAGTCCTCGGGGGTATCCTGTTCTCATTCCGCTAACCATAGCTGGGGTAGGAGTTGTGTTAATTATTTTTCTATGCTACTGCCTCTACTCAGGATTGAACCCAGAATCCAGAGATAACTGTCACTTAGAACTGTTTGTTTTTATTTATGTGTTTGGGGTGTGGGTGGATTTGCGGTTTACTTTCTTCTTGGGATTTGCCTTTCTATATATATATATATATATATATATATATATATATATATATATATATATATATGAAAAATCGCCTAGGGCATATTATTGAGACATTTGAGAATTCATTGGGTGGGGGCCTTGTTGATTATACCTATACAAATGCATATATGTAAGAATGTATGAATCAGTGGGTAAGCATATGTACATATACTATATATATATATATATATATATATATGTGTGTGTGTGTGTGTGTGTGTGTGTGTGTGTGTGTGTATGTTTACAGTTACGCATTCATCATTTATTTAGCAGACCTATCAACGCGTTTGCCTCTTGAGGGCCGACTACCATTAATAACAGACTTTCTCTGAAGTCCGAGATTAAAACAAGTAAACAGAGACCCGAAGAGAATACAGTAGATACTTTATTGCAGATAAATAAGTACACACCTATTAATCTTTTTTTATTATTAGAAACAAAGTTAATGTTCTTATCTATCTATCTATCTATCTATCTATCTATCTTAGTTTGGTTATATCTATCTACCTATCTATTTATTTGCTCTGTCTCTCATTGGATGCATAGCTATTTCAGCCAGTCTATCTATCTTAAGTTATATCTATATATCTATTTTAGTTTGACCATATCTATCTATCTATCTGGTCTGTCTCATTAGATATGCAGCTATTTCATCTAGAGTCTATCTATCTATCTATCTTAGTTCAGTCATTATCTATCTATCTATCTATCTATCTATTTTCTCTGTGTCTCATTGAATATGTGGCTATTTCTTACAGTCTGTCTATCTATCAATTTATTTTAGTTTGGTCATATCTATCTATCTATCTATCTATCTATCTGTCTGTCTTAGTTTGGTTATATCTATCTACCTATCTATTTATTTGCTCTGTCTCTCATTGGATACATAGCTATTTCAGCCAGTCTATCTATCTTAAGCTATATCTATTTATCTATCTATCTATCTTAGTTTGACCTATATCTATCTATCTATCTATATGGTCTGTCTCATTGGATACGCAGCTATTTCATCCAGAGTCTATCTATCTATTTATCTATCTTAGTTCGGTCATATCTATCTATCTATCTATCTATCTATCTATCTATTTGCTCTGTGTCTCATTGAATATGTGGCTATTTCTGCCAGAGTCTGTCTATCTATCAATTTATTTTAGTTTGGTCATATCTATCTATCTATCTATCTATCTATCTATGTTGAATTTCATTGATATTGTAACACTTGAAATATTCTAATAATTAGAAGCTATTTCTTAAACATAATAAAGAGATGAAGGGTTTTGACATTTATTGAACGTGTATCCAATCATAATTAAAAAGTTCTATCGGACCAAATCCGACTATGGATATTAGCCATGCATTAAAACGTTAAAAGTATTTCGTAAACACCAGGCCGATATAACTATATTTTATCTTAGAGATTATTTTATCAAAAAATATCGGAATCCAATAATTTTACCTGAGAAAGGTTTTAGAAATTAAAATATCAGAAATTTATTATTTCTACTGGAACATCATATAATCAAAACACACATACCTTAATAGTAATTGGTAATTTGCTTGAAGCATTGTTAAGTATGTTATTATATATTAATGATTGGAAGGCAATTACAATGCATATAAAATAAAAACAAAAAGATGTTTTTAGTCTTATCGATTTCAAAAACTTTATCTTCAGAGACGGTTTTCAGAAATAGACGCGTTTTTTGTGTCGTTATTTTTTATTTTTTTTATGTTATAAACACGCGTCTCGTGGTGTTCTTTTTTTTTTAACCACGCGGAAGGTCGTGATAGTCGTAATAGCCGTTGTTCATTCAATTTCAATTTTATTATTTTCATCTATTTATATATTTATGTATTTATTTATTTTTTATTTATTTGTTATATGTATATATATGTGTAAGATATACATACTATATATACTATATATTATATATGGACGTGTATTTTAATTAATTATATATTCAGTGTTTAATTCTAATCTATTGTTTATACTATATTGTTTATAATAGCCAAATTAGGTCCTAGTAAAACAATAGATTAGAATTAAACACTGAATATATAATTAATTAAAATACACGTTCCATATATAATATATAGTATATATAGTATGTATATCTTACACATATATATATACATATAACAAATAAATAAATACATAAATAAATACATAAATATATAAATAGATGAAAATAATAAAATTGAAATTGAATGAACAACGGCTATTACGACTATCACGACCTTCCACGTGGCGTTAAAAAAAAAAGAACACCACGAGACGCGGGTTTATAACATTAAAAAAAAATAAATAACGACACAAAAAACGCGTTCATTTCTGAAAATCGTCTCTGAAGATAAAGTTTATTTTGAAATCGATAAGACTAAAAACATCTTTTTGCTTTTATTTTATATGCATTGTAATTGCTTTCCAATCATTAATATATAAGAACACATACCATAATAATTAATGTATAACGCACATTCATGTATAACACCCCAACTAAATTTTGGCAACGAAATTCTGTAAAAAACGTAGTATCTTTATCTTGTATATAATACGCACTGGCTTTTTAGAACTTGTAGCAGCTAAATTAACATTTGTTCAAATTTTATCCGATTCTTTTAGACTAAAGACAAATTGTATACGATTTACTTGTCTATTTAATTTTTTTAAACATGGTATGCTCACACAAAAGGCAACAAGCTTGCAGCAAAATAAGGCTCTCTAATAGCGGTAAAGAAAACAAAATTGCATACAGAAAGAAAGAAAGAAAGAAAGAAAGAAAGAAAGAAAAAAGAAATTAGGAGACAATGAAAATAGTATCTCTCTATCCTGCAGCGAAAAAAAAACAGAAAAGAAAAGAAAAGAAACGAAAAGAAAGGAAAGGAAAGAAAAAAAAGAAAGAAAGAATGAAAGAAAGAAAGAAAGTTTTTAAAAATCCTCAAAATTTAGGAGCCAGCTAAAGATAGATCTTTCTATCCCGTAGCAGAAAGAAAGAAAGAAAGAAAGAAAGAAAAATCCTATAACATGAAGAGAAAAGGTCAGAGAAAAAGGGGGTGGTAACATGAAGAAAGAAAGAAAGAAAGAAAAAAAGAAAGAAAGAAAAAATGTCCTAAAAAAACTTAGGCGACAGAGAAAGTAACATCTCTCTTTTATTAAAAAGAAATGTAAAGAAAGAAAAAAGTAAAAAGAAAGAGTTTCTTTGTAACTTATGTAGCAAGATTGCATTTGGCAAGGACTACTAATGGAAGGGGGAGGAAGAAAGAAATAAATGAGAGAGTAAAGGTCTAAAAAAATAGTGATGAACGATGATTTGACCGGGGCGTGGAATGGAGAATTGAGTGTCAACCGGAAGTTTCGGGTGTTAAACGGAACCAGAAGTCACGTGGTGACGTGGAACAACGAAGAAAGGTACCGGTCTCTTTTCGATTTGGGACAGCGTAGGGTTAAGACCTGCCCTTGGTCCAGTGGGGGATTACGGTAGTTTAATAGTTCTCTCTCTCCTGTCTCTCTGCCTTTCCTCCTCTCCGATAGAACCCACGAGTCACACGAGACGAGCCATGGAAATAAAAGCTAAGCTTGTGAAGATCTTTTTTTTATCAACAAGATGACCGCCACGTGGTGAAGACCTTTTTAGTACGGTGAAGATATCGCCACCACCGCTACGTTACTTATATCATTTTGGTACTGTGAAAATAACACAACGTTACACTTATTAGACTGTGAAAATACCACAACGTTACACTTATTAGACTGTGAAAATAACAACTCTCAGACTTTCAAGACCCTCAGTCGATAGAACGTCCGCCTATGAACCACAAGGTTGCTGATTCGATACCGGCCCTCACCAACTCAGCGTATGATTGTAGGTGTGGCGCTCTACCCCAGACACAAAAACAATCTCCTTGGTCTAGCACTTGTGAAAAGGGGATAGACTCCCTCATTGTCTGGCTGATACCGACTTTAGGCTACCCCGATGACTTTACTTTTATCTTTGGATAAAAGAGAGAAAGAAGTTGAACTTCTATCCGACAAGAAGAAAAGAGTGTAAGGTTCAAAGTCATAATATTGAACATACAACCCGACACATTTCTGAGACAAAACATTGTATATAATAGAGCACATGAATAAACATTATACATAAACAAAGAAGTGTACATAAACATACATACATAAAAGGACTGGAGCGTCCGAACATAGAGATCACTTACTAGGAGGGCGGACCGAGCCCGATCGAGAAAGGGGTAGACTACTGTCTACCCCATGTGCTCGTTCCGGAGATCTAGCTAAAAGATGGGGAGAAGTTTAAATAAGGCGCTTAAATACCAGGTCTCCTAGTGGGCACAAACGACAACACCATGGGAAGATAACTCTTCCTGGCAAAGGGAAGATAATCCCCACAAGTGAAAACGAAAAAGATTGGTCTTCTTGAACGCCAGGAGA
>CM042159.1:70752628-70755128 GCA_023376005.1 Doryteuthis pealeii | reverse complement strand
AATCATTTTGCCGGCAAACATTTCATATTAAGTGATCATATCAATTTTAAGAGCAAATGTATTAATATAGTTTGAACCGGCAAACATTTCATATTAAGTGATCATATCAATTTTAAGAGCAAATGTATTAATATAGTTCAAAATAATTTTGAACCGGCAAACATTTCATATTAAGTGATCATATCAATTTTAAGAGCAATGTATTAATATAGTTCAAAATAATTTTGAACGGCAAACATTTCATATTAAGTGATCATATCAATTTTATAGATTTTATTTCATATTAAGTTCCAGCGGCATATTAAGTGATCATATCAATTTTAAGAGCAAATGTATTAATATAGTTCAAAATAATTTTGAACCGGCAAACATTTCATATTAAGTGATCATATCCCACCGCAAATGTATTAATATAGTTCAAAATCATTTTGAACCGGCAAACATTTCATATTAAGTGATCATATCAATTTTAAGAGCAAATGTATTAATATAGTTCAAAATAATTTTGAACGGCAAACATTTCATATTAAGTGATCATATCAATTTTAAGAGCGCAAACATTTCATATTAAGTGATCATATAATTTTAAGAGCAAATGTATTAATATAGTTCAAAATCATTTTGAACCGGCAAACATTTCATATTAATGATCATATCAATTTTAAGAGCAAATGTATTAATATAGTTCAAAATCATTTTGTACCGGCAAACATTTCATATTAAGTGATCATATCAATTTTAAGAGCAAATGTATTAATATAGTTTGTAGGGACCGGATTTGCTTGGTGTTTGTGATGTTTGAAGAAGATCCCAGTTTTATCCCTACAATTTTAATGTATGAGACTACGGAAATGTAGTTTCCGTAGAAAACAAAAGAAGAAGGTAAAATTTATAAAAGAAACCACTTTATATACAAAATATTACAATTCATATAGTGATAGTCAATTGTTCTTTCATTGATGTGTCTGTTGGTAGTTATGTTTGCTGAGAGCGTAAGTTTGTTTATATTTGTGCATTTGGGCTTGTCAACGTTGTAGCAGTTTTAATAAAACAATGTCTGTGATTGAAACTTGTGTCGTATTGAGTAGGAGAGAGAGAAAATATGAAACGAAAAAATAGACGGACCTGCTGAGTCGTATTTTATGTTTTGGGACAGCGTCTTCTCCCCCATTGTGTCGAGTTGCGAAAATCATTTTGAACCGGCAAACATTTCATATTAAGTGATCATATCAATTTTAAGAGCAAATGTATTAATGTAGTTCAAAATCATTTTAAAAGAGTTAACACCTCATTTCTTAGTTACAATATTATTTTTAATTCAGAATCATCTATTTAACCCACAGATAGGACCTTAACAGGTACTACTACCTTAACAGGTACGACTACCGATATTATAAGAGAAAGAAAAGCAAAGTCAAATATGCTGCTATATCTGTACGGCTTTATTCGCCAAGCGGCCTTTGCTTACGACTCGTGAGAGGTCATATTAATTGTTATGTTTTTACATAAATTGAAATACGGAGCCCAATGAAAATGCAAGACCTGGTTGTTAGAAATTAACAAGGTTTTATTTAACGCACGATAGAGAAGTGCGTCTATCCTAAAAGTAAGTTAAGAGCTCAGCTTTTGTGCGACCAGCCTGCTCGTATCCTAATGCATGTGTGTCATGGCGGAGACCCATTTCCAGTCCTATCTCACACAATGCAAATTTAAAAAATAAACATTTTAAAGCATCAAAGATTACAAACTGACCAGTGTAAATACGTAAGAAAATCTTATTATTATTTAGAACTAAATGCTTGTTATTTTGTTTCACTGCATCTTAAGGAAAGGCTCCAGTTCTGGACACCTGGGGAGTGTAGAGTACCCCCTTTATTAGCATTAATCCCAGGCCTACTTTGGCCTGGAGTGGTAATACCTGTTAGACACTTGGCCAATCTAAGAAAAAACATCAATACGAAGAACAGAGACACCCGATGGAAGATAGAAGACGAAGAAAACCGATAGAAATATTAGAAGTATCTAAGAAAATGACTACGTAACAGTGGTCGTGCCTGTTAGGGTTCCATCGAAAGGTCATATATATATATATATATATATATATATATATATATATATATATATATATATATACTATAGTGTGGGATTGTCACTGTTTCAGCTTTTACTGGAACGTAGTATTATTGGTAGAGTGTTCAATATAAAATAGAGCAGGTATATAATATAATAAATGAATATATAAAGGATATGTAAAAGATATGTAAAACCTTTATATATATATATATATATATATATATATATATATATATATATATATATATATATATATACCAACCCCTACGCATGAGCAGGATGGGACACAAGGTCAATTTTTTAAGCGGAGTTAAATAGGGTGGAATTCAGAGTTTTCCTTCTCCTAACCGGTTTCCTAACCAAGGTTAAAGAGCCCAGTCTGTCCTACTATTTGTCGATAGCTGGATGGAGAGTAGGATTCATACCT
>CM042159.1:70715128-70747628 GCA_023376005.1 Doryteuthis pealeii | reverse complement strand
AAATGAACACGCCGGAATTGAATATTCTGAATTATGTAAAGAAATATTAGAGACCGTGAAACTCAAGTTGAAGGAAAGAAATATCTTATGGTAAAAGAAATTAACATACACGAAGGGCGCTCCGAAAGTAATGACTCCTAATTATTTCCACAGAAACTACAATAGATCGAGGGAACACAATAACGCCGTTGGATAGAGCAAGTTTTCACCAATAAAATACTATCTTCCCATATAGACACCGTTATTGCCTATGTATTTTTGCCAGTGATGAACAGCAGCCTCGAGGCCGTCCTCGGGAAATCTACATCAGCTGAGGCAACCCACTTTATTTATTTATCTATTTATTTATTTATCTATTTATTATAAAGCGGCGATATTGGCGCCATTGACAGAAAGACTATGCCTGAGTCGTCCATCTTTCATTGGCCCAATTCGCACAGATTAGCTGATCGAGTGCTCTTCGTTCCGCCGGTCGACAACTATATTGAACGTGGCCGCTGTTTGAAACATATGGCCCACTGCCTAACTGTGCTCAAGTTCACAGTTTGGTGTCCGTCGGTGAATGTCACTGAATTCAGTTGTTTCCGCGTAAGGGAAAATCAGTGACATACTTCCAATTTGCCAGACTACAATTTAGCTGTAAAAAGGAGAAAAAAAAGGTTATTAGCGGGAAAGTTCAACTTCTACTGCTATATCACTAACATCTGGCTCTAACATTGTGGAACTACATAATAGAATATAATGATAATAATGTATAAGAGTATGTAAGAATTACTTTCTTCTGAGCGCGACATGGAGGTTATTGGTTATCTTTGGCAGAATTTCATAGCCAATAGTGATGACTTTGTGTAAAATAATGTTTTGTAGCTGAAAGTTGCTCTATCTCGCGGTGCTATTGTGTTCCCTGTGTCCATTGTACTTTTCATAGAAATGAATGGGAGCCTTTTCTTTCTGAGCGTCCCTCGAAAATACACACACACACACATATATATATATATGTACATATATATACATATATATATATATATATATATATATATATATATATATATATATATATATATATATATATATATATATATATATATATATATATATATGGTTTGTAGGATTAAACAAATCCTGCGGTGAATAAAAGGAAAGAAAATAAGATACTGGGGAAAAATTGGTGAAAGTCGTCGTTGGTTTAGCGTCCAGCTACATTTCGCAACTTATAACGCTTTCTGAATAATTGTTTATTTTGCGGAAGGAATTTTAATTATTTTTCATGCAGTGCTTTTTTTTTTCTTCTTCTTTTTTTTCTTTTTTTCAAGATGAGTAGTAGTAGTAGAACTCAATGAATAATTTGGCTATTTATTGTAAATTTGGTTTGTAACACGGGTAAATGTCGAGCGCTGAATGATGGCTTGATTTGGAGTATAAGAAAAGGCACGACAGAAGCCTAGCCAGTCAATTTGTAGTGCTGCATATGCTGGCGTAGAAGCCCACATTTTCAAGTTAGAATATATTATTCAGGCTATAATCGCCCCAAATTGTTCTAGGTTTAAAAAAAAAGGGTTTTGGTTCAACGTCACCAACAGTCGCAGGCGAGATATTGTCAATTAATTTCCACAATCAATGAATATGCATTGCATTGTTGTCGTGCAATCATATCACATAATATCCAAGGTAAGAGTTCTTTTATTACACAACACTTTGATTATTTTAATAGTTTAAAAGCCGTCCTTTTGCGCGGCAATTAAACTAGCTCCCCCGGGCCAACAATGACACTTCATACATTGAGTACATATAGGGCAGTCTATGACGAATGTCAGAGGTGAACATTTATTATTAAAAAAAAAAAAACAATACTTGCTAATTAAGTTTCTTCATATTCATCATAGGTAAAGGTTTATTTGAAATAGAATAGAAATCCAATTTTTGTATAAAAATGTTTTGTATTATATCACATCATCATGTCACATTGGCAGCATGGATATCCATGACTCTCTCTCTCTTTCTCCAGCCGTCACTATCTGTCCTTCGTGCGGCATCCAGAATCCGCACAGAGCTAGTGGATGTAGGTTTTTGCTAGTCAGCCTACACTGGTGTGTTCATGTATTGAGTACATACTAAATTTTATCAAACAATATCATTCGAACAATTAATAGTTTTCCCCAAAGCAAACATATAATTTACCTATTTGGAACTTATCGCAAAGCTGCATGATAAAAACAATATTTTGGTTCTCCCATTCAACCTGATTCAAAAATGGTATTTTGTGTTGGGCTACGGCTTCTAGGAGTAAAATTGAGAAAAAAAAATGTCGGAAAAACTTAGGTAAAATCACCGAAAACAATCGCAGTAATTAAAGTCCAAAATTTCAGGATTGCGGGTCCGAATTCGGTTCGGAATATTTTTAATTTGCTCACGAAGTCGGATAGATTCCAAAATGGTATGATATGTTGGGCTACGGTCTCTAGGAGTAAATTTGAAAAATGTGACACATTGATATTCGCATTTATTATTAGAGAAGAAGTCTCATTACTTGATGGGTATAAAAGGGTATGATATGTTGGGCTACGGTCTCTAAGAGTAAAGTTAAAAAAATTTGCGCACTGACTGGCATTTATTATTTAAGTCTCATTACTTGATCTGTATACCTCGTAGATAGAATATTTTTCTACTTTTTGCACCTGAAGTCGTCCTGATTTTAAATGGTATGAGATGTTGGACTACGGTCTCTAGGAGTAAAGTTGAAAAAATCTAAACCACTGACTGGCATTTATTATCAAAGTCTCATTACTTGATGTGTATACCTTGCAAATAGATATTTTTCTGCTTTTTGCACCCGAAGTCGTCCTGATTTTAAAATGGTATGAGATGCTGGACTACGGTCTCTAGGAGTAAAGTTGAAAAATCTAAAACACTGACTGGCATTTATTATCAAAGTCTCATTACTTGATGTGTATACCTTGCAAATAGATATTTTTTCTGCTTTTTGCACCCGAAGTCGTCCTGATTTTAAAAATGGTATGAGATGTTGGGCTACGGTCTCTAGGAGTAAAGTTGAAAAAATCTAAAACACTGACTGGCATTTATTATCAAAGTCTCATTACTTGATGGTATACATTGCAAATAGGTTGTTTTTTTTCTACTTTTTTTGCACCTGAAGTCGTCCTGATTTTAAAATGGTATGAGATGCTGGGCTACGGTCTCTAGGAGTAAAGTTGAAAAATCTAACACACTGACATTCACATTTATCATTTGGGATTATTAGGATGTGAATGAAGATGTCTGTTGGAAATATGTGTGCCATTATTTATTGGAGCGTGGGTTAGCTTACTCGTCACCCATCACCCATCCTCAAAACTTACTCTACACCACAGGACTTACTGTTCACCTTTTATACCTTTTTGCATCTTTTTTTAACTGGTTAAAAGAAAAGAAGGGTTGTGATTGAGGGCAATCTCTTTAAGACTGAATTCTTTTTGCTTGACCAATACAATGAACTTGTTGTGTCTAGGTTTATATTTGTATTAAATTATATTATTTTGCAAAAAGGCATGAAGATTTTATTTTCTTTTAAATTTTATGAATTTAGTTAAAAAGAAAGTGTGTATAATGATAATTTAGTTTAAATTTCATATCAATTGTCGTTAACCAGCCAGTGTGAGTCGACGGCATATCAACCTTATTCAAAACTGAGCACTAAGCATTCGTCGATTTTTCGATTTATGTCGGTAAAATTAAGTAGACTACGTTCACTTGATTATTAATTATAAAATCGTGTGGGCAAAAGTTCATAATGCCTTTATTGGTCACAGCAGAATGTCTCATACACTCACCTAAGATAGAAAAAATCAAAACCAAAAAAGTCACCCAGCTAAAACCCGATAAAACAAGAGATTGTGTGTACTGTACACTACACACTGTACATAACTTGTGTATATTTATGTATGTATACTGTATAGAAGTTTACAGCGAACGATATTGGAAACTTCTTTTATACACACACGGTTTGTAAATCAGCCAGTCGGAGTACATAAGCATCTCCTTTTGTTTTTGCAACATATTCCGAAAAACCACCAAACATATGTACGTCATCCGTGTACAGTACACAGTAGAAAAGAATTAAAAAATACGACAACCCCCTATTTTTTGTGGGGGTATTTTAAGGTTAATTGGACTCTTGTTCACCAGCATAAATGGTTGAATAAATCCCGTCTGACTGTTATTATGACACGATAACTGAGGCACCTGAACCAGAAGATGATGAACATTGTATCAGACACGGTTTCAATTTCTTTGTTTAATGGCATATCAACCTTTGTGGGTTATCCAATGCCAAAGCCATCCTTGTAGAAAAACAGTAGTGGTACTATTTAACCCATAGGTGGGGTGATCCATACTACCCAAGGGCATTAGTCCAAAAGTGAAGGTAATAACGCGACCGGAGTTCGTACTCGCTAACTACGATGTCGCAGTCCAGGACGTTAGCCACTACACCCTGTTATGTTGAATAAAGTGACATTCAAGTCAAGAATTAAATAGTGTTGGGAGGGAGACATGTTTTTGAGTTACTGTTGCAAGAAAGATAGATTTTGAGAGTTATAAATATCTCCAAACTGATAAGGGTAAATCTAGAGCCCAATTAAAATGCAGCGGAAAAGAGGCAAGCTTGCTTGTCGAATAATGAAATATTGCGTTGATGGATTGAAAATGCAAAGATTTAAAAAGAAAAAAAAATGTTTATCATAACCAACTAATTATCAATAAGAAATTTTACACAGACAAACACACCCAACCACCTACACAGTCACAAGCAAACACACACACATACAAGAACACACACACACATACATACATACAAGAACACACACACACACACACACACACACACACACACACACACACATATATATATATATATTATATATATATATATATATATATATATATATATATATCAATATTTTTTTCAAACTTCAATTTTAAACAGACTGATAAACAAGGAATATCACTTGCTTTTCTCGTTATTCTGTGATAAAAAAAATTCTTCCATATACCAACAAATGCCCTGAAGATGATCTAATTAATAGATTGAAACACTGCAGCGTCGGCCAATAAACTCACCACTTAACTCATTTAATCCTGTTTTTGTTCAATCTTTCTTAATATACTACATACCATCGGATTCACTTCCTTTTCTTAACATATATCAATGTGTATGGTTGGCACTATTATACTTGAAGAAGCGGTAGTAATCCAAAGTAAAGTGTTATTAGAAGAGTGCTCAATATCTGTGATAGTGCGTTAATAGATAAACATAATAGATAATAGATAAGTCATTGTAGCCTGGTGACTGCTACGCTTGAAAAATGAAACATACACAAGCAAGAAACCAATGGTAGCAAACTTCTATAAATATAAACTAAAATATTTATTTATTCATTTATCTATATCTCTCTATATAAATCCATTAACTCCAAAATCACAAAATCTTTGTACGGGGGATCAATTCGCAAAACAAAAACTAACGAAAAAAATTATTAGCCTTTTTAATTTAGTAAACATTTATTTACAATAAAAGTTCGTCTTTCATTAATTCATATACCGAAAGTTTTATTAAAATTGGATAGTTAGTTTATTTTATATGATTTTTAGAAGAATTTCCTGTGATCACCCCTTTTTAGAGCCAGCGATAATTTGCACATCCCTATCTATATGGTTCGAAAGAGAATTAAATAATCTCTCTAAATATGTAATTTGATTGGGTTTTTATCAATGGAATTTTTTTTACAGCGAGTTAAAAATATATATATTTTGCTTCAGTCAGCCTAGAATTCGTAGTATAGTTTTTTCATACTAAAATTTTATCATAAAATCAAATCTTATTTATCGCATATTTTTGTTTCTATCTTTAAAATATTTATTTGGTTAGAAAAACAATCTTTCAAAATATTTAATTAGTATGTCTTTTCATACATTGAATTTTTTTTACAGTGAATTAAATAATAAATCAAACGAAAACATTTAACGACAATTCAACTTTATTTTATATATTCCCGTCGTTCGTCAATTGTAAGCAAATCACACTTTCTAAGCCAGAAGCCAACAAATAACATATACTATATAAATCTCCTTAGACCAGTATCATTTACACAATTAATCCGAACGAAATGGGTAAGTCAGCTGTATTTCATGAATATTATCCTTTTTGAATTCTTAGTTTCACTATTCTTTTGTGCCTAAAAAAAAACAGTATATTTATTTGTGTAACCTTCTCATATATTATATGAAATATTTGATGAGAAGGTTAGCATACGCGAAGCCCTTACAATTTGCAAATACACACACACACACACACACACACATATACATATATATGTATATATATATATATATGTGTGTGTGTGTGTGTGTGTGTGTGTGTGTGTGTGTGTGTGTTTTAATATAGCGTTCTTGGTCTGAGAAAAGCGTAAGCAAGAAACTGACAGTTACGAAGTGCCATTGACTCTATGTCTACGCTATCCTAACTTACCTCTATCAAGGATAGTGACCCCTCTTTATTTATAAATATAGTAAACTATATTATCTATTTGGTTGAGCTCTTTGGAGGGAATTTCGCTGACGGCCGCCGATTTACGCTTAGATGCAAGGATGGAGCTCTCTCTGATGGCCTTCAACACACACACACACACACACACACACATAATATATATATATATATATATATATATATATATATATAATACATGTTGAATTAAACAAAAGACACATCTCCAGTTTAACAATTTTATTTTTGATCTTTTCAAATTTTCTGGCCAACTTTTTAATATTTGGGTGGAATTCGTGGATTAGTCCACCAAAGTTCAGGTCCCGAGTACTTTGGTGTCTTTTGTTTAATTCAACATGCATAAGTGAAAAAATACTGCCCACACACGCACACGCACACACACACACACACACACACACACACACATATATATATATATATATATTAAGAATTAAAAAAAAACTACCACGATTTTTAGGTCTTTGAATTTTTTTCTCATATTTCATTTTAACGATATGTCAAAATCTACTGTGATAGTTTTTTTTAACAATTACTTTGTATAGCATTGATCATGTCTACGTTTATAATTTTTGGTATAATTTTATTATTCTCAAAAAGGATAAAATGTCGACATTTTCAAATAGGATCCTCGTATTGTTTTCGATGAAAAAACGTTGTCTAATGAGAACTAAATCCCCTCATTCTATAAGGAAATGTGTCGAGTGTTTGACAAGTTAGACAAATGAATGTCTTATTGTGATGGGGATTTATATTTAATTGAATGATAGTTGTAAGATATCAGTAAGAAACTCCATCAACTGATTAAATAAATCTAATGCAATAGATAAGAATGTAATCAAAATAAAGTTGTTATCGTTGAATTGACAATTCCATTTGAAGAAAATCACAGGATGCGAGTATGCTCTAAGAAGCTACACGTGGAGACACAATGAAGTCCTTGAGATTGTTGTGGAGGTGTCGAAGATAGGTTGTGAGACTGCAAATAAAGCTGTTAATAACATCAACAAAGCAGTACATTTTGTTAAAGAAAGAAACATTTCGAAATTTTCGCGTAAAAATATGCACGTGTTGTCAATATTTGATGGCTCCACAGGCTGGCGCATTGCGTGCGACTTGGAACATCGACTCGTTTTTCCAACTGAAATAACGTTAACGGCCCAGCGTCCTGATATTGTCATTTGATCTGTTAATCAAAATAGCTGATGGAAAGGGGGAAACCAAAATGACCCACAATTTTTGTTTTGTTTACATGTGTTTTTCAGTTTCTTGGGGTTGTTTATTTTCAATTTTTCCCACCCCCTCCATCGCCAATTATCAATATTGGGAAATTTTTAAGTAGGATTGATGCATAGAGCGAATGAGGGATTTTGGTGGAAGGGAGCTGCGCAAGGAGAGAATGCAAGAATTTTATTTTTATTTTTGAATGAATCGGTCGGTGAGTGAGCCTAGCTAGATAGATCCGTGTAGTGATATGACCAGTTTTATCACCTCTCCCCCAAAACCAAACTTCCGGCTACATGCCGAGTTGTGTGCACATGCGCTGTACCTCATTTCCGAATAAATAAAAAGTTTGTTTGGAGTGAGTGCACGTATGTGCTCACTTCAAATAATCTGTTAATCAAAAGAAAGTTTTTATCGTTGAATTGACAGTTCCATTTGAAGAAAATCTTGATTGAGCCCATTAGCGGAAGTTGGAAAAATATGAAGACCTACGTGAACAATGCGTCAGAAACGGATGGATAACAAATGTATTTCCCATTGAAGTCGGATGCCGGGGATTTATTACCAACTCAATCTCGGCATTTTTGTCTAAACTTGGACTTTCTCCACCAGACAAGAGGAAATACTCAAAAAAGATTTAAGAGAAAGCTCTAACCGCATCAGCGTGGATATGGCAGTCCTATTTGTGACATCAAACCGACAAAGTCTGGTGGTATCGTGAAATACTGCTGGGGCGCTCTGGGTTAGTGGTAATGATGCTTCGGCTCCGAAACCATGCCTGAACCCAGATTCATCATCTGATGAAGGCTTTGTTGGTTGCAATGCTACTGTGTAAATAGCAGTCATTGTATGAAGATTATGATATTTAACAACTCCTCCGTACGAGCAGGGTGTGGCACAAGGTCAATTTCTTAAGCGGAGTTTAGCAGGTTTGAATTTGGTGTTTTCCTACTCTAAGACTGGTTACCTAACCAATTTTAAATAGTCCAGTCTGTCCAACTATTTACCCATAGCTGCAGGGAGAGTAGTTGGATTCATACCTTTCCTAGACGTATTAGCGCTATGCGAGCTTCGGCCTCTGGACCGGTGAGTTGCGCTAAATTACTAGCGTCGATCCCAGAGGGCCGTCCCTCCGGGCAATACCTGCCCCCTTGATTAAAGGGGCAGGGCTGGGTTTATTGCCCAGCGCCTGAGGCACCCCCCTTGAGGGGGAATGCCGACGGAATCGACGCAGTTTTTCTATCTACCACCCCATGAGTCTCGGCTTGTGGGTGGTTCCCTAATAAAACGGCCTTGTGCCATATCGTGTGAAAGTGGGACACATGTAAAAACCAGAATTCACCCACCCGTCCTTCGGGACAGGGGTCCAGTGAGCTTCGGCCTCTGGACCGGTGAGTTGTGCTAAATTACTAGCGTCGATCCCAGAGGGCCGTCCCAACAGTCAACAGACTCGTCCAGGATTTGAACTCGGGTTGACGAGTCAATTTCCCACGACTCTAACCCTTATACCACGCGCCTCAAAAATATATAAATGAGTAAACAACAATTTTTTTAATGAATGAAAAATGTTCATCTAAATCAAAGATACCGAGAATTTATCATGTATCATTATTATTATCACTCCATCCCTTTCTATCATTCATCGCTCTTGGGAAATCCTCTTGAAGGCATCCGGTATCCGTACAGAGCTGATGAAAGTAAAATTTTGCTAGTCAGCAAACATGGGTGAATCCAGGTGTAGGAGTCTATAATTGAACATCGCTTATGTAAGTAAAATCTACGGGATGGCCTAATGTTGGTATCAGCCAGACAGCGAGGGAGTCTATCCCCTTTTCACTAGCGTTTCTACGTCTGAGGTGAAGCGCCACACCTACCATCAACTTTACCTCACTTTACCGCACAGAACCCTGGGCTACTCATACACTGAGTTGGTTAGGGCCGGTATCGAACCAAGAACCTTGCGATTCTAGTCAAGTGCTCTACCGACTGAACTAAACCGGTTAGTCCATGATTCTCCAGAAACACCCAGCATATCTTGCTCGTCTTAATTGGTTGGTTTGTGAGATGGGAGGTAATCATTAGACATGCAGTAAGTAAAAATGTAAAGTCGATGGGGCAGCCTAAAGTCGGTATCAGCCAATCAGCGAGGGAGTCTATCCCCTTTTCAATTGCGCTAGACCAAGGAGATTGTTTTAACATCTGAGGTGGAGCGCCACACCTGCCATCAGCTCCTTACTTCACCGCACAGATCCCTGGGATACTCATACGCTGAGTTGGCGAGGGAGGGTATCGAACTAGGAACCTTGTGGTTTCTAGCCGAACGCTCTAACTAACACTGAGCTTACCCGGCCCCTTTTGTCAGTAGCCATGCAGTAGTGGAACTAAATACATTCAAAACGATTATTATTATTACTATTCATTACCAAACGATTATTACCATTTATTATTATTTATTATTATATATTATTTATTCTTATATTGTATTTATCATTTATTACAAATAGATTATTATTTATTATCTATTATGGAAAAAAAACCTCTACAGATTTGAATATGAAGAAGTCGCGAAAAAAGCACACGAGATATAAGTTATTTCAAATCATTATTTGATTGGTCGCCTTTATGAAATATCCACTTCGACAGTACGCTATTATATATATATATATATATATATATATATATATATATATATATATATATATATATACTAGACAAAAAGTGACCTGTTTGCTCTTAAGCTCCCGTTAAGCTCTCGCTAAATGATTGGGATTAGAAAAAAGAGTAGGATCTGCCAAAATATCGTCTGCTTTTCATTTTAAAAACGAATTAAAATTCATTAAACCGATTATTTAAGTTCAAATTTTTGCCTAAGTCGAAAAAGTAACATAATGAGCATCAGTAAAAAAAAAAAAAAAAAAAATAATATTACACATGTAATTTATTTTTGATACATTTAAAATGTATCACAATGCGGGTGTAAAGAAAAATAATAATAAGGTAACAATGGTGTTGTGTGTTAACCTGTATTTTATTCTTGAATTTTCGAGATAAAATCGAATACAGTTATAAAAAATATTATCATTTTCAAAAAAAAAAAGAAAAATGTTCATTTAACTAGAAATGCCATAACAAGACGACTTCAATTCCAGTGATCTTCTGAAAAAGAGATTTTATCTCAAAAATTCAAGAATAAAATACAGGTTAACACACAACACCATTGTTACCTTATTATTTTTTCTTTACACCTGCATTGTGATGGCCTTCAAAATCAACTTGCAAACCAATATCTATCTATCTATCTATCTATCTATCTATCTATATTAATATATATATATATATATATAATATATAGAGAGAGAGAGAGAGGTAGGATTGTTACAAATCCAGTAAGAATATATATATATATATATATATATATATATATATATATATATATATTGTTCGATTCTTACACGCTCGAGCATATTAGCCACATAGCCACCACCCCCATTTCAAACTGTATATTCAGGGAGAAAAAATATTTCAGTGTATTAAAGCATATGATGTTGGAAGCAAACCATCACTTTGTAAAAGAAATTTATGATGCAAAAAGGAAAGAGAAATTCGGAAAATAGAATATATGTATAGCAATAAAATATGTTTATTATAAATCTAAACTTGAGTAGATGTCAAAATGTGTGAAATTGATAAACGCTAAAAATACACGTCTTCAAATTGACACTTAGATTGAAAAAAAATCAAATGTAAAGGATCTTTAAGAGTGTGGTATGATGGTTAGAAACCAAGTAATGGATCTTGCAGATCCATTACTACTCAATGGTAATCTCGTTGGATTTCCAATACTTGCGGCCTTTCGTCAAATCCTACACGTGTCGAACAGATCCGGTAAATACCTTTATTGTAAAGAAGCTCTTATTGCATTATAGCTGTCCCATAATAGTTGTTACATTTGACAGTAGATTATATACAGTAAATAGGGACTGGCAAAATGAGCCTAAAATGCGTTTTTGACAAAATTACTTTAGACACAGAAAATAATTTACCAAAATCTGGAATTATCGGATTTTAATGAAATTTTCTGTGTTTATTTATCAATCAATGATCTTTATAATGCATTATTTTTTTTATTTCAAAACTTTCTCATTTTTTTCTGGTCGCTTAATTTTGACCCCCCTTATGTTGGGAGCGTAACATTTTTTTCAAGGTGGTCTTATACTGTACTAATTACAGTATAAATAAAGAGATAAGAGACCGAAGTTATGAATAGAAACAAAAAAAAAAATTACGGTGGCTTTTCTATGAGAAAATAAGTACCGAAAATCGAAAAATAAAATGTAAAAAAATAATAAATAATTAATTTTTTGGAGATTTCTTTTTTACCCATTTCGATAATTATTTAATTGGCTATTATCTTATAAAAGAAAAAAGTATACATCGATATTTTTCTGCTTAAAAATCTCGATTGAAAATGTACCCCCCGTACATTTTCAATCGAGTTTTTCTTCAAAACGTATACTTTGATTGACTAAAATAATGTTTGCATTAAATAGATATTTATTTCTAGAATCTAAAAATATAACATTTTAAACTTAAAATCCGAATATTTTTATTTTAAATGAATTTTATATATTAATTTTTCATAGCAAAAATACTAAATTAAAGTTTTGAAATAAAATAACTGATGCATTATAAAATACATTAATTGATAAATCAATACTGAAAATTTCATTAAAATCGGATAATTACCTGATTTTTGGTATTTTTTTTTTTTACAATCGTGAATGTTATATTAAAATTGTAAACAAGCGCTTAAAACCCTTGAAAAAGAGACAGAATGGCGGATCGCATCGAAATTGACCAAAACAAATCCCTTTAAATCTATTAAAAATAAACTGCATATGTAATTATATTTTTCTTTTTTTAATGATGGTTATGTTACTACTTATCGATTTAGACAAAGTTTGACCTTAAATAATAATTTAATCATTTTTAATTCGTTTTAAGTAAAGTGTGTGTCATAAGCTAAGTTTAGTTGAAGAACTATAGCTCGGCTTGTTAAGTGATAAGAATGGTTTTGTAGAGTTTTATTTTCTTTGTAATTGTTAAATTAATTATAAATCAACTTTATCTCTTTCAAAATAGAGGTATGCCACTCATGTTTGCCTTTTAGAGTACACGTTCATTATAAATACCAGCAAAATAAAAAACGCCCTCTGGGCGACGTAAAATAAATATTGCCTGAGGGGATGGGAGTTGAAAATTTAACATCAGAGAGTTTGTATCATAAGTAAAGTAAAATCATCAAATTTAATAAAGGAGTAAAAAATAAAATAAATTTATTAAAGGAGTAAAAAATTTTAAAAAATGAAATGGAAACTTCGTTCTGATAACTTTAAATATATATTTAAGATAAAACAAACTATATATAGATAGATAATACCAGGTATGTATTTATCAAAACTTGTTTAAAAAACCAATGAGGACTGTCTAACATTGCATGCTCAAATTTTGAGTGAATTTATTCTTTTATGACGATTTTGGGTAATGTGACGTAGGCAGTGACGGAGTTTTTGTTACAGACAAAAACTGGAAGCGAATCTCCATTATATATACTAGCAAATATATGCACCCTCCGGGTGCAAGTATTTAAGTTTTAATGTAATAAAATATTGTATTAAATTAGAAAGACTAATGAAACTAAATAAGAATGCAGATAAAAAGTTTTGAAACAGAGGGAGTATAATGAAAAATAGAACAATGAAACTTACTCTTCCATCAATCTCGTCTTTCATTGTTATTTTTCTAATTTAAGTATTTAGTTAAAAGATGAAGTAAAAAATAAAATGACAGTTATTTGTTCTTGTTAATGATTTCATTTAAGATCATTGAAGAGATTTTTGCTTATATCATTAAAATAAAACCAAAACAGTTAGAAATCAATAATACTAATTACATATTATTAAAATCACATGTTTCATATCAATATGCAAATTAGCCTTCCCATTCACATTGTAAACCGCTATTTTGCTGTATATATAAATATAATTGCATGTTGTCAGCATGTAGATAAGGTTAACAGTATTAATAATGTAAAACAATTTTATTAATAATTAAGGTTTAAATAAAAATAAAATCATTGAGAATGTAAACGTTAATAACTAACGGAATTTGACTTAAGTAATAATATAGTTTCGGTTACAGACAAAAAACACACAATCTCCATTATAATAAGATATATATATATATATATATATATATATATATATGTGTGTGTGTGTTGTGTGTCTGTGTGTGTGTGTGCGCGGAGAGAAAGAGAAAGAGGGCGGAGATTGATTAGCTTTCAAGTCCTCCTTCGGAACAAAATATAAATCTATTTTCGTGTTCCATTCGAATCCCACTGGCAGACCATTGTTAGGGAGTTCGACTCTTACTGGGCGTCTCCCATACTTCTGGTCTGTGCCATTAGCCAATCATTTAATGTAAAACGTCTTTCGACAGATTATTACAACTAGAGAGAGAGAGAGAGAGATAGAGAGAGAGAGAGAGAGAGAGAGAGAGAAGAGAGAGAGAGAGAGAGAGAGAATTGAAGAAGAGAGTTAACGTCCGAGCCTCATTCTGTACAAAATAGGAATCTCCTGGGAGAAGGGTCTACACAAATTCAATCCCAGAAATCGAGGATCGAACTCGCTACTCGGTAGTAGTTGAACTGCGAGACTAGCTTGCCTGCCATTACACCATGATTGGACACACCCAAAATTGGTTTATCAAGTATTGGAACGACATGTGTAAAAGATCATTCATAATTAACTTAATTAAGAATTAACTCTATTTCCTTAAAACTAGTTCTCTTGTTTGCTTGTTTGTTTTGTTTTGTTTTACGGCATATCAAACACGGTGGGTTATTTAATGCCAGAAAAGTTTTGAAAGATTCGTGGCGATGGTTTGGAAGAAAAAAATTTAAACTCAATTTTGTTTTTGTAAACAAATTAATATATTTAACCCATAGATGCAACCCTAACATATACTACCACTCCGGGTCAGAGTGGAAACTGAAGGCAATGGTTACACAGGGGTGATTTACATCCCCCCATACCTCCAGAACTGGAACCTCACCATCAGATAGAGTTTAATGTCATACCAGGACATGAAGACCCTCAGTCATCGCCTTCTAGCACATGTATGATAAAAAGGGGTTGGGGCTTACTATAAGGGCAATAGGGTTGGAACAATCATATAGGTGCTAGGAAGCGCGTGGTGTAATGGTTAAAGTCATGGGAAATGGACTCGTCGACCCGAGTTCAAATCCTGGACGTGGCAATTATTTCACTTAGCGCTAATACCCTTGGGAAAAGTATGAATCCTACTCTCCCTCCAGCTATAGGTAAATAGTAGGGACAGACTGGACTCTTTAACCATGGTTAGACAACCGGTCTAGGAGAAGGAAAACTCTGAATTCAAACCTGTTGAACTCCGCTTAAGAAATTGACCTTGTGTCGCATCCTGCTCGTGCGGAGGGGTTGGTAAATATATATAGGTGCTAAGACCGTAGTTCCCTAGAAAAGCCATACATTGAAGAGGGCGTTGTACCCACTCTTGCTTCATTGTCATAATTCAATGATCGAATTTGGTTTATTGGAGATTTCAAATCCTGGATCTTTCCACTATCCTCCTCATCCGTCACGAGATCCGTTCGGATGCCCTCGCTTTTAAAATCGGGAAGAACAATAAATAAGTAAAGAAAGAAAAAAAAGGAAAAAAATAAAAACCAGAGATAAAGATTTTTGAAAAAAAAAAACAACAACTTAAGGTTTTAAATTAAAAAAAAAAATGAATAAATAAAAGTCTTTAAAGAGCTTTATGACCTTGTTGATGTATAATATATATATATAATATATATATATATATATATATATATTATATATATATATATATATATATATGATGAATCTATTTTTATGTATATATATATATATATATATATATATATATATATATCTGATGAATCTATTTTTATATATATATATATATATATATATATATATATAATCTTATGAATCTATTTTATATGTTATATATATATATATATATATATATATATATCTGATGAATCTATTTTTTATGTGTATATATATATATATATATATATATATATATATATCTGATGAATCTATTTTATGTATATATATATATATTATATATATATATATATCTATGTATATATATATATATATATATAATCTATTTTTTAGTGTATATATATATATATTCAACATTTCAAGGGTCTCTGTGTGTAACACATTCACAGCATAATGCAATATTGACGTACAACAGTTATTGCTCAATTTCTACTGTGTATACATCCCGTGCTTTGTATGTTTGCAACTGGGACAGTCTTGAGATTTTTTTTATTGCATTTTGTATGGAATAAGACAAAATATCTGGAAGTTAAGTTGATATCTTTCGAAATAGTACTCTTGAGATACCATTCCTGTTTGCCTCACAGTCAACTGAGTAACCTTAGATTATTACAAGTAATATATATATATATATATATATATATATATATATATATATATATATATATATATATATATATAATATACCAAACTTTTTGGTAAATCCTCGCGGTGAGAAAAAAACAACAAATAGTTTGATTGTAAAAATATACTACCAAACATTACCCGGGAGAGAAAAAAAATTTGGAAAAAAAAAAGACCAAGATAATCATACCAACCAAAAATAATCTATTGGTACAGCATTTGGCCAAAAGAAAAAACAATTTATTGTATATATATATATATATATATATATATATATATATATATTTAAGATATATATATTCCTACAAAACCGCCAGGAAACTAAAGCTAATAAGTAAAAAGTGCTCAATACCTAAGTAGAGCTAATAATAATAAGTCAGGTCTTAGTCCTGAAGAGCACTAAGCGAAACTTTTAGTAGGCTTATCTGACTCATTAGGTTTATCTTTTTATATATATATATATATATATATATATATAAGAGAGAGAGAGAGAGAGAGAGAAGAGAGAAAGAGAAAGAAAAAGAAGAGAGAGAGTGTGTGTGTGTGTGTGTGTGTGTGTGTGTGTGTGTGTGTGTGTGTGTGGAATAGAGTCCAAGTCGAGCTTCTTTCTGAACAAAACATGAATCCCCCAGAAGAACGGCTCTACACAGGTTCAGTCCCAGAACTAAAATCACAAAGGTGCTCTATCAGGCAGTGGAACAGGATGCGTCGTTAGGCCACCTCGACGACTTTACTTTTTTTTTACTTTACAAATAAAGTCTATGTCCTTAAAACTAGTTCCCTTGGGAAGCCACACACTGACGAAAACTTTGTACCCCCCCCAAAAAAAAAAACTGTTGAAAGTCTTCAACTGACACTGCTTCATGTCGAACTTTCGAATGTTCTCAAGAATTTACAAATGGCAACTATGGGACAGGTTTTAATTTTGGGGAACAATAAAAGTCTCAATAATTCAGTGTAAGGGACTGGTACCACAGGAATATTCTTCTGGGTCGAAAACTCGTATATCTAGAAAGTAATGAGAGTGAGATTTTGTGAGTTTGGTTTTTTATTTTTTTTTTTTTTCAGGTGTGCAACCCTGATTGAAAATCAGCTTATCAGTATTAATTCATCACCAATCATTCTCACCGAAAAACGTCGATCAGATCTGTTGAGAGTCCTCATTTTTTGTTGCATTTTCCTCAGTTTGTGAAATGACCGGCTAACCAAAAAGGCGTTCATCTTCCCAAAATGCCTTGTGCTAACCTTTAAAAAAAACTGTGCCCGGGAATAGAAGGATCTTCATATGCCTGTGTTAACTTGTTAAATGTTTTTGGCGGGTTGTCCTGAATTTTGATATAGAGTTTGGTGTCACGTTTCATTTTCATGTCACACTTAACCAAATGCACATGTAATAATCGAAGAGCAATCAGTTGAACGTGAATTTTGAGGGCGAACATAAGTTAATGTTTTTCATGCATCTTCAAGGACAATGGTGATCAATTGATTTTCCCAGTCAAAATTATTGATACTTAATCAGTTTCATTATTTCTGAGGCCCATATCGTGTACCAATGCTCGATAGTAGTCTGATCCTATACCATTTTAAGATATCTTCTCATTCTATATTAGGATTCTATACAACACAAGGATTTTTCCTTGCCTGCATAGGATCGCTTCTGATATTTGTATACGGTCTCTTTGAGTTCTAGAAAGGGATCCTACCCAATCCTACTTTAATATATCTTCTGATTCTGCTTAAGGATTCTCCTACACTCTAATAAAATATTATCTTTTAATTCAGAGAAAAAGATTCTAGAAAATGCAAAAAGGGTTTCCTTGCCCATATAGAATCTCTTCCAATACTCGTGTATGGTCTCTTCCAGTTCTAGAAAGGAATATTATCCAATACTACTGTTACATATCTTTTGATTCTGCATAACGATTCTTCAACACTCTAAGATAATACTCTCTTACAATTCAGAGAAGGAGATTGCAATTTTAGAAAATATTGGTTCCAATTCTTGATATATATATACCTTCCAATTGCATATAAAGATTTCTTTGAATTCTAGAAAAGTCCATTTTCCAGAACCAGTTTAATAGTCTTCCAATTCTAGACAAAGATATTCTTAACTTCTAGATTATCCTTTCCCTGCCAGACAAAGATCTCTTCCGGTTCTAATTCCTAATCTCTATCTCATTCTAGTAAATTATCTCTTCAGATATTCTTATAGAAACGTTTGCAACTCAAAATAAAGATTTCTTTCAGGCATCTTTTACCATGTCTTCCCAATCTAGAAAAATGATCTCTTTCACATTTACTTAATTTACGAGGTAAATACATTATCCGATATTAGTTAGGATCAATTCCAATTAACAAGAATGAATAGTTCAATTTCTAGAAAAACCTTCCAATTCAAGAAAAGATCTAATCAGTTTATTAGGAATCTTTTCTAAATGCGGATAAGGATCTCTTTTAATTCTAAATGGTAATCTCCCGTGGTTGCTGATTATGAACTCTTCAAATTTTCAAAAATAAACTTTTAATCCTAGTTGGAACTGTAGAATAATGGATGATAAAATCTCTTTTACTTCTCAAAAGCTTCTGGTGTCAGAATTCATCTTCCAATTCTTGGTGGGAATCTACTTTGAATTAAGATAGTGATATCCTCCAATTCTAGAAAGGAACTTATAACTTGAACTGGAATCTCTTTCCTAATGGGAATAATGATCTCTTCCAATTCTATAAAGATTGCCCGGTGCTAGAAATGATTTCTATCAATTCTAGAATAGATCTTATAATTGGTGACGATAATCGTTTCTAAATGAAAATAATAACCTCTTCTGCTTCTAGAATGAAAACGAAACTTTCTAACCTAGAAAGCAATTTTATTCTTAATCGGAATCTACTTTGAATGTAAATAATATCTTCCAATTCTGGAAAAATGTTTCAATTCTAGAAAGAGTTTTGTAGATGGAAATCTCTTCTAATTCTGAATAATGGTATTTTCTACTTCAAGAAAAAACGTCCGGTGCTGGAAGACATGGCACAATTCTCGATGGTAATCCACGGGGAATTCAGATAATAATCTCTTCCGATTCTAGAAAAATCTTACAATTCTAGGGAAATTCTGATAATTCTACTTGGAACCATTTCTAGATGTGAATCCGATTCTAGAACAAAATGTACTAATTCTTGGAAAAATTCTGATAATTCTAGTTTTAATCCTTTCTAAATGTGAGTAAATAATGATCTCTTCGAATTCTAGAATAAGATCTTCCAATCCTAGAACTCTTTTGATAATTCTAGTTGGAATCATTACTATATGTGAATAATGAACTCTTCCAATTCTATAAAAATCATTGTAGATTATAATCTTCTGTGGATAACTACCATGATCTCTCTAAATCCGAGAAGAAAATCTTCCAATTCTAGAAATGATCTTCCATTTATAGAAATGATCTTCCATTTATAGAAAGGATCTTTCAAATGAAAAGATTCTGTATGGGAATCTTCCATGAATCTTGATAAGGATGTCTATAATATTTGTTTTTATTCTATTAAACTTTGTGTTATTCATAAGAAAAATCATTGACAAAAAACTGATATAAAATTTATTTAGCCAAATGTCTTTAAATGAAGACTTTTTTTAATATTTGAAGTTTAAACTTTACATTTTAAAACATAAAAATTGCAAAGAAAAAATTGTAGGTCAATGAATCTTCCATTTAGAAAATTACCAAAAATCAGTTATTCAATCAATTTTGATAAAATTTTCGGTAATTGAATGATATATATATATATATATATATATATATATATATATATATATATATATATATATATGCATACACACACATATATTTTTAATATTTGAAGTTTAAACTTTACATTTTAAAACATAAAAGCTGCAAAAAAAAATTTGAAGTTTAAACTTTGTGTTATTCATAAGAAAAATCATTGACAAAAAACTTATAGTATACACATATATATATACACATATATATCTTTATACACACACACACACATATATATACACATATATATACACACATAAACACACACACACACACACAAACACACACACATATATATATAATATATATATATATATATATATATATATATATATATATATATACATATATTCTGTTTATGAATGAAATGACTTCCAAGAATTTTATTTTGTTAAAAAAGATTTATGGAAAATATTGAATTAACATTTTTTTAGAATTAGATCTGTAAGAGGCTTTTTTGTAATTTTTGGTTCAAGTTATAAATGGTTTACTTTTCTGTGTAGACTTCATAATTATAACACCCTGCGAAGTAAATCGTCCACATCTAATATAAACAATACTTAAAAACAGGGGAAAATATTTCCGATTAAGGTAAAGAATCGCTCAGTTATACATAAAATTTCTACCCGATTCTCGTTAAGGATCTTTTTTTACTGTAAAAAGTCGTCGCGGCGGCCTAATGTCGGTATGAGTCAGACAGCGAGGGAGTCCATCCCCTTTTCACTAGCGCTAGACCAAGGAGATTATTTTTGCATCTGACGTGGAGTGCCACACCTCCCATCAGCTCCTCACTTTACCGCACAGATCCCTGTGCTACTCATACGCTGAGTTGGCGAGGGTCGGTATCGAACCAGGAACTCTGTGATTCCTAGCCAGACGCTCTACCAACTGAGCTAAACCGTCCCCTTTTTTAAAAAACTGTAAATACAACCAACTTTTTATTTTACAAGTGTGATGTTTATAGTCTTATCAAATGGACTCAGCGAGTCAAATTTAAATCCTGGACGAGGCTGTTTGCGTTTCACTTCGGGCAATTTTTTACTCCTTTAATAAATTTATTTTATTTTTTACTCCTTTAATAAATTTATTTCATTTTTACTCCTTTAATAAATTTGATGATTTCACTTTACTTATGATACAAACTCTCTGGTGTTAAATTTTCAACTCCCATCCCCTCAGGCAATATTTATTTTACGTCGCCCAGAGGGCGGTTTTTTTTGCTAGTATTTATAATGAACGTGGCATCTCTGAAAAGATATGAATCTATCTCTCCCCACCCTTAACTATGGATAAATAATAGGACAGACAGGTCGAAGAGAAGGAAAGTTTCTGAATTAAAAACTATCTGCAGTCTATTTAAAAATCGACCATGTGTCACATCATGCCAGGGGTGGAGTGGTTGACTCTTATTTGTTTGATTGTTTATATGTCCACGGACCCTCGATAAAACGTCTTGATAAAATTGTCCTGAACTTGTAATATATTCATTTTTATTCCATAACATTTTGTGTTATTCATAAGAAAAAACATTGAAAAAAAACTTGACATGAAAATTTATTCAGCCAAATATTCTTTTTAATGAATTTTTTTTAATTTCTGAAAAGTATTTTATTCTTTAAAGCAAAATGTAATAAAAAAAGCAAAGAAATGAATTTGTAGGTGAATGAAACGTTGATTTAAAAATTAAGCAAAAATCTGTTCTTCATCCAATTTCAATAAAATCTTCAGCAATTATTTGTATATAAATGAAATTATTTGTCAGAAGAAATCGTGGAAAATATCAAATTAACATTTTTATCGAATTAAATTTGTAAGTTGATTATTGTCATTTTAGCAAAGCTTAATAAATGTTATACTTTTCAGTGTAGATCTCGTCATTATGATTTCATTTGAAGAAAATCGTCAATATTCAAGGTGAACAATACTTAAGATAGTGGAAAACCTTGCTTATGTACAAAAATATATTTTCAGATTAATTGTATGTTGTAATCTTTCAATTAAAACCAACTTTAAACCATCAAAGAGGATATTGAAATTGTAATAACTTTTAAATACGATGAAGATATTCAAAAGAAAAGAAAAAAGACTTTTAAACAATCAAAAGATGATATTAAGTTTAAGTGTAATCAGTTTTAAACACAAGGGAGGGATTAAAAAGTAAAGAAAACGCTTTAAACTATCAAAAAATGAGATACGAAGTGTAATGAGATTTAGATACAATGCAAATATTAAAAAGTAAATTAAGAAAATTAAACCATCAAAAGATGATATACGAAGTGTAATAAGTTTTAAATACGATGAAGATATTAGAATAGGGACTGGCAAACTGTGTTTATGTATCATTGAATGATCTTTATAATGCATTATTTATTTTATTTCAAAACTTTCTCATTTTTTTCAAATCACTTAATTTTGACCCCCCTTAAGTTTGGGGGCGTAAAATGTTTTGCAAGTTGATCATTTTCGATACTAATTACAGTATAAATAAAGAGATAAAAGACCGAACTTATGAATAGAAACCAAAAAAATTGTTTTACTGTGGCTTTTCTATGAGAAAATAAGTACCAAAAATTGAAAAATAAAATGTAAAAAAATAATAAATAATCAATTTTTTGGAGATTTCTTTTTTACTCATTTCGATAATTATTTAATTGGCTATTATTTTATAAAAGAAAAAATTATACATCGATGTTTTTTCTGCTTAAAAAGGGGAGGGGGTACATTTTCAATAGAGTTTTTCTTCAAAACTTATTACTTTTGGCGCCTAAAATAAGGTTTGCATTAAGTAGATATTTATTTTTAGAATCTAAAAATATAACATTTTAAACTTAGCATCAGGCTTTTCATATTTTAAATGAATTTTATATATTAATTTTTCATAGCAAAAATACTAAATTAAAGTTTTTAAATAAAATAACTAATGCATTATAAAATTCATTAATTGATAAATCAATACTGAAAATTTCATTAAAATCGGATAATTACCTGATTTTTGGTTAATTTTTTCCCATCCCAAATGTTACGTTAAAATTGTACACAAGCGCCTAAAACCATTGAAAAACAGCCAAAATGGCGGATATCGTCGAAATTGACCAAAACAAATAGTTTTAAATCTTTTAAAAATAAACTGTATATGTAATTATATTTTTCTTTTTTTAATGATGGTTATTATGTTACTACTTATCGATTTAGACAAAGTTTAACCTTAAATAATAGATTTAATTATTCTTAATTCGCTTTTAAAACTCGTAGTATCCGATTTTTTTTCCTATACCTATATTAGAAAGAAAAGAAAAAATATTAAACCATCAAAAGATGATATATGAAGTGTGATAAGTTTTATATACGATGCAGATATTAAAAAGTAAATAAGGATAGAATAAACTTTAAACTAATATACGAAAAGTGATTTTATTTTTAAATAAAAAAGAAAAAAAACAGTCCATGAACATAACTAATCATTTTTTTTCACAATTGCTCTATTTTGACGTTTGACGAATTTTTCTATTTCGGGAGAAAATTTCTAATGAGAGACATTATTGAAAATTTTTAGTATGAAATAAAATTCTATTTTTATGGATGGAACATGTTTTGTGACTGGAATAATTACCAATTTCTAATTAAGAAGATTGGCGCAATACAATCTTCCTTTTTCTATGTAATCCCAAAAGAACTTAAAAATGGTTTACTTTTCTGTGTAGATCTCGTCCTTATAACATCATTCTAAGTAAATCGTCTACACTTAATATAAACAATACTTAAAAACTGTGGAAAATACTTCCAATTCAAATAAATAAACTCTCATCCGGATGATCCACGTTGAAGTATCCACGGAGGTGGATCTGTTATTTTGTACATCAGTTATTGGAATTTTTGTGTAAATGTTTGAAAAGACTCGGACTCCTTGTCGAATGAAAATAACCAGAAAGAAAATTGTAAACTGTATTTATATTTTGTTCGGAATATCAGTACCTGTTCCCTTTTAGGGTCGCTCACAGTAAAAATAAAAAAATTAATTTAAAAAAGAGCCTGGGCAAGATGTATGGAGGCCCTGGGTTGCCCAAGTCACAGCCCCTCCCCTCTCTGCCATTATCCGAAGGAATGGTGAACCAATACATTCGGCGTCAGTTTGGCTGCAGGAGTTGCCAGATAGTGTTTTACACACTGAACTGTCTAACGGAGTCCAAATTAACGGATTTCTGTCTGTTTTTTTTTCCCTTAGCCTTTTCCTATCCAGAGGATTACCCACAAGGCAACGGGGGTTATTTAGACTATTACGCGCCTGGATAGCAACCCAGGTATTTCTATGTTCTCGTGTTAATGTGCTAGATGACCGTTGAGCGAGAAGCTGTAGCAAGTTGAGTGTTATATATATTTTATATATAGGTTGTATACAATTCACTAACTTTAAGCAAGACTCAACACAATGGAAAAATAACGGAGTCGTATTAAAATAAACAATCTGTATTAAACAAAGTTACAGAAATGTAGAACAGCATACCGGGCAAAGTCCTTTCTTTTATATTGTGGTATTAATAGTTCATATTTTATCTTCTTTCATTTTCCGATAATGGAGCTGATTTGTTGCGTGACGACTCTTGCTTGTCATCCTCAAAACTACTGAAAATTCCCGCTTCTTTTTGGCGCTCGATTTTTGAATTCAGCGTCTGTTGGTTTCCGTTACTGTATTTTTTGGATTCTTACTCCCCCTTTTTAAAACAAATCGGCAACTGCCATTTTATTAACCATTACAAAGCTTCTTCCGCCCTTTCACAGGTTTTTATTTTCGTCCTGCTGGGTGTCTAGCCACCCTCCTCACCAGGCAGGCTTGGTTGGGGTACCAGTTTAGTCGCTGATGATCCGACTATGAAGCAGGTAGTGCTCTTCCTCTTTTTCGCCCTTTATGTCCTTCAGTTCTACTGATAGATTTATTTTATTTCCCGTAGATTTAAGTTTATTGTTAGATGGGTAACCACTTAGGAACAGTAGGAACAATTAGTTTAATGTTTGAGTACTATATTTAAGAAAAGCTAAATGAATAACAACATTGGCTCGCAGACCATTGGTAGTGATGCCAATTCTCACTAGGTAACCTGCTCTTCTGACCTTGTGCCAAACTAGCCTCATCTTAGTAAATGACATCTGTGTATTTGCCCCATACTTACCTTACATTCAGGGGCTTCGGTTTCTAAACCGGGTAAAATGAAGCATAGTCTCAGGGGCTGTCTCCTTCACCTGCGCCTAAAGAGCCAGAGTCGTGTCTACTGTCTGGTGCCTGAGGCGACCCGAAAGGGGAGGGGGATTAACTTACCTGCCTCAAGGCGAGTAAGTGAGGTAAATAATTCGCGTGGTGCCAAGAGACCATCATTCCAAGCAGCACCTGCCTCCTCACATAAAGGGGATAGGGCTGGATTTATTGCTCGGTGCCTGAGGCGCCCTTTAAGGGGAATGCCGACAGAACCATATTCGGCGCTGGCCATTGCAAGAGCTTCATTTTTTTTCGTGGCTATCCTCGTAAAAAAGACTTTATGTTAATCTAGCTTGGATTTTTTTATGTGCTGAAGTAAGGCAAGCTTAGTGAATGCCAACAGCTACATCATTTTTTTTTTAATTTTCATCAGTTTGATTGGATAATTTCATCCAATGGATAACCGTAACAAATACATTTTACGACCTTCTGGTTTGTCACTCGACGAAAAGGCCAAAACACTTATTATACAATTAAAATACATGTTAATATGTGTGAGTGAAAGAGTGAGAGATTGAAAGAGAGAGAGAGAGAGAGAGAGAGGGGGGAGAGAGAGAGAAAAGGGAGAAAGAGAGGGGAAGAAAGAAGAGAGAGAGAGAGAGTGCGAGAGAGAGAAAGAGTTTTTTGTCTATCTTTTTAAAACAACTTTACCTTTATTATTTTTTTAAAAAAACACACGAAAAATAACCACGCTTATAAATTGCTGCTAGCAACTGTTTGAGAGTTGAACTGAAAGATGAATGTTGTTTCGGAATAGAAAATACGGAAGACCGTTAGGATCATAAATTCCGTGGCGACACGTCATCTTTGCTAAACACTTTCAACATGGATATATTTCTCCGTTTGTATTTTGGGATCCGATTCGGTCTTCGTATCAATGTAAACCAGGGCTTCTCAATTTGTTGGACTGATGCACCCGTTGTAACCAAATTCAATTTCTATTCAAGCCCCCCCCCCCACACACACACACACGCTCACACACATACATACATACATAAAATCAATAAAATATCAAATTACAAGACAGAACTAATTTACCAGTGTTCAAGACAATTTAGATGAGAAAAAAAAACAATAAATAAAATCGCGCTTTTAATTCTTGAATTATTCTTTAATGAGAAGAATGGGTTTGGTGGGCACTGAGGAGATCAGGAAATTTAAGGAAAATCTCTCTCTTGGTTGATGGAATGTTCTCATTCTTTGAAATTTACTTTCAAAATCTTTTTGTCGTGTTTCTCTCAGTGGATCTTAAATGATTTCCTCATTCCAAACAAATCTCACATTCTGACTATTGATCAATAAAGATAGTAAATCCCCCCCCACACACACACTTCTCTTAACTAATTCCTTCTGTAATTTAACATGGTATATCATTCAAATTTTCAGCAGTTTGTGTGTGCACATGCATGAGCATTATTTGACAATTCAATTTTAACAATATAAGAAGAATTGAATTATATCCAAAAATTGTGTTAATTCAGATTAGTCACAATTCTAAAACTAAATACAATTTGTATTATCTGCGTTATTCGGACTATTGTCCCCATCTTCATTGTTATTTGTACAACATTTCGGCCGATATGCCCTCTGGCCTTCTTCAGGTATTTCTTGTCGGACTCGGGAACCTTGTCGGACTCGGGAACCTTCTTTTCGAACTCGGGAACTTTCTTGTCGTATTCGGGAGCCATCACGGAACTTTGAACCTAACCCTTTATTTAGTCCACAGGGGTATCCTGTTCTCATTCCGCTAACCATAGCTGGGGTAGGAGTTGTGTTAATTAATTATTTTTCTAACTGAATTTCATAAGATAATCTTGAATTTCTTTATCTTGACTAAAAGAAAATGTTTTGTCTTCGATGTTCTTAAAAGAAAATTTTTGAGGATTTTTTATCAACAGACAACAATGGTGTATTTCTATTTATCGTTTCTTCGACTGCGTCGTTTGGTATATCGGCCGAAAAGTTGTATAAATAACAATGAAGATGGGGACAATAGTCCGAATAACGCAGATAATACTAATCTTCAAGCCTCATCTCAAACATTCAGAGAAATTCAAATTGATTCTTCATTAAAGAGGAAAAATAAATATGATACTGCTACTAATATTAACAACAACAATCATAATAATATTAATCTCTTGATGGTTACACATTCATACTCTTTTAAATGTTAGTATGAGATGATTGTAAAATGCAAGCTGCTTGAATAATGTTATCATCATGCCTTCCCATCATGCCTCTTTGTAGATTTGTGAATTTGATTTGCACGTTCTATGTTCTATGTTCAAAGTGATTCTCTGTTTGCTTATAAATAATGATATTTTGTGTCCCCAAAATATTAGGAGGTCAAAGTTAAGTGACCTGAAAAAGATCAGAAAGTTTTTAAATTAAATAACTGACGCATTAAGTCATTCATTCATGAATTAACATTGAAAATTTCATTAAAATCGGATAATCCCTTGATTTTTGGTAAATCTTTTTCAATCAGGGATAGTGATTTGATTATGTAAAATACGTCTATAACGTCACAATTGTTGTACCCAGGACAGCGTTAGACGTAAAGCACACCCAGTGAGAATCGAACTCACTACTCAGTTTATGTAAATGATTTGTATGACTAGAGCTGGCTTATGTAAAATATGATTATATGTGTTATTAACGAAGCTGAAAAGATCTTAATCTCTTAGGTCAGAGCCGGATCGTTTGTTCATTTAAATTAGTGGTTCCAAAGTGGGCGGTACCAACCCCTGAGGGCGGAGGAAAGATCTTGGGGTAGTGAGGTAAAAGGACCGGGACGATAGGGTGGCATTAGGAGCAGTTAATAAATAAATTGTTTTTTACAAAATTTAAAGGACAAAATATATGTCATAAATGCCATAGTAATAAGTATATAAATAGTATATAAATACCATAGTAATAAGTAACAATACTAAGGTATAGGAACGCGTAACGTAATAATTATAAACGAATGCATAGTTCTGTTACGTAGTCCGAAATCAAAGTACAAAATATGAACATTTGCTTAATGCCTGTACACAACACGTACAGTGGCATACCAGTTACCACATACCGTTATTTTCAATTTGATTCATACCAAAAATAGTGTGTTCGAATGTGTGTATGAGGGGTTGCTAGAAATCCACTAGGAAGCCAAGGGGACACGAGCCTGCAAAAAGGAACCACTGACTTAAATGGTCCGTATGTTTTAAACGGGTCTTATATGAATAACACATTCTGATAAGTGTATAACATCTGAGAACATCTAGGAAGCGAGTGGTGTAATGGTTAAAGTCATGGGAAATGGACTCGTCGCCCCGAGTTCAAATCCTGTACGTGGCAATTGCATTTCATTTAGCGCTAATATCCTTGGGAAAGGTATGAATCTTACTCTCCCTCCAGCTATGGGTAAATAGTAGGGCAGACTGGGCTCTTTAACCTTGGTTAGGCAACCGGCCTAGGAGAAGGAAAACTCTGAATTCAAACCTGATTAACTCCGCTTAAGAAATTGACCTTGTGTCGCACCCTGCTCGTGCGGAGGGGTTGGTAAATATATATAACATCTGAGAACTAGTATTATCTGCGTTATTCGGACTATTGTCCTCAACTTCATTGTTATCTGCACAACGTTTCGGCCGATGTGCCCTCCGGCCTTCTTCGGGTATTTTTTCGGACTCTGGAACCTTTTCGAACTCGGGAACCTTCTTTTCGTAATGAGGAACCTTCTTGTCGTAATCGGGAGCCATCCCGCAACTTTGAACTTAACCCTTTATTCAGTCCACGGGGGTGCCCTGTTCTCATTTCGCTAACCATAGCTGGAGCAGAGGCGTTAAGCTGTGTTAATTATTATTCTATGTTACTGCTGTCCTTGACCAGGATTGAACCTGCAGTCCAGTGATAACTGTCACTTAGAACTGTCTTAACCTAAATCCTTTATCCACTAGGCCATGTGCCCAATTGAAAAGGGTCGGAGGGCACATCGGCCGAAACGTTGTACAGATAACAATGAAGATGAGGACAATAGTCCGAATAACGCAGATAATACTAATCATCAAGCCTCATCTCAAACATTCAGATAAATAGTATTACTATTGCAATTTTCTCTATAGAATACAAAGGCAATATTTTTCTATGTTACTTCCTCAGGATTGAACCTGGAATCCAGAGATGACTGTCACTTAAAACTGTCTTAACCTAACTACCTTATCCACTAGTCCATGTGTCCAATTGAAAATGAGGACAATAGTCCGAATAACGCAGATAATACTAATCATCAAGCCTCATCTCAAACACTCAGAGAAATAGTGTAGATAACAATAATGATGAGGACAATAGTCCGAATAACGCAGATAATACTAATCACTAAGCCTCATCTCAAACATTTAGAGAAATTGTGTAGATAACAATAAAGATGAGGACAATAGTCCGAATAACGCAGATAATACTAATCATCAAGCCTCATCTCAAACATTCAGAGAAATAGTGTAGATAACAATAAAGATGAGGACAATAGTCCGAATAACCAGATAATACTAATCATCAAGCCTCATCCAAACATTCAGAGAAATAGTGTAGATAACAATAAAGATGAGGACAATAGTCCGAATAATCCAAATAATACTAATTATCAAGCCTCATCTCAAACATTCAGAGAAATAGTGTAGATAACAATAATGATGAGGACAATAGCCCGAATAACGAGAAATCTGAGAACTCTACATGATCCAGCAATTTCTTTACTGATATAGATGAACTTATAAATGTAAACTAATAAATAAATTCCCCCACTCGTATACCACCATGCTTTTATTCAACCTGCCAATATTTTATTCATCCCCCCGCCCTAGGGGTCTATATGGACCACTCTGAGAAGCCCTGGAAACTGTAATTATATTCAGATATTTACCTATTCGTTTTTACTTCATTATTTATATAATCTTTTATCACGACTGAATGGTCTAAAATTGTATCGTGGTTAGTCAACATCATCATCATCATCATCATCATCATCATCCGTCTCCTCACACCCCTCCTCCTCCTAATCCTCATCCTCATCATCAAAGTCGCCAATCGATATCATAAATAAGGCTCCCATTTTCTTTTCTTTGGTACCCAAAAAAAGGGTTTGTCTGCTGGTAAGTTTTACGGCATGTCAACCCTTGTTGGGTTATTTTAAGCCGAACTCAGTCTTTATAAATATCTTATGGTCTCCAATTGTATGCGTTACAAAAAGGTATTTTCACAATCGTTTTAAACTGGTAAATATTACACGCTTATTAAAAACTAATACGAATAACAGTATCAATGATTTAAGACCCAATGAGTTAATTTATGCATTTATGTATTTATTTGTCTCCCACGAGGCCATAATGTGATACAAGGCCGATTTAGTGAGACGGACAGTTTAGCCTTGTCGGTAGAGCGTCGGACCAATAACCTTGTGGTTCCTGGTTCGATACCAGCCCTCACCTTGATTAAGCTGTTTGCATTTCACAAAGCGCTGATAATAGCGCTGATAACCAATACGTCACCCCCTCTATCTTTCTCCTACTCTCTTTCTTTCTTATATATTTCTGTGTAGCATGTCCTTTTTTTCCTTTTCTTTATTATAAAAACGGAATATTCCATTTTTTAGCTGAGGTAACAACATTCAGGATTTAATTTTTTTGCGTTTCATCTTGAATGATTTCGACGGTCTCATTTTTAACCAGCGGGTGTTGCAAGATGATAACGGTTGGAAGATTAAGGAACACCGGGTTAGTTCAGTCAGTAGAGCATTCGGCTACAAACCACAAGGTTCCTAGTTCGATACCGGCTCTCGCTAACTCAGCGTATGAGTAGCACAGGGATCTGTGCGGTAAAGTAAAGGCTGATGGTTGCTGTGGCGCTCCACATCAGACGCTAAAAAATCTCCTTGGTCTAGCGCTAGTGAAAAGGGGATAGACTCCCTTGCTCTCTTGCTGATACCGACTTTAGGCCACCCCGACGACTTTACATTACTTACACTGCGGGAATCGAGGAGACTTTGAAACCAAAGGAATATTCGCGTTTGGATTTTCTTTTCTTTCACCCAAAAAACTCGTTCATAGAATATTTAGAAAACAAAAAGAATGATTTTTTTGTGTCTAAAAAGTAATGAGACTCATTTAGTTTTCAGGTTGGTAACCCTAATTAAAAATCAGTTGATCAATATTGATTCAAGATCAATCATTCAAACATCGTTCTGATCTGACGCATTTTCCTCAATTCTTGAAATGGCCGGTCGATCATAACACAGTCCTTTTTGCCCATTCAAAATGCAAGGTATCCCATAAAGCTCTGTTGTCGAGATAGAACTTGATCTCCATAAGCCTGTGTTAACCTGTTCAAATGTTCCTGTCGTGTTGTCCAGAAACTGAAATAATCCATGATTAATCGGCTGAACGGGAATTCTGAGAGGCAAATATAAACTGAATGTTTTCTCGTGTGTTCAAGGTCAACATTTTCACTCAGAGTTGCCAACCTGAAGAATAAAAGAGTCCCGTTATTTTCTAAATCGACCGACAAAGCTAGGAGCGGAGAGAACAGATGAATCCGTTCCTTTCTTAAATACATTAGCGCGAAAGTAAAACGCAAAAAGCCACTGGATAGATTTCAACTTTGCTTACCAAGTCCAACAACAATATCGGTTATGTCATGCTTATATATATATATATATATATATATATATATATATATATATATATATATATGTGTGTGTGTGTGTGTGTGTGTGTGTGGCATTTGGTCGATTTTTCGCTTATACAATCCTCAAGTCAATATATATATGCTCTATCACTAATATTGAGCACTCTTATATATATATATATATATATATATATATATATATATATATATATATATATATATATGGGAGAATATGTGCCTAATCGAAGTCGTACCTAATTTTGAAAATTAATTGATTAATAATTAATTAATTAGGCGGGCATACCTATTCAAATGTAAGGCTAAACAAATCAAGAAAAATCAATCTCTGTATGTACAGCTATAGACAGCTCTGCTGATGAGGCCTAATAGGCCGAAATGTACATACAGATATTGATTTTTCTCGATCTATTTAGCCTTACATTTGAACAGGTATGCCCGTGTAATTCATTAATTATCAATTAATTAATTT
>CM042159.1:70710128-70712628 GCA_023376005.1 Doryteuthis pealeii | reverse complement strand
TTATTCGGACTATTGTGCCCATCTTCATTGTTACTTGTACAACGTTTCGGTCGATATCTTCAGGTATTTCTTGTCGGACTCGGGAACCTTCTCGGACTCGGGAACCTTCTTTTCGAACTCGGGAACCTTCTTTTCGAACTCGGGAAATTTCTTGTCGTATTCGGGAGCCATCAAGGAACTTTGAACCTAACCCTTTATTTAGTCAACGGGGGTATCCTGTTCTCATTCCGCTAACCATAGCTGGGGTAGGAGTTGTGTTAATTATTTTTCTAACTGCTTTCACTCAGGATTGAACTCGGGTACCAGAGATAACTGTCACTTAGAACTGTCTTAATCTAACTACCTTATCCACTAGGCCATGTGTCCAATTGGACAATTGAGTGTGAATTTTGGGAACTTATAAACCTAATGTCTTGATTTGGCTAGAATATCTACCTATTTACTTATGTATGATTTTTTACCTAGACTCATATTGTGTTTTTTTAGTATTATCTGCGAATAACACAGATAATACTAATCTTCAAGCCTCATCTCAAACATTCAGAGAAATAATGATAAATTGTATGGATATCGCCCGAAACGAGTTTTAGGCTATCATGAAGTCACTATTCTTTGACCATTTACCATTCATACTGACAGATATAGATATTAAAGACAAAAGACATGAGAAAATGCTTTCTCTTAGATATGGCCGTCCCATCGCATAAAAATATATCTGTTAAAGCGTATGATAAAATAGGCGTATGATAAAAGCGTATGATAAAGATATAAAGATTATCAGATTTAAATTGAAAAAATATGGCGTCTTAAAACTATTGTTATACTTCTAATAATTGGCGCCTAAGGCACGAACAATAAATGTACAAACAAACACACTAACAAGATCCTAAGAACCCCTTGTTTTCAAGAGATTTTTTTTAAAAATAACTGTTCAGATACTCTCAAGTAGTAGTTCTCTAACATGTTTTATCCATGGATCCCTTTTATTCCTATTTTACTCTGGTGTACCCCCACTTGATTTAAAGGGACAGGGCTGGGTTTATTGCCCAGCGCCTGAGGCGCCCCCTTGAGTGGGAATGCCGACGATATCGACGCAATTTTTCTTCTTTCCCACCCATGAGCTTCGGCTTGTGGGTGGGACCACGTTAAAAAGAGGCCTTGTGCCCAACCCATACAAGTGGGGTATGAGGCAAATATACCTCTGGTGTACCCCCATAGCCATTTGATGTTTTAAAATCCTATTGTATTTTTTCATGATTATCTTTTACTTGCCTGGATTGCCAAAAAATGTTATATGTTCCCCGGGGGACCTATGGCCCCTGGTTGAGCAACACTGCTATAAAGCAATGATTTTTTTTTCTCTTGGCTACATTTTCAGAATGAAAATTCGCTCGCAATGTGATAAAAAGTCCATTAAAAAAACAACACCAAATTTTTTTTTAAATTAAAGAAAACATCAACTAACCTGCTATGGTCCTATCTATGCGTTAAATATAATATTCAACACAAGTAACTTATGATATGATTACTTTAATCATATCATAAGTTACTTGTGTTGAATATTATATTTAACGCCTAGATGGGACCATAGCAGGTTAGTTGATGTTTTCTTTAATTTACAAAAATGTTTGGGTCTTGTTTTTTTTTAAGTATACAAAATAGTAAATCTATAAAATATGTTTATCAGCATTGATTATTCTCTAATCAACCCCACTCTGAGAAACTGGAGACCAGCCTTAAAGAAGTCTAAAAAGGAACAAATCATTGTGTTTGAATTGGTCACTCAAGACTAACGCACTACTATATAGTCAAACAAGAACAACAACCACAGTGTGAAACATGTCAAACACCTTTGACTGGAAAACACTTATTCATAGAATGAAGGGTTTTTGCTCACATTAGAAACCTTTATTTTAATGCAAATAATATAAAATCTCTATTGAAAAAGTCAACACAAAAGACATTCTGTCCTTTTTAAGGAAATACAATAATACCATAGAATATAGACATAAACCATATTAATACAATACAACATGATCCCCAATGATGCTAACACATTGTTAAAACCAGTTACTACAAAATGTAAATATAGATACACAACATACATTACTTCCTAACCGCTAGGCATGGCATAACCCTGGGTGGGTTGATATGCCGTTAAAATCAACTAACCATGATAATTCTCTCCACCATTTTGCGGACTTTAGTTATTACTAGCGGGACCCGTAGAATTTCTACGAAACAAAACAAAAATCAAGAGTCGCTATTTAAGCCAGAAACGATGAGTTGCAATTTCATTACGTGTAAATCCTGTTTTCTTTGCAATAAATAATAAAAGATAAAAATGATAAAAAGTTGGGCTGGGAATTCGCCTGACGCTGGCTCGCTAACAAAAACATAGTGTAAATTAGGGCAGGAGACCTGGTTGACATAGGATCAAAATTACTAAAATATATCCCGTAATTAACAATTTTAATATTAAAAACAAAACAAACATGTA
>CM042159.1:70537628-70707628 GCA_023376005.1 Doryteuthis pealeii | reverse complement strand
GAATGAAACTCTGTTTCTAATCTAAACCGGAAGAGGGTCTTCTCCACCGATTCTCACGGTGTCCACCGGAAGGATCAGGATGAGGTCAAGCCATGTAACTCAATCTTTCAAGGACGCCGGCTGCAACTTAAAACAGCCATTTTTGTTTCTACACTACTGTAAATAAGTATTAGGGAACTAACAATTATGTAACAAGAGGATGATTTTATTATAATTAGAAGTATTAGCCAACGTAAAAATATTTCGGTTTATATATTAACCATCATCAGTGCACTGTTGATAAGTGATGTAAATTCTGAATGATATTCAATATAAATATGGAAAGAAAAAAAAGAGACAAAACTTAGCATTCTATTGTCGTTAATAGAGTTCTATTTTAAAACTATGCGATTTAATTTGGTAGAACTTTTTTTTTTTTGCAAATGTATGTATAGTTATTTATTTAGAATGTTACACCTGTCATTACTCTTACTATAATATATATATATATATATATATATATATATATATATATATATAAAGATAAATCTAATGAGTCAGACAAACCTACTAAAAGTTTCGCTTAATGCTCTTCAGAGCTAAAATCTGACTCAGATTCAGATTTTAGCCCTGAAGAGCATTAAGCGAAACTTTTAGTAGGTTTATCTGACTCATTAGATTTACCTTTATTATTTGCTCTACTTAGGTATTGAGCACTTTTTACTTATTAGCTTTAGTTTCCTGACGGTTTTGTATGAATATATATATATCTTATATATATATATATATATGAAATTTAACATTATGAAAAAACATATGATGTTTGTTATGTAATAGCTGACAGTACTGTTTCGACCAAATCGATAAGTTGGTCTTCATCAAAGAGCGACATTTTGGGAAATCTAACATCATTTTTCAAATTACCATGTGGACTTGTATATTTTTTAACAGCTGAAAAATATATACTATACTATTTTGATACCCACTTTACATTTTTATATAAACTTTTACACCAAACTCTTTTGAGTTTTTCTATAAACTATAATGCTTCTGATTTTTTAAAAATTAAAAATAAAATTTATTTTATTTTTTATTTTTTTAAAACAGAACATGCATTTTTCAAAAACTTCAGCGGTTGAACTCAGCGTTCGTTTCTGTAAACAGTCTTTTTTAACGGATATCTTCTCTTCCCATCTATGTCGCTCTTTGATGAAGACCAACTTATCGATTTGGTCGAAACAGTACTGTCAGCTATTACATAACAAACATCATATGTTTTTTCATAATGTTAAATTTCATACTGTCGGATTAATTTCCATCTATTTTTCATATATATATATTATATATATTATTATATATATATATATATATATATAAAAATTGTTTTTTCTTTTGGCCAAATATTGTACCAATAGATTATTTTTGGTTGGTACGATTATCTTGGTCTTTTCTTTTTTCCAAATTTTTTTTTCTCCCGGGTGATGTTTGGTAGTATATTTTTACAATCAAACTATTTGCTGGGTTATTTTTCTCACCGCGAGGATTTACCAACAAGTTTGGTATATAATATATATATATATATATATATATATATATATATGTGGTGTGTGTGTGTGTGTGTGTGTGTGTGTGTGTGTGTCTCTCTCTCTCTCTGTCTATCTGTTTATGAAGAGGGGTGACCTAACGGAGAATATAAAATATCGAGTTAGTCGCAACTTCGACCGTTGATAAAATAATTAACCGAATAAGCCGGGGTTATAATGAATATAAGAGTGCTCAATACGTTTGTAGAGCGGATTTAGTAAAATTGTATAGTCTGATAGCCTGCCCTAGTTTCACCTTGTTCGGATCATCAGTGTTATCTGCAATATCGCAGATAAGACTTATGATATATATATATATATATATATATATATATATATATATATATAATATATATATATATATATATGCAGCGGAGCTATAGACAGGAAGACCGCTTTGTGTGTGATTCGAACCCTGACTGTCAAGCTGACAGGCGGGGACTCTAACCATTATACCAGCTGGCTTTTTTCCCAGATTTTATGTTTGTTTAGAAGTAGGTTATATTCCATTTATGGTGACTTTACTACACGACAGTATGAGAAGTAAACAAACAAACAATGTGTTTTGATATGGCTTTTTTAGCCGACAATTTTTGGGAGAATATGTGCTTAATTGAAGTCGTACCTAATTTTGAAAATTAATTAATTAATAATTAATGAATTAGGCGGGCATACCTATTCAAATGTAAGGCTAAACAAATCGAGAAAAATCAATCTCCGTATGTACATTTCGGCCTGTTAGGCTTCAGCAGCAGAGAAGTAACTAAGCACTAAGTAATTATTTTAAAAATTTACATTAAAAGATTTATCATAAATAAAATGGCATTTAATACCGGTGACGATATATTAAGCTTATTTACTTACTAACGCACTTGTCATAGCAATTAAAATAAACCCTCTTAATTGAATAAAGATATAACCGAGAAAAAAAAACACAGTAAACATTTCCAACCAAGTATACATTTGAATAGGTATGCCCGCCTAATTCATTAATTATTAATTAATTAATTTTCAAAATTAGGTACGACTTCAATTAAGCACATATTCCCAAAAATTGTCGGCTAAAAAATCCATGTCAAAACACATTGGTTGTTTGTTTACTTCGCACCAAAAAAAAGAAAACAAGCTAGAACAAATAGTCCCTTGAAGACGATCCTGGTTGTGGTCGAAAGTGTTTGAGAAAAATATACGGCACCTTCTGTACAATCTTAACACCGATATAACAAATACACTAGGTCCTCAATGTAAACAATTGGAAATCATCAAGAAGAAATATTCCGTATTAGGGACTGGATACTTTTCTACAGTGATAAATGGATCTGTGGACTTGCAATTTTTTGTGGTGAGGAGGGTGGCTATACTCCCAACAGGGCGAAAATCAAGACCTGTCAAAGGGCGGAGGAAGCTTATCGATCAACGGCACATTATGCAGGTACGTACATCAACGACATATTACGCAGATACATAGAAATACGTGGGAGTTTTGTATCAGCTGACAGGACATGAATTCAACAGCGGACATTTCCTTGCCTACGCGATTCTCAAATTAGCGCTTGGTTTGAGAATCGCATAGGCGAAAAACTGTCTATAACCTAACTCCGTTGACTTTATGTTCACGCTATCCCAACTTAGATATACATGCTCTATCAATGGTATTGAGCACTCTTTACTTATAGATATAGCACTATATACCTACTTACTGAATTATGTTAGATATGGCACGTGGGCTGCCTACAGTACCTAATGTTGCTTAAGGGGTAACCCATCAAAGTATTGATCAGGCTCATCACTACTTAACAACGTTGCTTTTAATGTGATTTGACTAATTATTTGTCTGTGTATGTTATTTGTGCTAGTACAAAATAATAAAAACACCTTCCGGGCGATGTAAAAATAGATTTTTGAAACATATTGTCCGAGGGGTGGGAGTAAAAAATTCAATGTCAGCGTGTTTCTACCCTAAGTAAGTAAAATCATCAAATTCGTTAAAGGATTAAAAAATAAAACAATTTGAAATGGAAACTTTAATATGTATTAAAATAAAACAAACTATATATAGATATATAATACCAGTCATTTATTTATTAAAACTTGTTTTAAAAAACAATGAGGACTGTCTAATATTGCATGTGCAAATTTTGAGTGTATTTATTAAATAAATACACTAAAAATTTGAACATGCCAAAAATCGTAGAATAAATTTTATTCTATGTTATGACGATTTTGGGTAATGTGATGTAAGCAGTGACGTAATTTTTGTTACAGACAAAAACCGGAAGTGAATCTCCATTATTAATAGATAGATGTGTTTTTACGAAGTGTTGAATCTCTAAAAGCAGAAGTAAAAAAGAGAATTCAAAACCTGTCCTATCATCGTGACTTGATCGTGATTATTGATCCGTCTATGTTATCTGTAAGTTTTATTACGACGTGTTGATCTTCAAAAGCAGAGGTTAAAATGGAGGGTTCAAAATCGGTCCTATCAGCGTGACTTGACCGTAGTTATTGATCCGTCATGTTATCTGTATGGTTTAACGACGTGTTGATCTCTAAAAGCGGAGGTAAAAAAGACAGTTCAAAATCGGTCCCTTCAACGTGACATGACCGTAATTATTTTTTCGCCTATGTTATCTGTATGTATTTAACGACGAGATGAATATCTAAATGCACTGATGAAAAAAGGGGTTCAAAACCCTTATACAGTTTCTTATATTCAAATGAGTAGTTTATTAAGCAAAATCTGACGACGCGGTGGTCACAGAGAAATTAATGCCATCATCATTGAAAAAAAAGGTTTTAGATTCTATTGAATCCAATTATTAGTATTGTCTTACCTAAATCAAAGCTCAGGATAAAACTGATTCTATTCAAGAAATATCTCAATGTTTTAATCTATCAAATCTAGATCAGCATTTCATAACTTTTTTTTTTTACCTGTGGACTTCCCCCATAGACATTTGATGTTTTAAAAGAAATCCTATTTTATTTTTATGATTAAATATTATTAGAAATAGTATCAAAAATTTAAAAAATATTTAGTGGGTTACAACCCATTAAATATTTTTTTAGATTTTTAATACAATTAATATTAATTCAATATAATTAACATATACTTACCAACCCCTCCGCACAAGTAGGATATCACAGAAGGTCAATTTCTTAAGCAGAGTTTAACAGGTTTGGATTACGGTTTTTCCTTCTAGACTGGTTGCCTAACCATGGTTAAAAAGCCCTTCCCTAATATTTACTCATAACTGGAGGGAGAATACTTGTTGGATGCATACCTTTTGCAAAGGTATTTTGTAGATTGTATAAATATAACTAATTTATTGCACATAGACTTTAACAACTGATTAAATGCCATGGAAAAGAAATAAAATAATTCACAAATATACAAAGACATATTTATTAAAAGAAGCCTTTACTACTTTAGTTCTACTTGATTCAATGTGATTCTTGTAGTTCATGCTGCGTAACTAGTTTTTGTAATATTTGGCTCCCAACAATAATAACACTGGTTTACAAAGAAATTGAGGCAAGCACAAAAATAGCTGTTTTAACCTAATTTGGGGTGCAGCTGAATTCAGATTTGAAATCCGTTTTTACTCATCACCTCTAGTTTTTTTAGATATGCATACTGTACATTTTGTACAAATACTGTACATAAAGGCGTATATGCATTCAGGGTTAATTTCTAATATTGTGTGACTTATGTCTTCTTTTTTACTTCTAACTGTCTGCGGTACTATGAATTGTGTACATTGTGTCATCCAAGTATATTTATTCCGTCAATGTTCTTTATCTATCCCGTTTTATCTGTAATAAGCTACAGCAACTGTTGAAATAAGCACGTATATAATTTGTATATACTAAAATGAGACTATTTAAAATACAGAAAACTAGAGGTGATAGAGCGAAACTGTTTATAAATTTGAATTCAGCACACCCAAATTAGTAAAAAAAACACCTATTCATATTCTTGCTTTAGACAAAAAATATTTTTTGTGAACCAGTGTTATTAGTATTGTCTTTCTAAAAAGACTAAACTGAAATCACGACATCAACAACGGATTTTTGTGTAGTTATTTGTCGTACCCACAGGCATTGTCTTGGTGCATTATATATAAATTTATTTCTTGTATTACTTTTGATACACGAACGTTGAAATACGTTCATAAAGAACGAAGAAGGAGTTAAAAAGAAGATATGACCAAGTCATTTCTTTCCAAGTATGGCACATGCCGTGGGGGGAGGAGGATGCCAAGTAGCACTGGCCAATGGGAAGCACCACCCAGCCTCGGCATGGCCAAATAATCTCTTATAAAAGAACACTGACACAAAACACAAAATGAAGTTATTGCTGGGATGCAAGCCCGAAATTTTAACATTTTGGACTGGGTCACCTGTGCGAACCAGTATAATGAAGCTGGTAATGACCACAGGAAAAACATTACTGATAATGCATCCTAGCGCATCTTAAGATGTATTTTCCCCCAAAAAAATACATATATAGGGGCACATATATATATATATATATATATATATATATATATGAGAAGTAAACAAACAAACAATGTGTTTGATATGGCCTTAGCTAACAATTTTTGGGAGAATATGTGCTTAATTGAAGTCATACCTAATTTTGAAAATTAATTAATTGATAATTAATGAATTCAGCGGGAGTATCTGTTCAAATGTAAGCCGAAATGTACATACAGAGATTGACTTTTTCTCGATTTGTTTAGCCTTACATTTGAACAGATACGCCCGGCTAATTAATTAATTATCAATTAATTAATTTAAAAAAAATTGGGTATGACTTTAATTAAGCACATATTCTCCCATATATATATATATATATATATATATATATATATATATATATAGTATCTAATTGCCGCTTTAACTTTTCCGTTGCAGTGGTATCAGTAAATAATTCGAAAGTGCTCAATATATTAAAAACATAGCAGTAATAACAATAATAATGTTATTATTCGGCTTAAAACGTTAAACGTAGAGTAGGGTCCTGATAAAATCATTTCAATTTGATTGAAACCATGGTAGACCCTTTATTTTTCCTCTAATAATAATATTATATATATATATATATATATATATATATATATATATATATATATATATAAGAGAGAGTTTTATAATTTGCTTGAAGCATTGTGTATATATTGGTTTGGAGGTTGATTTTGAAGGCTATCACAATGCAGGTGTAAAGAAAAAATAATAATACGGTAACAATGGTGTTGTGTGTTAATCTGTATTTAATTCTTGAATTTTCGTGATAAAATCTCTTTTTCAGAAGATCACTGGAACTGAAGTCGTATTGTTATGGCATTTCTCGTTAAATGAATTTTTTATTTTCTATTTTTTTTATTTAACTATTTATTTAATCAGCGGGAAGATAACTCTTCCATACAAAGGGGAGATAATCCCAACACCAGCTTAAAGTAATGCCATAAGGAACAATTATATCAAAGTGAAAATAGATAAGACGCAACTATATAAAAATGTAATAAAATGTAAAATAGCAAATATAGAATGTGTGGAGACAGAGACTAAATAGTTACTAGCATAAAAGGGAATGCATCAATCTAGCACAAAAGGAATACAAGACTAGGCACAACTGAGTGGGAAAGGTGATCTACTGGGAATTCTACAAGAAATTAAATTTGGACCATACTACCAAATGGTATATGCACAAACCAGAATCCTTCCTAGAACATGTGAGGCATGAATGTGTCTGAGATTTTAAGATAAATAAAGTAAGAGAGAGAGAGAGAGAGAGAGAGAGAGAGAGAGAGAGAGAGAGAGAGAGAGAGAGAGACGGGGAGATAGATAGATATATATATAGAGAGAGAGATAGAGAGAAACAATGATCAGAAAGAGATATATAATAAACATAGATAGATAGATAATGTTGTTTACACGTTTAAATAGAAACACACACACACACACACACACACACACACACACACACACACACACATATATATATATATATATATATATATATATTATATATACTGTTTACATTAAAAAGAAATTGTTTCTGTTTGTTAGATAGTTCACATTCTGCATGAACAATTTTAGACATTTTGTTCAACAAAAACGTGTTTATATATATATATATATATATATATATATATATATATATATATATATATATATATGTGTGTGTGTGTGTGTGTGTGTTATATATATATATATATATATATATATATATATGTATATATATATAGTTAATCCTTTGTTAGTATTGGAGAAATATATATTATATATATATATATATATATATATATAATATATATAACACTTTTTTTTAACAAAATTGCAAATATTGTTCATTCAGAATATATATATATATATATATATATATATATATATATACCCGTGTGTGTATGTTTGTATAGTTCACACAATTTCCTGTTTTCCTACGCATGATATAATTTCGATTCATCCGTTGAAAACAACAAAAGAAAATATTTAAACCCACTTAAAACCGAGAAAAACTGAATTTATTTTATTTCTTCGCTAGAAATCTGTTTCTTTGTTTGCGGGGGGGGGGGTTGTTTTTTTCTCAGCCTCGAAATAACTACATTTGCCTCCTCCCTCGCAAATCAGCATTTCCCGCGCAGGTTGAATCCATGCAAAACACACAATCCATCCAGATCAGCGAATCTTTATGAAGAGAGTTTTTTTTTATTTTATTTAACATAAGACTTTCGTCAACAACGATGTTGTTGTTTTGTAATAGTATCGCCCCCTTTTTTTCTTTTTTTTTCTTTTTTTTTCCTTCTCGCATTGTTTTCGGCATACTTCTCTTCTTTCTCTTCTTTCTTCTTTCTTTTCTTTCTCTTCTTTCCCTTCTTTCTTTTCTTTCTCTTCATTTCTTTTTGCCAATTCATCTTCGGTTTCATAAATTCTATTAATAATCTTAGCTTAGTTCGACACGAAGACAAAACGGCTGGCAAATGGATTGCTATGCTATGATCTGTTTTTTCTTTCATAGCGCAGAAAACGGATTGCACACACCTTTATATAATGCCTAGTAATGGAGGCGCGTGGTCTAATGGTTAGAGTCGTAGGAAATGGACTCGTCAACGCGAGTTCAATTCCTGGACGAAGCTGTTGGAATTTCACATGGCGCTAATACCCTTGGGAAAGGTATGAATCCAATTCTCATTCCAGCTATTGGTAAATAGCAGGACAGACTGGACTCTTTAACCATGGCTAGGTAACCAGTCTAGGAGAAGGAAAACTCTGAATTCAAACCTGCTAAACTCCGCTTAAGAAATTGATCTTGTGTCGCATCCTGTGCGTGCGGAGGGGTTGGTAAATATATATAATGGTTACTAGGTATTTACCCAGCCCGTTCAAAATGGGTACGTTGTAACACAAGGTTGCATGTGTGGAGTATCCAGCAAGGATCGAACTCACTATTCAATGGTAATGGATATGCATGACTAGCTTTGCTTAACCATTACACCACGATGGGATGCCCCCCAAAATTCCAAGTAATATAAGAGCTAGTAATTCTTGCCATGAAGATTGATTTTAACGACATGTCAACTCGTCCGGGTTATTTTATACCTACTGATTAGTGAATCGCTAGTCAATGTGAATGTGGGAGTTATTGCAATGAAGGGTACTCCATACTCCCCAGAGCCTGACTATCAGATGTAAAGTAAAGTAAAGTCGTCGGGGCGGTCTAAAGTCGGTATCAGCCAATCAGCGAGGGAGTCTATCCTCTTTTCAATTGCGCTAGACCAAGGAGATTATTTTAGCGTCTGAGGTGGAGCTCCACACCTACCATCAGCTCCTTACTTTACCGCACAGATCCCTGTGCTACTCATACACTGAGTTGGCAAGGACCGGTATCGAACTAGGAACCTTGTGGTTTCTAGCCGAACGCTCTACCGACTGAACTAATCCGGCCCATCTATCAGATGTATTTTAGTGTTATACCTACTTATGATTACTTTGGTTTGGTTTGGTTTGGTTGGATTTACGCTATGTCAACCCTTGTTGGGTTATTTTATGCTGAAGAATTTTTGTTTTATCTATTCATATTGGATATTCAATTTTTTCCAAGTCATTTTTTAAAAACATTCTTAAATTCATTTTTATCTATTTAACTCATAAATGGGACCCTAACAGGTACTACCACTTTGGTTCAGGGTTGACCTGGGAGTAATGTAGCATATTTTCACTATTCCCTTTCCTTTAAAATTTAGATGATAAAATTATTATATGTTTAGTATTATCTGCGTTATTCGGACTATTGTCCCCATCTTCATTGTTATTTGTACAACATTTCGGCCGATATGCCCTCCGGCCTTCTTCAGGTATTTCTTGTCGGACTCGCGAACATTCTCGCACTCGGTGAACCTTCTTTTCGAACTCGGGAACTTTCTTGTCGTAATCGGGAACCATCACGGAACTTTGAACCTAACCCTTTACTTAGTCCACGGGGGTATCCTGTTCTCATTCCGCTAACCATAGCTGGGGTAGAAGTTGTGTTAATTAATTTTTCTATGTTACTGCCTCTACTCAGGATTGAAACAGGAATCCAGAGATAACTGTCACTTAGAACTGTCTTAACCTAACTACCTTATCCACTTGGCCATGTGGATAATTGGAGAATTGAGTGTGAATTTTGGGAACTTATAAACCTAATGTTTTGATTTGGCTAGAATATCTACCTATTCATTTTTATGTATGATTTTTTATCTAGACTCATATTGTGTTCCCCCCTCTCTCTCTCCTTTTTCAATCTGGTCTGGCCTTCTTAATTATGGGTTCCCATATTGTATTCATTTCTATGCTAGGTCTACTTAACAGCCCAGTACAGCCTATCATATGTGCTGATTCTTTGAGGCGTCTTCTCTTCCAATGTTCTTCTCTATCTATTATTATATGTTTATATACTGATGGTGTACCTCGATCAATTTATTGCCCAGATCACTGTGCCGTGAGATGAAAAAAGGTTGAAAAACTCTTCTTTACGGATTGAACTCCACACAACAGACAGAAAGAATCAATAATTAATCTTTTGGTCATTGTCTAATAGAAAAAAAAACATATTTTGAATTTTAAACTTAACTTTCATAAACTTTTGTCCTTATTGTTCTCGCTATATAATTTTTCTGGGTACCTATGACTTTTTTTTTCTTTTTGTTTGGCTGGGCGGGGGTGGGGGGCTTAGATCTTGTAAATTTCAAAGAGTTTCAATCATAATCCTTCAGGCTGGTAAGTTTTTTTTTCTTTTCTTTTTGTTGTTATTTTTATCATTTGTTTTATCAATTTGAGATTTTGGTTTTACAATTCCAACTTTTGCATTTTGTTATTTTTAAAAACAATCTTACAAACCCTCAATTTCCTGCACTAATCTTTCTTTGAAGTGATAACTTATATTGTGCCTTTTTATCAGAAAATCCACAAGATTTTATGAATTCCCTTGTTCCACACACCTGACCGCAAAAAACAATATTTTTTGTCTTTTGATCATTGTCAAATAGAACAAAAAGCCATAATTGGAATTCTAAACTTAATTTTCATAGACTTTTCTTTTTATTGTTCTGTCTCTTTAATATTTCTGAATACTTGGCTCTTACATCATATTTATTTCCGCCCTGTCAGCTAGGGCGTTAGAATGCACCGACTGCACCTCTGTAGAGGGGTAAAACTCCAACAATGGGGCTACCTGTTGGCCGTGGGTAGCTACCCGTAATGTTTAAGGATAGAACCCAGGTGGATGAGCAGTTCATGACTTGCAATACTAATCCTATCTTGGGCTAGACAGGTGGTCGGAGAGGCCCCCTCCGATGAAATCGGTTGGTCACGTCAAGCCCCAGCACCTATATGATTGCCCCAACCCTATTGCCCTTATGGCAAGCCCCAACCCCTTTTTATCATATGGGTGCTAGACTGAGGATCTACATGTCCTGGGAATGACGTTAAACTCTATCTGATGGTGAGGTTCCAATTTTGGAGGTTTGGGGAATGTGGAGCACCCCATTCATCACCATTGCTCCCTGGTCTACTCTGACCCGAAGTGGTAGTACCTGTTAGGATCCCATCTATGGGTTAAATAGAAAAACATGAGTTTATAAACCAAATCGTATTATGCATTAAGAATTGATTTATTTCAAAACTTTATCGGCATTAAATAACCTACTGAGGTTGGTATGCTGTAAAACAAAAGATACCAAACCAAACCATATTAATTTCTATATTCTTCTTGCTTACAGGATTATTTGATAACATCACTTTATAGATTTTTCTATAGGGTTCTGAACGTTTACTGAACGCTAAAACTATCATCAAGGATAAAAATAAGGATAATAATCTGAATAATTCGAGAACCATTAATATCTTATTATAATGGAGATTGTGTGTTTTTCTGTCTATAACCGAAATTATATTATTACTTATTAGTTATTAACGTCACATTCTCAATGATTTTATTTTTTATTTAAACCTCAATTATTAATAAAATTGTTTTACATTATTAATACTGTTAACCTTATCTACATACTAACAACATGCAATTATATTTATATATACAACAAAATAGCGGTTTACAGTGTTAATGGGAAGGCTAATTTGCATATTGATATTAAAAATGTGATTTTAATAAATATGTTCTTAGTATTATTGATTTCTAATTGTTTGGTTTTATCTTAATGAATATAAGCAAAAATCTCTTCAATGAATCTTAAATGAAATCCATTAATAAGAAAAAATAACTCTAATTTTATTCTTTACTTCCTATTTTGACTAAATACTTGAATTAGAAAAAATAACTCTAATTTTATTCTTTACTTCCTATTTTGACTAAATACTTGAATTAGAAAAAATAACAATGAAAGACGAGAGTGATGGAAGTGTAAGTTTCAGTTGTTCTATTTTTCGATTATACCCCCCCCCTCTGTTTGAAATCTTTTTATTGAATTCTTATTTAGTTTCATAAGCCTTTCTAATTTAATAAAATATTTTTTTACATTAAAACTTAAATACTTGCACTCGGAGGGTGCATATATTTGCTAGTATACATAATGTATATATGCAAATACAAATATGTAAGTATACGGAAGTGGAATTAGATCCGACAATTTAAAGAAAAGATAAAACGAAAAACACTAGTATAGATTGTGCTAACAAGCGCATGTTTCGATATTATGATGTTTATACAATGTAATCTAAATTAAATTATTTTAAAAATAAAATAAAAACAATAGAAAACATTGTGGTTTATACAATGCTTTCTAATATTGTTTTTATTTTATTTTTAAAATGATTTAATTTAGATTATATTGTATATAATATAATATATATATATATATATATATATATATATATATATTCGATATATATATATATATCGAAATATGCGCTTGTTAACACAATCTATACTACTGTTTTTCCTTTCATTTTTTCTTCTAATACAAATATACAGACACTGGGTACTTGGCACTTTTTTGGGGGGTGGGGGAGAGTCTTACCTTTCTGGGGGCGATACAGTCGGTGTATTTTTAAAGCCACGCCGACGGGGCTTTGACCATGAAGAACCTTGAAAATAAATCTTTATTAAAAACCATACATCATCCGGTTAAACTAAAATAAATGAGGTCTGGGTTGAAAATAATGAGGCAGGGATATGTAAGGGAAAAAAAAGAAGTTTTATCAAGATAATTACAAATCAACTTTGTCTTCATTCAGAATAATTCCTCTTGAAAGCGACACACCGCGGCAGACATTGTTCTCAAGGTTAAAATGTTAAAGCCGACTGTGATAATGGGACACACTGTCGACAGGGCTTAGAATACGCTGTATCCCCCGCAGACCTCCCAGACACACATGCTCACACAAATAAGGGATGCCAAGCGTATGAGACTAAATTGCATATGATGGTAAAGCTCCAGTTCTGGAGAGCTCGGGAGTGTACCCCATCAATGGTTAAATAAATAAAAAAGGAGTTCTAAATAATGTGTTTAATAAAATTAAGTGTTTTTTTAGTATCCCCCTATTGCAAAGTGAACATAAAACTATAATGACACTCCCCTACCCCTATATATATATATATACAAGGTATGTCAAAAAAGTATCGAGATTTTTTTGTACTTTTTGACACACTTTGTAAAGTGAAATCCATTAATAAGAAAGAATAACTAATTTTATTCTTTACTTCCTATTTTAACTAAATCGTTAAATTAGGAAAATTTAGCAATGAAAGACGGGACTTTCAGTTGTTCTATTTTTTTATTATACCCCTCTCTGTTTCAAATCTTTTTATCTGTATTCTTATTTAGTTTCATTAGCCTTTCTAGCTTGATATAATAATCTATTACATTCAAACTTAAATATTCATTGTTCATTTCTATCTTGGTAAATACAGCTTCAAATTTCGATACTTTTATGACACGCCTTATATATATATATATATATATATATATATATATATATATTATATATATACACACGAGGATGAGTCAAAAGTTAATGCCATTTTGTTTAGGACATGTATATATACCAACACAGGAACATGTATCATTCATCAAAATGGTCCTCTATGGCTTCACACAGTCACCGTTTCTCTCAATAGCAATGTTTCACCTTCGAATGAGAGCATGTATCCCTATCCCGTAAAATTATGTTGACTGTTCTTTGAGCCACTTCTTCACTACAGATTTCACTTCCTTGTCACTGAAATAATGTTTGCCTCTCAAACCCTCTTTCATGGGGCCCATGAGTTGAGTAAGGAATACCGAATCCTATTTATTTTAATTATATAATACTCCACTTGGATGCACGTAGTGTAATGGTTATCGTCGTTGTAAATGGACACGACAAGATGAGTTCAAATCCAGGACTAGTCTGTTTCGTTTCACATAGTGCTAATACCCTTGAGAAATGAATGCAAACAATTCTTCCTACAGCTATGGGTAGATAGCTGGCGACTGGGTTCTTTAACCTTGTGAGAATTTCCAGGATATATTCTATTTACCAACCCCTCCACACGAGCAGGATGTGACTCAAGGTCAATTTCTTAAATGGGGTTCAACATGTTTGAATTCAGGGTTTTCCTTCTCCTGACTGGTTGCCTAACCAAGGTTAAAGAGCCCAGTTTGTCCTACTATTTTATACATAGCTGGAGGGAGAGTAGGATTCATACCTTTCCCAAGGGTATTAGCGCAAAGTGAAATGCAATTATCACATCCAGGATTTGAACTCGGGGCGACGAGTCCATTTCCCATGACTTTAACCATCGCACCACGCGCTTCCTACATTCCTACATTTCCAGGATATAAGGTGTGTATTATATCCTCGTCTATACTTATAGACTAGGCCAGAATCATGTGATATAACTCTCGGCCAATACACTGGCAGTACAATACTTAACCGACCCTACTGGTAATAATTACATTGACATTCATTGACGATGGACATAGGATTAAATCACTGGACCTTTACCAAGACGCAGGATAGGACTTACACGCTTACCAAAGGATTCCATAACACAGGACTTATTTAAGCCTTTTCACTGGCAGGAGGCTTTTAAAAACTTTATAAACTTTTATTTTGCAACCTGTTAAGGAGAAGGAAAACTCTGAATTAAAACCTGTTGAATTTAAGAAATTGACCTTGTGTCACATCCTACTCATGCAGGGGGGGGGGGCAAATATGTAATTTTGAGTTACAGTAAACATGGCGCACTTTGTATATCGGTTAGCGTTGTTGGAAATCTCAGTATTTAGTAGTAAGACCAAACTCGAGTAATAAAATGATTGTAATATAAATTAAGAAAGCGCTATTGCCATTGGCTGGGGGTCAGGTGACCAATACTATAAAACGGTCATCAGGAGGCGAGGTCATTTGCTGAGGGGGAAGGGTCGATGTTTGATCAACCCCAATTGGGGTCCCTTGGGTGAGGAAATTCGTTGTTGAAAGACCAGAAATTTCCAATGATCCCAAGGATATAACAATGCTGATGACTTCCCCCTCAATCATCTTATAGATGTATTTTTACAAGATGAGGCTTGATATTTGGGACTGTTGTCCACATATTTATTATGTATAAGCACAATGTTCAGGTCAATGTAACCGCAGGCTTTGTTTAGGTGGGCTTTTTTAATTACTTTGAAATAAGTAATCATCAGACGATAACCTTGAATTCAAACGTGGTTTTGAGGCTGAAATCGTTAACACCAGTTCAAGGGAGCTTCAAGCAGCATAAATGCCACCAGACTTATTGACAGAAATAGGATTAAATATAGAAAAAATATAATAGAAGAAAATTACTTATTCTAATTAATAAAATTAATTTATAATATTCATTCATTGATAAATCAACACTGAAAATTTCATTAAAATCGGATAATTCCCTGATTTTTTGGTAATTTTTTTCAAACGGGGGGGGGGGGGGGTAATTGTATTGTAAAAACACGGACTTTTCGACAAATTGGGCATACCTAAAATATATAATACCGGAAATGTAGTTATTAAAACTTTTAAAGAATGAATTTTTAAAAACTTGAAAATAATAAGGATTCTGTTTGGTTTAATCAAATTTGTTTGAATATATATGTGATGTGATTTCGACATATGAGTGTCTAAAAGCAAAATCAGCTCGAATGTTTATCGCGTTGAATATACATATATATATATATATATATATAATATATATATATATATATATATATATATATACATATAATTTTTTTTTTTTAGTCCCTGTCAACTTGACAGTCAGGGATCGAATCACTCACAGAGTAGTCTTCATGTCTATAGCACTGCTGATGAGGCCTAATAGGCTGAAATGTACATACAGAGATTGATTTTTCTCGATTTGTTTAGCCTTACATTTGAATAGGTATGCCCGCCTAATTTATTAATTATTAATTAATTAATTTTCAAAAATTATGTACGACTTCAATTAAGCACATATTCTCCCAAAAATTGTCTGCTAAAAAAGCCATATCAAAACACATCGTTTGTTTGTTTACTTCTCATACTTCTCATATATATATATATATATATATATAATATATGTGTGTGTGTGTGTGTGTGGTGTGTGTGTGTGTGTGTGTGTGTGTGTGTGTGTGTAAAATGGAATTGGAATTGAATCCGACGATATGAGGAAGAATGAATGAAGAAAAGAAAGTACAGAATGAATAATAAAAGATGAATTGAAACAATATCACTTACACATGTGTTTCGGTCAGTTTATCTATGTGTACACGATTCAAACTATTATTATTATTATTATTATTATTAAATAAACAAATGAAATGAAATAATAATAATGATAGAAAAATGTAAAAATGAAAACTAAAATAAATTTCAAAATAAAATTTCACTCTGATGAAGGTCGAATTTTCACTGTGTACGGAATATTTGTACATTTTTTTTATTTTACTCATATACATATATATATATATATATATATATATATATATATATATAGAGAGAGAGAGAGAGGGGGGGGGAGGAAGAAGAAACAGGGTGTTGTTGTAACTCCACAGACCATGTAAGAGATAATCCAAGTCAGTCAAAATTGTTACCAATGTGGATTATCGAAGAAGGGAATTTGTCTGTATTTTTTTCTTTATCTTTTTCTTCTTCTTTTTTGTTTTTTTTTGATTTTCCTGTGTCTCCTGAAATTATGTTTTGTCAACTGAAACATATTCGTTCGTAACTAATCGTAGATTGCAGTTGAAAAATTACCTTCTCTTAATTGCCGGCAGCCTTTTGTTTTGAAAAGGCGCAGCTGAACACTTAAATGCATTCAATTCGTTGCACCTGACAAAGATTCGCGCTCAAAAACAGGAAAAGACAACTCAACAACAAAGATTCCTTTTTTTCTTTTTTTTTTATTACTCTTGTTTTGTTTTTATTAATTTTGTTTTTCTATCTCGGTCAGATGAGAAAGAGATGGAAGAAAGCTTTGTTTGTTTGTTTGTTTTTGGATTTTTTCACACACAACTCTTTCACTTATAACAATGCCTTTTTTATCAATAGGCTTCGATTTATTTTTTGCGTCTCAGTCTTACTGAAGATAACAAACGATTCTAGCTTGCATTGTTCATCTTAAAAATCTCATGGGCTGGAAACTGTTTTGACAAACTGTTATATAATAATAATAATAATAATAATAATAATAATAATAATAATAATAATAATAATAAAAAGGGGTAAAAGAAAACTAAGGAATGGAATACAAGTGCCAAATCAGGAAACTATAAAATCTCTTGATGAAAATGAAAGCTACAAATACTTAGGAATTTTAGAAGCGGACAATATCATGCAAGCAGAAATGAAAGGAAAAGTTAAAAAAGAATATCTCAGGAGAACTAGAAAACTTCTGGAAACGAAACTTAACAGCAGAAATCTGATCAAAGGAATTAATACCTGGGCTGTCCCCATTATAAGATACTCAGGACCATTCTTAAAATGGACAAAAGAAGAACTCAGACAGATTGACCAAAGGACGAGAAAATTAATGACAATGCACAAGGCTTTCCACCCTAGAGATGATAGAGATAGATTGTATGTGTCAAGAAAGGAAGGGGGAAGAGGTCTTGCCAACATAGAGGAATGCGTAGAAACCACAATCCAACAACTTGAAGATTACAGAAGGAAGAGCAAAGACAAACTATTTATGGCGGCCAACAATAGTAGAAACGGCAGATGGACAAACAGAAAAACAACAAAGACTAGAAAACAAAAATGGGAAGAAAAACAATTATACGGACGCTTCAAACGACAAAATAGAAGAGGTTGCACATGAAAAGACTTGGACATGGTTAAGAAAGGGAAACCTCAAAAGAGAAACAGAATCATTTATAATTGCTGCACAAAATAATGCCATAAGGACAAACTACATCAAAGCGAAAATTGATAAGACCCAAAAGAATAGTAAGTGTAGACTTTGCGGTAATAGAGATGAGACTGTTAACCATATACTCTGCGAATGTAGCAAACTAGCACAACGAGAATTCAAAGCTAGACACGACTGGTTGGGAAGGTGATCCACTGGGAATTATGCAAAAAATTAAATTTTTGACCACACAACAAAATGGTATATGCATAAACCAGAATCTGTTCTTGAGAACAAAACGCACAAAATTCTCTGGGACTTTGAGATAAAAATGGATCACCTTATCCCAGCAAGAAGGCCAGACCTAGTGTTGATAAACAAAAGAAAGAACTTGTCACTGGTGGATTTTGCAGCGCAGCAGATCACAGGGTGAAGTTAAAGGAAAATGAAAAAATAGACAAATATCTGGACCTTGCCAGAGAACTTAAAAAGTTATGGAATATGAAAGTGAAAGTGATACCAATTGTAGTTGGTGCACTTGGAACAGTCCCAAAAGGGTTGGAAAAGGGTTTGGAAAGTTTGGAAATCAGAGGAAGGATTGAAACCATTCAGAACACTGCACTACTGCAATCTGCCAGAATACTCAGAAGAGTCCTGGAGACCTGAGGAGACTTGCTGTCACTCAGACTCCAGTGAAAGACCATCAGCTAACACTGATGTTAAAACTCATAATAATAATAATAATAATAATAATAATAATAATAATAATAATAAACTAAAAATATAACATTTTAAACTTAACATCAGGATTTTCATATTTTAAATGAATTTTATATATTAATTATTCATAGCAAAAATACTAAATTAAAGTTTTGAAATGAAATAACTAATGCGTTATAAAATTCATTAATTGATAAATCAATACTGAAAATTTCATTAAAATCAAATAATTCCCTGATTTTTGGTAATTTTTTTTTGCAATCGCGAATGTTATATTAAATTTGTAAAAAAAGCCATTTTAAGCCATTTTAAACCAGCGTCTAAGACCGAAAGCGATAGAAATTGACCGAAAATTCGTTTTAAATGTTTGTTTTTTTCCTGGTAGTGCACTGTAAGGAGACATTAGTTGAACTTTCATCGTTTAGCGTTAGGTATTTTACTAGCCTGTTGTTAATTACTTGAGATATCTAGTGATTCTAAAAGCATCCTGTAAATATGTATCAATTAATTGTTCGCCTTTGACTGACAGTCCCTAACAGCCGTGAGGGTAAGGAGGTCGACTTACGAAAATTCTGTCAGGTTTCACCTCTGGCTAGAGGTAGCTGTTAAAAAGTCGAGCTGCACTGATGAGACGTAAACGTCGAAACACGTGTCTGTGGATGACTGGTATATATATATATATAATATATATATATATATATGAAGTGGTCAAACAATTCGTTGAGATGGCGATAGCCGACAATTTTGGGAGATTATATGCTTAATTGAAGTCATATCTAATTTGAAAATTAATTAGTTATAATTAAATGAATTAGGCGGTAACAATAATACGGTAACAATGGTGTTGTGTGTTAACCTGTATTTTATTCTTGAATTTTCGAGATAAAATATCTTTTTCAGAAGATCACTGGAACTGAAGTAGTCTAGTTAATAAAATAGAAATGCCATAACTAGACTACTTCAGTTCCAGTGATCTTTTGAAAAAGAGATTTTATCTCGAAAATTCAAGAATAAAATACAGGTTAACACACAACACCATTGTTACCGTATTATTATTTTTTCTTCTTTACATCTACATTGTGATAGCCTTCTAAATCAACCTCCTAACCACAATATATATATTATATATATATATATATATATATATATATATATATATTCTTGAATTTTAGTACTTGAAACAATTATCTTGTTTTAATTTGTGCTTAGTGGAGAATATTAGCTTATTATTTTGAAGATGCAGCTTAGTTCCATGGATCGAAATAAAATCGAAACATGTTGACGATGCAATTGAATGAACTCATGCTAGACTATTATCTACGCGTAAGGAATCAGAATTAAATTTAAATTGACAGTTAAAGGCAGACGAGATTCTATAATTCATAAATCTGAAAATTAGTTTTCCCTAATGAAATCAGCTGCTATCATATTTATTAATATTCATGCGTGAAAGTATATGAGGATGCAAAGTCGTTAATAACCGATTGAAATTACAGGAGTCTGACAATACTTTTCGGTTAGGTGTAACAAGAAATGCTTGATCTAGCATAGGCATGGACAATAGGTGTTGCAACTTTTTGATATATAAGGCATGGGGCAAATGGTCACTCCTAAATATAGACTCGTCAACTACAAGGTGACCCGAGAAAGATTTCTATTGTCCAATCACTGGCACTGCTGCTGTTGCTTCTGCTGTATTAATAGAGACCCCATTCTGAGCTTATGTCATTGACACTTGGATTCTCTTGGACGTCGAACTTACAAAGAATACTTTAACACCGGATTCTTATTGGCTTGCTTACTTATTCACTACATCTGGAACTAAGGATGGCTGCCAGATACTTAACAATAGGTTAGGTCAATTTTGGAACTGTAACGTCTCCCATATGGTGACGCTGCAAATTAACATAAAGAATTACCACTCAAAATATTTTTTTCAAAACTTTGCCTTCGTTTGAGGAAATTGAGTTCAATCTTTTAAAATGTTATCACTGTTGCAGCTTAATTATTAGGTTTAGAGCAGTATATCGGAGGTGTCGGTGGTGATGTGGGTATATTTTCAATTTGAATTCTAGTCATAATATTCTATTCATTTTATTTAAAATATCAAGCTTTTCTGTTTTAAATATTAAAATTTAATAAATTTTTCTAACCAATTTTTAGAATAAATGTGGCGAAAAACAATTTAAATATAGTTTGCTCTATACAGTTATTCACACCAATACTAAGTGTTGATCTTTACTGGAGACCGAGTGACAGCAAGTCTCTTCAGATCTTCAAGACTCTCTTCAATATTTCAGCCGAGATCAACAATACTGTGGTTTGGGCGGTTTCAATTCTTTTCCGGATTTCCAGGTACTTTGGGATTTTTTCGGAAAACTTAAATGCTGATTTGTATTTGTGTCCCTTTCATATTCCACAATTCTTTTAGTCCTCCAGTAAGGTCAAGGTATATAACCAGTCTTTTGCTCTTTTTTAATATCACTCTGTGGTCTTTAAACCAACGAGATGATAAGTTATTTTCTTCTTGATAGGTAAATTCTTCTAACATTCATTTTCCACATGCGATTCTGCTTTGAACAATTACCATTTCTATTTAGACCATCTGTGCGGTAAAGTAAGGAGATGATGGTAGGTGTGGCGCTCCACCTCAGATGCTAAAACAGTTTCCTTGGTCTAGCGCTATTGAAAAGAAGATAGACTCCCTCGCTGACTGGCTGATACCGACTTTAGGCCGCCCTGTCGACTTAAAAAAAAATTTAGACCATTATTATCATCTAGATCTCTTTACAAGTTTTTCATACGAAACATAAACATACGAGTAGTAGTTGGTGATTTTTACTGGATTCCAAATGACAGCAAGTCTTCTTCTCTCTCTCTCTCTCTCTCTCTCTCTCTCTCTCTCTCTGTGTGTCTCTCTCTCTCTGATGTGGTCTAGATAACCTCAATTCTTCCTTATAACTCCATTATCAATATTTAATGCTATTTCCTCAAACAATGGTGCAATAAGTAATGCATTTGGTATTTGCTATCAGTACAACCAACACAACTTTTGCTGTTAGAGAGGATTTGAAAGTTTAGAAAAAGTGAAAAATCAACCTACCCTAATGGACAACCCTTCTTGAGAAGGGGGACATGGCTCATCATCAAGTAGGCGGCATCGACTAAAAATAATTCGGACAGGAAGCGCACATTTGCGCGTTTCTTGGTTGTCGTGACAGAAAAAATATCTTTGCTGCCCCCTTCTTTTATATATATTTACCAAACCCCTCACAGTTGGATATGACACAAGGTCAATTTCTTCAGGGGAATTTAACAGATTTGAATTCAGAGTTTTCTTTCTTCTAGACTATTTGCCTAACCAAGGTTAAAGAGCCCAGCCTGTCCTAATATCTACCCATAGCTGGAGAGAGAATAGTTGGATTTATTCGTGTTAGCGCCATGTGAAATGCGCTTGTACAGGATTTGAACTTGTCTCACTATGTTAATTTCCTGCGACGGTAAACATTACACCATATGCCTCTATACATTAATACATTATAAGGACTAGTACAAAATAAAAAACGCCCCCGGGCGATGTAAAAATAGATTTTTGAAACATATTGCCCGAGGGGTGGGAGTTAAAAATTCAATGTCAGCAAGTTTGTACCCTAAGTAAGTAAAATCATCAAATTCATTAAAGGATTAAAAAATAAAACAATTTGAAATGTAAACTTTAAATATGTATTAAAATAAAACAAACTATATATAGATATATAATACCAGTCATGTATTTATTAAAACTTGTTTTAAAAAACAATAAGGACTGTCTAATGTTGCATGTTCAATCTTTGATTGTACTTATTCTATGTTATGACGCGATTTTGGGTAATGTGACGTAAGCAGTGTCGCAATTTTTGTTACAGACAAAAATCGGAAGCGAATCTCCATTATTAATAGATTTAGTGTTAGTTTCAAACTAATACCTATTATTTGTATAATTGGTGACCCAACGTGATCCTCAACAGAACCAGAAACAATTTCCAGAAAACTTCTTTTCGCATCTATTATGCATTCCTATCGCTGAGTATTTTTTATTTATTTTTTTTATTCCTGGATCGTGATAAACAAGTTCTGAAAGCATCTCCCATATATTTTCTATTAAAATTGAAATCTGCTTTTTTGCAGTATTTACGCGAGTTAGTTATTTGTCTTTCCTTACCGAATTTTCAGTGTTAGTGTGTCCGTTGGTTGGTTGGTTGGTTGGTTGGTTAGGTTTTACGGCATGTCAACCCCTTGGGTTATTTTATGCCGAATACTTCTATTGGTAAAAAAAAGTTTAATACTGACAAAGTTTTGAAATAATTTCATTTTTAATTTATAATACAATTTTGTTTATAAACTCATGTTTTCTATTTAACCCATAGATGGGACCCTAACAGGTACTACCACTCCGGGTCAGAGTGGACCTGGGAGTAATAGTGATGAAGGGGTGCTCCACATTCCCAAAACCCCAAAACTGGAACCTCATCATCAGATAGAGTTTAACGTCATTCCCAGGACATGTAGACCCTCAGTCACCGCCTTCTAGCACCTATATGATAAAAAGGGGTTAGGGCTTGCCATGAGGGCAACAGGGTTGGGAAAATCATATAGGTGCTAGGGCTTGACATGACCAGCCGACTGATCGGAGGGGGCCTCTCCGACCGCCCGTCTAACCTAAATAAGGGTCGAAATGGAATGTTGCATGTCATTGACTGCTCATCCACCATGACTCCATCTTTAAGCATCACGGATCGCCACCCACAGCCAACAGGTGGCCCCATTGGGGGAGTCTTACCCCTCTGCAGAGGTGCAGTCGATGCAGTCGCTGCAGTCGTTGCCTACTAACGCCCCAGCCGACAAGGAGGAGTGTGTCCGTGGATGCACTAAAGTTTTTTAGAAGTAATGATTTTTGCTCATATAGTAACGTAACACGTATACCTGTGACTCAACTTCTTTTTTTTAATCTTCGAAGATTCACAATAGACAATTGTTTACGTTAAAAAAAAGAAAAAAGAAGTAATTCTTTTTCTCCTTTTCTTTAATATCTGATTAATATTAGAGCACGGTGCATTGTGGAAACAAGAAGACAAGGTACAAGTAAGATCGCTATGACACATTGTTATGTTGTATATTCTTTCATCTAGCGTCTGGATTTCGTCTTGGGGACTTCGTGTCTGGTCTTCCATTGGGGATTTCTCTTTATCAGAAGCCCTGTGTCATTGGTATGACACATTGTTATGTTGTATATTCTTTCATCTAGCGTCTGGATTTCGTCTTGGGGACTTCGTGTCTGGTTTTCCATTGGGGATTTCTCTTTATCAGAAGCCCTGTGTCATTGGTATGACACATTGTTATGTTGTATATTCTTTCATCTAGCGTCTGGATTTCGTCTTGGGGACTTTGTGTCTGGTCTTCCATTGGGGTTTTCTCTTTGTCAGAAGCCCTGTGTCATTGGTAGTTTTTAGATAATAACACAAGACTTCGATTTGCTTTAGATCATATTTTATTCCGAAATCCCCACCAAACTACCTGCGCAGATTGAGTCGGCCGTGCGCTTAACATGACTTACCACTTTCGTGGTTTGGCCGATACTGACTAAAATCTCTTTCTAATCTAAACCGGAAGAGGGTCTTCTCCACCGATTCTTATGTTATCCTCCGGAAGGATCAGGATGAGGTCAAGCCGTGTCACTCAATCCTTCAAGGCCGCCGGCTGCAAATTATAACAGCCATTTTGGTTTCTACACTACTGTAAATAAGTGTTAGGGTACTAACAATTATGTAACAGTTAGACCAACAATTAATCTAGTTCCACACAGTTTGAAGTTCAAGTGACTGTTTTTTGGTAGTAGATGCCATTATCTCTGCATGAAATAAAACCATCGTTTTTTCTACTTGCGAATCTATCTTTCATTCATTCCTCTATTCATATATAAAGGGCAGTTGTGTGTATGTGCATTAGGGCAGGTTGATTTGTCACTTTTTTGGAAATTCAATACAACTTTGATGGCGAAGGCTGGGGTTTGGTGTTATAAGAACTGACAACAAAAATTAGATTCCTAACTTTAAAACTCATTTGAGCATTTCATTTTAAAGATCGTCAGCAAAAATATACTCAAATACCTCATTTTTGCAGGATTTTGATGACAAAATGACTTTAAAATTTCATTATTTCGATAATAAATCCAAATAAAATTGATATTTTTCATTACATACAATAAATGGAAAATATATTTAATGTTTTAAATTTGCATTTTTTATTGAAAATTGTGTTAAAAGCTCATACACTATATAAATTATGTAACAACAGAACTGAATTGTTCTGTGTATTTTCCTTTCGAGGAAAATGCAGGTCTGATCTGGTGGCACAATGATTTGGTTATAATGTGCATGTGCCTTGCTTCCTGTCCATACACAATCTGTGAAGCTTCTGTTGTTAATTTAACAGCTCTTTCCACACCTTGTGAGTGGGCAGGTAATTTTGGAAATGTCAGTTCTGTTCCATTCAGTACAGATTCTAAGAGTTCATTTGTGGAAAAATCTTCTGCAACTGCAGGTTCACAAATCCCTTTGTGAGAGGTCAATCAAAGTTGACCAATGTGTAGCTTCAAAATTTATTGAAGTAATTTTTTTCAATCTTTTCTTTGGCTGTTTGCTACTTCTGAAAAAAAAAATGAAAATTTATCGAAACTTGATTATATTTTTGCAATGTAATGAATAAATTTTAACTTATCGAATGGACAAAATCTTTTTTATGGCCTCTTCCCTCACGTCCAATTCATTGGACTTCAACATTGACAACAAAATGTATTGTGTTGTAAATTTTTTAATGCAACATTCTGGATTTCAGTTGACTGTTGCTTTACTCTCTGGATCATATTAAAGATATACAATTGTTGGTTATAGAAATTATTGTCCCTTTTTATTTAAAACCAACTAACTGTATATACTCGTATGACAAATTGGACAATGTTGCGTTATTTATAGAGAGTTTTGGTGGATATGCACTTCTGGTCCATAGGCACATTAACCTGACAGCTAAAGTTAGTCATCTTGCTTGATTCAGAGGTCCAATCTTCCAGGAAGCAAATCTAGTGTTCACTTTACCTCGAGAAATACCTACAGCATATTCCAGAAGTAGTCGTTGGTCACCACTTAGGTCATCCACTGCCTTTGCAGGGAGATAAAAAATTATCCAGAGGGCCACTGATACATTCAAATTTTACCTGGGGCAAATGATGGTAATTACTTTCACAAAGTTTCCCCAAAGGGCCAGTGAAAGTTGTTGGACTTCTTGTAGTTCCATCAATAGTTTTAAATACAGCTCTAAATGGAAGTTCATTTTGATGAAGCAAACAGCCAATTGTGTACACCATCCTTTTTATTTTTTCTCCAGTGTCTGTACTGGTATTGTCGACCAGAACTGCCTTAACAGTATTTACACTGTTGTATTCTTCTAGAACAGCAGCAACATCCTCAGCTAGATGAATACCAGTTGCACCAATGTTGGGTATGTCTCGATGGGTGAGATATTTACTTGAAGTGCCCATCTCTCTTGTAAATGTTAAGTGGCGCTCTTGTCCCTTGCTCTTTTTAATATTTTTACACCATTTTCTCATTGTATAGCAAAGTGTCTTTATCCACTGCAATCAACTCCAAAGCAGATGAGATTGTCATAATCTTGAACATGCTTCTGCTAGCTAGCTACCTTTACTCTTGCTTTTTCCCTATCTATTTTAGATTTGTCTAAAATAATGTCTTTAAGGGAATACTTGGATTAAGAAATCCCATATCCTGTAGATCTAACAGAAAGGCATTAGCAAGACAAGCCCCAAGATTTGATGATACATCACCCCTAATAAGTTCCACAGAATGAATATCTTGGGACTTTTAAAAGACTGTAATGAACCCTCAACATTCTCCTGGCTCAAAACTGTCATACACGGTTTCTTCACTGGAGGACGTCTGTTGAAAAATATCAGACGTCAAGGATGCAACACATGAAGAATCTTGTTGTTGTCTGTCTAACCTTTCTGCATCCACTGAAATTTTGTCTTTGTATTTTTTGACAGCATCCTTGTCAATAGGTCACAGCTGGAAACTGCCTTTTGGACCTGTTTTCTCTCTAATCTTTTAAATATTCCCTCTCTTCAATGGGAAACTGAAATTTCAAAATGTGCATGTGTTTAATAACAGGTCTAGCATACATGATAAATATTAAGGAAAACGTCATGATATCATTTACCAGAAAAAGGAATATCATCAGAGGTAAATTTAAATTTAAAAAAATCGAGATATGAACTTGTTCAGATTAAACAAGGAAAAAACAATCAAGCATAGAATCAAGATTACCTTCTTGTTAGGAAGACAAGTGCAAACTATGTGCCTTGTTTGGCAATTTTTTTTATTGCACTTCACAGCAAAGTCATCATATCTTAAGACGGGCAGTTTACAGCAACATGAAGAAATATCAAATAATCTGTCCAGCTGTTCCTCCATTCTTTTCACTTTGTATGTGGTGAGAGAATTTCTGTTAATCTGTTTGGCCTTCTTGAAACAAAATATACCCACCTTCTGCCCTATATAATGTTCCCTTAACAAAGGCAATTGTGGGTTAATTGCTTGCCAAATACTGATTATTTCCATTGCAATCAATTTGGAAATCTATTTTTTTTCAAATGGGGATAGGTATTTTAAGGAAATCACTAAACTGGATAACTTGTCGTAAAGTTGGGGGTTCAGTCTTATCCAATGGACAAGGTGCTCCAGAAAATCTTTTGGAACTGCTACTGCGGATTAAAACTGAATGTCTTTTTACAGACATTTTTATCTGAAAATAAAAATAGAAATAAATGAAAAATTATAAATCAAATTGTTCCAATTTCATATTAAAAAAGCCTGACAATTATGGTAAGGAGTTAGGTTTGCTTTGAGTTAAGGTTAAGCCACTAATTTATGGTAAATTCAAAAATCAAATTTTAAAATAATCCAAAAATTATAAGAAAATTTTTTCTCTTTTTTTCATCATGGAGGTTGTGTAAAACATACTAAGTATATCTAATTTGTAGAAAACCAGTGTTTTTACAAAACAACACCCCTCCCGTTTCAAAGAAATTTACAAAAAATCATAGAATTAACCGATTTTAATGAAATTTTCAGTGGTGATTTAGCAATAAATGAATTTTATAATGCATTTTAAAAATAAGGCAGACGAAAAGTTGGGTATTCTTAAAATACACACACACTCTTAGGTAGCTTAAAGTTTTCGTGTGTAAAATAGTATCAGCTACATTTTTCACAATGAAACTGGAATATAACCGTATTTTAATAATTTCAAAGAGAAAATTTAATTTGAAACAAAAAATAAATAGAAATAAAGAAACGATATTACTTACCAAAATACAAATTCACGGCAGAAAGACAAAACTCGCGTTTTTTGTTGTTGTTGTTTTGTTTGAATTAAAGTCATTTAAATACAAAATGATGTTGATTAAACAACCTTTTCTTTCCTTTATTTTTCAAATAATCAAGTATCTTGCATGAAAATTTTAAAAAATACTAATTATTTTTACAATTTAAAACAAACAGTAGACGAATAATTGCATCTTCGTAAATTTTAAAAGATATTAGTTTAAAAAAGTCCGATAACACTAATCATAAACATTAAACAAACTATATCTATTTTATTTTATGACTAAAACTTAGTTTTATCGCGTTTTATTTATAATTAAAATTATTCTATTTTTTCCCACTGAAAAATAACAAATCCTGAATGTTAGAAAAAAAAGGAAGCGATTTTTTTCACTGTTTAAATCTCAAACCAAAACAAATCTAAACCAAAACAGTTTAATCTCCATTTCGTCTCTACAACTAAATATTATTTTATTATTTATGATGCTTATTGTTCAATATAAATCATTGATATCAAAGAAAAGTTTCAATTAAAAAATAAATTTTAAATGATATTTAAACATTTCTTTCCTCCACAGTACATAATCTTTAGACCGCGGTAAATTCTCCCTACATCACGGAAGCCACATTCCAGAGCCTTAATTTTCAGCCTTTAAACTCGTTTCCTCAAAAATTGGTAATGATTTGGGAAAAAAGAATTTGTTCGTTATTTATCATGTTAAACCCCAAATATCAGTATTAGTGCTGTACCCCAGTTCCAAAATCGTGCATGTCCGGAGGAAAATTCGAAAATAAAACAATTAACGACATAGTATATATATATATATATATATATATATATATATATATATATATATTAAATATCACAAGGCTTGGTTGTTGAGCAAAAATAATAAACATTTTATTTATATTAGTGAATATAATTAAAATATAAAATTTAATTGATAACATAGTGGAATTTTTTTTTTTTTTTTTGCGTTTACTATTTTAAATTAACGTTTCTTTGCAGAGTGGCTAGATCAATGCAATGTCTTTTTTACGTAATGACTTTAATTGGGCATTCTACGAGGATCCAACTTACGATTCATTATTAATGGATCTGCAGGACTAACTTAAAGAAATTCGGTGACGTCGGGTAGCCGCTTCTAGTTATTTATATTTCTTGTACGTTAAAAAACTAACAGTTTAAATTCACTGAGTCCAGCTAAAGCGTTTTATAAGTGTAATAGATAATATTGAATTAATATATATAGATATATATATATATATATATATATATATATATATATATATATATAAGTAAAAAGTCGTCGGGGCGGCCTAAAGTCGGTATCAGCCAGTCAGCGAGGGAGTCTATCCCCTATCTAGCGCTAGACCAAGGAGATTGTTTTTAGCATCTGAGGTGGAGCGCCACACCTACCATCAGCTCCTTACTTTACCGCACAGATCCTTGTGCTACTCATACGCTGAGTTGGCGAGGACCGGTATCGAACTAGGAACCTTGTGGTTTATATATATATATATATATGTGGAGTACCCCTTCATTGCCATTACTTTCAGGTCCACTCTGACTTGGAGTGGCAGTATCTGTCAGGGTTACATATATCGATTAAATAGATAAAAAAAAGTTTTGAAATATGATTTTTTTAAAATTGAGTTGGAAAAAAATTGAATACCCAACAAGAATGAATAAAACAACATCTTCGGCATAAAATAACCCAACAAGGGTTGACATGCCGTAAAATTCAACCAACTGACCAACCATCAGGAATACACACCACCGAATGGGAGTCTACTGGTACTACCACTCCGGGTTAGATTGGGCCTGGGAGTATGAAATGACAATGAAAATATGACACCAGACTTCTGAACGCTCCGATATTGGAGACCCAGTACTGAATTCAATTTAATGCACACAGCTAAAAAAAAATGACCTTGAGTTACATCATGCCCGTGGCGGACAAGTTGGGCTAATACATACAAAGAACTATTGAAGAACAAAGCCTTCCTGTCATAAAATGGAGATGGGAAATTTAATTCTGAAGCCAGATAAGTTAAGCATTTATATTGCCGAAACGTTACGAGTATGCATGTGTTTTGCAGAAAGATCTACATCAAAACAGCCGGCAAAAAAGCACAGATTTTAAATTTAATAGAAAATATATGGGAGATGTTCTCAGAACTTGTTTATCACGAACCAGGAAGAAAAAAAAAGAAAGAAAGTTCAGCGATAGGAATGTATAATAGATGCCAAAAGAAGTTTTCTGGAAATTTTTTCTGTTTCTGTTGAGGATCACGTTGGGTCACCAATTATATAATACGAATAGTGAGTATTAGTTTGAAACTAACAGTAAATCTTTATAATGCATTAGTGTATTGTTATATACCCTACCCATGAACAGTAATGGGTATGTCCCAATCCTCATATACCCTACCTACGAACATTAATGATTATGTCCCAATCGCCATAACCTACCTATGAATATTATTGAGTATGTCCGAATCCAAAAACCCAACCTATGAACATTAATGGGTATGTCCAATCCTCATATACCCAAACTATGAATTAATGGGTATGTCCCATATACCCTACCAATGAACATTAATGGGTATGCCCAATCCTCATATACCCTACCTGTGGACATTAATGGGTATGTCCAATTCCTCATATACCCTTCTTATGAACATTAATGGGTATGTCCCATTCCTCATATACCCTACCAATGAACATTAATGGGTATGCCCCAATCCTCATATACCCTACCTTGGACATTAATGGGTATGGAACATTAATGGGTATGTCCCATTCCTCATATACCCTACAATGAACATTAATGGCCCCCAATCCTCATATACCCTACCTGTGGACATTAATGGGTATGTCCAATTCCTCATATACCCTTCTTATGAACATTAATGGGTATGTCCCAATCCTCATATACCCTACCAATGAACATTAATGGGTATGCCCCAATCCTCATATACCCTACCTGTGGACATTAATGGCTATGCCCCAATCCTCATATACCCTACCTGTGGACATTAATGGGTATGCCCCAATCCTCATATACCTCTACCTATGAACATTAATGGGTATGTCCCATTCCTCATATACCCTGCGTATGAACATTAATGGGTATGTCCCAATCCTCATATACCCTACCTATGAACATCCCCAATCCTCATAAATACGTATTAATAGATAAGTATTATACTGACTGAGGAGACTGATACCACGAGCAGTGGTTTACCTTCTTCACGCCGCTAGCGGGTATTGTATTTTGTTAATGTTATTTCTCATTTAGTAACCTTTGTTAGGTTACAATATGCATGGAGGCGCGCGGTATAAATGTTACCTTCGTAGAAAATGGACATGGTGAGATAAGTTCAAATTCTGACGAGTCTATTTGCATTTCACATAGTGCTAATACCCTTGGGAAATGTATACATACAACTATTTTCCTTGCACTTACGGGTAATATCTGTTTTAACAAACCTATTGTAACGAACACTGAAAGGCACATGTTACATTGTCGGTTACACGCGTAGAATGGTCACTGAAAAATTGTCAAAGAAAGACTGTGAAGACAAAGAGGGTGTCACTTAACCTCGGCGCCAAAAGAACAAACAAATGCTGTGTTACTCACATTACAAAATCCCACTCACGCTTATTTTAGACGTTACAAGCTGTCAGGGATGACTATGAACGTTTTTGCTATCTTTTTTTTTCTACAGCTGATATATCAGATAAATAGAAATTACTTCAAGCGTTATAGTTACATTCCGTTCAAAAGACGCGTGGTGTAATGGTTAGAGTCGTAGGAAATGGACTCGTCGACCTGAGTTCAAATCCTGGACGACGCTGTTTGCATTTCACAATTTGTATTTCACTAATACCCTTAGAAAAGGTATGCATCCAATTACTCTCCCTCCAGCTATGGGTACATAGTAGGGCAAACTTTATCCTTGGTATGGCAACCAGTCTAGGAGAAGGAAAACTCTGAATTCAAACCTATTAAACTTCGCTAAGAAATTGACCTTGTGTCACATCATGCTCATCCGGAGGATTTGGTATATATATATATATATATATATATATATATATATATATGAAGAGTCTTTTATGGGTACACAATTTAATAAGACTGCGTAAAAGCATATACATCTTAAAAGAGGAAAATTTCTTAAAAAGAAAATTAAGGAACCCTTATAATTAGATATTTAATCTAAGTTAATATTTATTCTTTTTTTCGACCAATCTCATCAAAGAAATTCATTGGTAGGTGTTTTGGACTTAAGATCAGGATTGTTGTTGAAAAAAAAAATTTTTTCATCAGGAAAGAGAAACGAGAAACTACGAACCATGCGGGGGGGGGCGAAAATTTCTAGTTCCACCACACGAAAGGTTCAAACTGGGAGTATCAAACAGGAGAAGTTTGTGGAACGTTTTTTGTGTGCACAGGGCTGGCTAGTTTTTGGAGATGTATAAGGACTCAAGTATTTGAAGTTGGAGATCGTTATTAGATACACCTAGGATGGAATATATATATATATATACATATATATATATATATATATATATATATGTGTGTGTGTGTGTGTGTGTGTGTGAGAGAGAGAGAGAGAGAGAGAGAGTGTGTATTTGGGTAGCATTCTTTCATTTATACATGTAGAATTAAACAAGACACATCTCCTGTTTAACAATTTTATTTTTGATCCCTTCGAGTTTTCTGCCCCCACTCTAATTACCGAAATATTCTAACGGAAAATACACACATTCTGCACAAAGAAAAAAATAAACAAAAACTCCAAATACTAGAAGCTTTATACACCAAACAATACAAACCATCCTTAAACAAAATTAATTTCCAATGCAGTACACACATTTTAAAATGCCTATAACACCTTTCTCATCAATTCTTCTCTTCCAGCCTCCACATTGATATCATTTTTTTTAAAAACTGGAACACATCACCCCTGATGATGGCACTTCGAAGTGCCGAAAGTACTCGGGACCTGAACTTTGGTGGACTTATCCACGAATTCCACCCAAATATTAAAAAGTTGGCCAGAAAACTCGAAGGGATCAAAAATAAAATTGTTAAACAGGAGATGTGTCTTTTGTTTAATTCTACATATACATACATATATATACCTTTATATACCTTTATATATATATATATATATATATATATATATATATATATATATATATGTCCCCTTTGAAATGATGTTTACTTTGCATTAAAGAGTAAGTAAGCTTGTTTACACACTCTTGTGGTGTAGCTGAAAAATAGGCTTCATGTTTTTCAGCTTCGCAACAAAGGTGAGAGTTTTTTTCGTTTTTATTCATTCCTTCGAGTATATATTTCTTTTATTTGCTTTTATTCCTATATCTTTTATTTTATTTATTTATTTATCTATTTTTATCTTATTCATTTTTTCTTTTATTTATTTGTTTATTTATTTATTTATTTATTTATTTGTTCTTTGTAAAATTTTATTTCTTTTTTTACGACCATCAATAAAGAACTTTTTTTCTATTTAGTGTCTTAGAAAATTAATTCAATTGAATAATTAAAGAGGAAATTGTTGCTTTCCAATACTAGCAAAAACATCAGTATTTCGAAATAGAAATAGATACATCAAATTAAATAGTTTAACAGTTGGAAAATTAACATATCAGAACTACGGAGATTAGAAGTGTAATAATTTGTGGGAGGAGGTTGTTTTATTTCTTGTGTTTTTTGTTTTTTTTGTTTGTTTTTTTTTTGGTTTTATTTTTTTGTTCTTTTGTAAACCACATTCTCACCTTTTAAAAAGGGAGGACGCCCCAGTATGCCCAATATGCAAAGTACAACTCACTATCAAACACATCCTCCTAAATTGTAACAGTCTCAGACAAACCCGTGCTAAATATTATCAGACAAAAAAAAAAGACCTCTTTAAAAATACGAACTCAGAAGACATTTTAAATTTTCTAAAAAAAAATCAACCTTTTCAACAAGATCTAACAAAACCTAACGGAATACCTTCACAAAACCACTACTTTAAAGACTGAAATCTATATGTAAAAATATTCTATACAACATTTTCTGGCATTAAATGAACCACAGAAGTTGATATGCCGTTAAACAAAATTTAGACTCAAACAAACGGAATTATTACTCTTCTGATCTCCATACTTCTGATCAGAAAAACGGTAAACTCCAATTACACTGTTGTTTGTAAATCTACTTCAGATGTGTACTGATGAACCGAGACTCCTAGTGCAAAAATTAATATTTTATTGTTTTTTAAACAAAAGATAATACTTTGTACAGTTCTATCTAATAATTAACTATTTTTCATTATATCATCTTTATCAGATGATTACTTTATTTTTGGTATTCGTTCTTGAGCGTTTCTTTAAGTTCATACTTTCAGCCGTCGAGTAGAGTCAGTCGTGGCGTAATGGTTATCGTCGTAGGAAAAGGACATAGCAATTCGTGTTCAAATCCTGGACGATGCTGTTTGCATTTCACATAACGCTAATATGTTTGAGAAAGGTATTAATCCAACTATTCTCTCTCCAGCTATGGGGTAAATAGTAGAAAATACCAGGCTCTTTAAGCTAGGTATGACAACCGGTCTAGGAGAAGGAAAAATTCTGAATTCAAACCAGTTGTCGACTGGGAGAGTGATGGGTTCCTTCCCAAGACACGCTACATAGTAGCGCTTCTACGAATAAAACATGTTACGAGACCAATGAGAGAGACTAGTGACATTATAGATATTTACAAAGCTTTGCTTAAGTCAGCAACAAGGCCATGAGGAGGAACTGACATGATAAAGTTGCACTGCATGTATCTTTCCAGATTGCTATTGATTATGCTCAAACACTTGTGTGAATTAATCATGCGGGTGGATTGAGTAAATGCTGATAACTTTGGTATGGCAACCGGTCTAGTAGAAGGAAAAACTCTGAATTCAAACCAGTTGTAGACCTGGAGAGAGATGGGTTCTATCAGTTTATCCATGCGGAAGACACACTAGATGAGACACTCGTTGTGTAATGTTTTTTGTCACAGGAAATGGTGTTATATACTCTCTTTACTTCTATTATTCATCTGCTCATCTTTGGTATCTTACGTTCTTCTTCTAGCATCTGGACTTCGTCTTGGGTACTTCGTGTCTGGTCTTCCATTGGAGATCTCTCTTTATCAGAAGCCCTGTGTCACTGGTAGTTTTTAGATAATAACCCAAGTCTTCGATTTGCTTTAGATCATATTTTATCCCCAAAATCCCCACCAGACTACCAGCACAGATTGAGTCAGCAGTGCGCTTAACGCGACTTACCACTTTCGTGGTTCGGCCGATACTAATTAACCAACTCTTTCTAATCTCAACCGGAAGAGGGTCTTCTCCACCGATTCTCACGGTATTCCCCAGAAGGAGGATCAGACTGAGGTCAAGCCGAGTCACTCAATCCTTCAAGGCCGCCGACTGCAAATTATAACAGCCATTTTAGTTTCTACACTAATGGCACATTAAGAATCTAACAATTATGTAACAATGGAATCGGTGTCCCGGGTTCAAATCCTTGACGAGGCTGTTTCACTTAGCTTGGGAAAATTATGAATCAAACTATTCTCCCTGCATCAATCTAAAGAAAACTCTGAATTCAAACCAGTTGTAGATCTGGAGAGGAGTGGGCTCTGTCGGGTTATTACTGTTATTCTTGAGTAGAGCTTCCAGGACCAAGACAGGTTACGGGACCAGTGAGTGAGTATGTGAGGGTTTTTTTTTACCTATGAATATAAGGAATGGCTTTAAAATTATACGTTATAATTAATTAAAGTTGTTTTTCATTCTTCATTGTTATTTGTACACCGTTTCGGCCTATATGCTCTCCGGCCTTCTTCAGGTATTTCTTGTCGGACTCGGGAACCTTCTCGGACTCGGGAACCTTCTTTTCGAACTCAGGAACTTTCTTGTCGTAATCGGGAGCTATCACGGAGCTTCGAATTTAACCCTTTATTTAGTCCTCGGGGGTATCCTGTTCTCATTCCGCTAACCATAAATGGGGTAGGAGTTGTGTTAATTATTTTTCTATGTTACTGCCTCTACTCAGGATTGAACCCGGAATCCAGAGGTAACTGTCACTTAGAACTGTCTTAACCTAACTACCTTATCCACTAGGCCATGTGTCCAATTGGACACATGGCCTAGTGAATAATGTAGTTAGATGGGGACAATAGTTCGAATAATGCAGATAATACTAATCATCAAACCTCATCTCAAACATTCAGAGAAATTGTTTTTCATTCGTGCATTCTTTACTTATTTATTTATTAGTTTTAGATACATTTATTTTAGATAATTATTTAATTTATTTAGTTAATTGTTTTTTTATCTCAAAATAAACTTCAAAACAATATTTATTAAACTTTAACTGACGTTTTAAACCTGCAGACGGGTAAGATCTCCCCAATGGGGTAACTTATTACCCCTGTTTGGTGACCCATGATTCTTAAGGACGGAATCCTGGTGGCTGAGCAGTCTATGACATGCAACACTCCACTTTGGCCCTTACGTAGGCTTGACAGGGGGTCGGAGAGGCTCAAACCCGATTGCCCTTATGGCACGTCCCAGCCCTTTTTATTATATATGAACTAGAAGGCGGTGGCTGAAGGTCTTAGTGTTCTGGTAATGATGTTAAACTGCATCTAGTAATGAATTTCCAATTTTGGAGCTCTGGAAAGTATTGAATGCCCATTCATCGTCATTTTGAACCGAAGTGGTAGTACCTGTTAGGGTCACAACTATGGGTTAAATAATGAGATTTGGAAAAATGAGTTTTTAAAAATTGAGTTTAAAATTTTTTATACCCAATAAGAATGAATAAAACAAAAAAAATAATTAAAGTAAGCAATGGCGGTACTTACATAAAAAATCTAACAAGGGTTGATATGTCGGAAAATCCAACCAACCAACATATATATATTTACCAATCCCTCCGCACGATCAGGATGCGACACATGGTCAATTTATAAAGCGGAATTTAACAGGTTTGTATTCAGAGTTTTCCTTCTCCTAGACTGGTTACAAAGCCAAGGTTAAAGAACCCAGTCTGCCCTACTATTTAGTCATAGCTTTTGGGGAGTTAGTTGGATTCATACCTTTCCCAATGGTATTAGCGCTATTTGAAATGTAAACAACTCCGTCCAGGATTTGAACTCGTTTCGTCGTCGTGCCCATCTACTATGACGGTATCCATTATACCACGTGACTCCCATATATATTAAACTTCAACTGAAGTTTGAATCTGGCGTCGAGGAATTTTCAAAAGTACATATTCATACCTAACTTACCATGTACAAATATTTACTGGGTCGTAATAAAATAGATTAGCTCTGCTTCAGAGGGATATCACCGCAGGTTCGTACCTGTCCCCAGCCTAAAAGGAGTAAGAGTTGGGTTAATTGCCATGCTGCTGTGGTGTCCCTAAAGGATTGATTCCAATAAACCTTGTGTCACATCCTGGTCTTGTGAGCAACTAGATAAATCGTGCCCCCCCCCCCCAGGCAATATTTACTTAATCGTCTAAAGGCTAAAGACTTGATTTATTGTCCGCATTTTGTATTAAACAAATATTTGAAGCAACACTCCACACAAAGTAGTTGTATGGTTACTAACCCTGACGTGAAGTCGATCAATCACCGGAACATACGTTTATCTGTAAGTATAGTTATTAACCGTCTGCCTTGCTATGAAATACAATGGGTTTTTTAAACAACGAATAGCTATGGGAGGTCCACCAGAGTAAAATAGGATTAAGATGGGGTCAATAGGTAAAAAAAAAAAAGGTTAATGGGCCGGGTTAGCTCTGTCGGTAGAGCGTTCGGCTAGAAACCACACGGTTCCTAGTTCGATACCGGTCCTCGCCAACTCAGCATATGAGTAGCACAGGGATCTGTGCGGTAAAGTAAGGAGTTGATGGTAGGTGTGGTGCTTCACCTCAGACGCCAAAACAATCTCCTTGGTCTAGCCCTATTGAAAAGGGGATAGACTCCCTCGCTGACTGGCTGATACCGACTTTAGGCCGCCCCGACGATTTTACTTACTTACACTGAATAAAATAAAATTAGGGAAAGCCTTCCAGCTTTGAAAATCAGCGTGCTAAACTTTTGACTGAGCACGAAACTGGATTCAACTGATTGTAAAATCGTTGGATTTCTTACTGCCATTTTGTTGTTAATCTAAATCAGTGGTTCCTTAATTTTTTGAGGCAGACTACTTTCATAGTCAATCTCATTTGCATATGACACTACACCCCCCCCCCCCTTACAGAAACCATCCGAATAAAACGTTGATATACTGGACAAGTAAGGACGATCTCATTGGTGGGGATTCTCATGTGGACACCTACACATGGATACACGTATTAGCTGACCAGCAAAAACTTATATTGATCAGTCCTGTACGGACACTGGATGCCGTGTGGAAGACTTGCCTGGAGCGATGACCGATAGGATGGGTCGCGAGGAAAAGTCATGGGAGTTCGTGCTGTCGATGAAGAATGCGGAATAACTACTTTAGACCGACTTTGTATCGCATCCCACTACCGTGGAACCGTGGATAACTACGACTTACCTTATTATGGCGTCCAGTCGTGGTATAATAGTTAGCAAGCTAATTTCGTAGATCCATTATCACTGAATATAGTGAATTCGATCCTCGCTGAATGCCTGTGTCCTATACCAACGACCTTGTGTCACACGTGGCGAACAAGTTGAGTAAATGTTGTGATTGTGGTTTCATATTCTTTGTTGTATTAATAGTAGTAATTCTCCGAGCGTATCTTAGCTCTGTATGTTAGCTTCTCGTAGCTAATATCTCCCATGTCCTCTAGACTGTCTCTAGATATCTCCTGCTGTAATGCACATATGTAAATGAGATAACACGCCATTGGCTACCTCACTATAGTAAATATTTAGAACTTACCTTATTAAGACAGTGATTAATCGTTTTATAAGACACAGTGTGTTTGTTTATTATTTTTGTTCCTCTGCAAGTTTGAAGGAAATTAAGCAAAGCTTAGTTGTTTTTGTTGTTTTGAAATTTGGACTTGAAATATATTTAGCTTGTTCTTTCCTGGTAATTACTGTTTTTATTTAAAGAATAAAGGAATATGAACTTCATCAAGAAGCGGAAACATTATTCTTTATAACCAATACAGTTCCTTCTCCGGTTAAAGGAGGTGGAATTGCAAGACAAGCAACTTGGATTAGTATCATTCATCATCTTCTTAATCCGGGTTGATTTTTATTCAGTTGTTCGGAAGATACTGTAGCAAGCTGGGTGTTGTATATATTTTGTATAGGTTTACACAACTTACTTACTTTTAAACAAAACTCAACACAATGAAAGAAATCTACGGAGTCGTATTAAAATAACAATCTGTATTAAAATAGAATTACAGACATGTATAATAGCATACCGGGCATAGTCCTTTGTTTTATATTGTGGTATTAATAGTTCATATTTTATCATGTTTTTCTTTGCTGATACTGGAGCTGATTTGTTGCGTGACCACTCGTCTTGTCATCCTCTGAACTGCTGAAAAATTCTTTTTGGCGCTTGATTTTTGAATTCAGCGTCTGTTGTTTTCCGTTACTGCATTTTGGGGATTGTTACTCCCCCTTTTTAATATAATCGGCAACTGCCATTTTATTAACCATTACAATACTTTCCGATTTTAGTATAAATTGTTTAAATTCTGTTCTATAATCATTTGTTTTGGTTTATTTGTTTTAATGGCATATCAACCTTCGTGAGTTATTTAATTCCAAAGCCATTCTTTTAGAACAGTAGTCGTACTATTTAACACATGGTTTAGTGTGATGGGGTTCATGTCTTTCCAAGGGTATTTGTCCGAAAATGAACCTTATAGCGCGAATGGAAATCGAACTCACTTACTAGGATCTCCGTTGTCCGGCACGTTAGCCGTTACGCCACGCCCCCTATTTATAGTAGTTGTATTAAATATTCACATGGCTTATGATTAAAAAGGAAACAAAAGAAAATTTGAAGAAGAAAGATTTGAGGAAGAAGAAAAGAATGAAATGAAGAAAACTTGAATAAAACAAGAAGAAGAAGAAGAAGAAGAAGAAGAAGAAGAAGAAAAAAAAAGAAGAAATTTGAAGAAGAAAGATTTGAGGAAAAAGAAAAGTGATAGAAAATTAATAAATCTTTAATAATCTTTATTAATTTTCTATCAATTTTGATTTTGATGGTTAAATTTTCTTCTTTTCCTTCTTTGTATTTTTTTTCTTCTTCCTCAAATCTTTCTTTTTCAAAATTTCTTCTTTTCCTTCTTTTGTTCTTCCTCAAATCTTCTTTCAAATTTTTTTTTTCCATTTTTTCTTCTTCCTCAAATCTTTCTTCTTCAAATTTCTTCTTTTCCTTCTTTTGTTCCTCCTCAAATCTTTCTTCTTCTTCAAATTTTCTTTTTTTTTTTTTTCTTCTTCTCAAATCTTTCTTCTTCAAATTTTTCTTTTCCTTCTTTTGTTCTTCTCAAATCTTTCTTCTTCTTCAAATTTTCTTTTTTTTCTTTTTTCTTCTTCCTCAAATCTTTCTTCTTCAAATTTTCTTCTTTTCCTTCTTTTGTTCTTCCTCAAATCTTTCTTCTTCTTCAAATTTTCTTTTTTTTCCTTTTTATTTCTTCTTCCTCAAATCTTTCTTCTTCAAATTTTCTTCTTTTCCTTCTTTTATTCAAATTTCTTCTATTCATTCTTTCTTCTTCCTTAAATCTTTCTTCAAATTTCTTTCCTTCTTTTCTTCAAATTTTCTTTTTTCCTTTTTCTTCTTCCACAAATCGTTTTTCGCTTTTTTCAAATTTTCTTTCCTTTTTTAAAAATTTTCTTTTTCCTTTTTTTTTTCTTCTTCAAATCATTCTTCGCTTTTTTCAAATTTTCTTCTTCTCCTTTTCTTCAAATTTTCTTCTTTTTTTTCCTTTTTTTCTTCTTCCTCAAATCTTTCTTATCTTTTTAAAAATGTTCTTCTTTTCCTTCTTTTCTTCTTCCTCGAGTCTTTCCTTTTCTTCAAATTTTCTTTTTACTTTTTTCTTCTTCCTCAAATATTTCTTCTTCAAATTTTCTTTTTTTTTTCTTCTTCCTCAAATATTTCTTCTTCTTCTTCTTCAAATTTCAAAAAAGAAGTGATGCATTTACTTTTTAGTTCAACCTCGGTCTTCATGATAATTCCGACCTGTCGGCTGGGACAGAACAATACACGGCTGCATTACTACAGAGGGGTCAACTCCCGTTAATAGGGAAAACTGTTAGCCAAAGGCGTAACCCTGGTGGCTGAGCAGTCCATGACATGCAAAAATCCACCTTGGCCCTAACTTAAACGAGACGGCCAGCCGGAGAAGCCCCTTCAAATTATTCGGTTGGTCATGTCAAGTCCTAGCACCTATATGATTGTCCCAACCCTATTGACCAACTCGCTACAAGGCGATGGTTGAGGGTTTAGTATCCTGGGTATGACGTTAAACTGCATCTAGTGGTGTAGTTCCAATTCTGGAGCTCTGGTGAATGTGGAGTACCCCTTCATTGCCATTACTCCCAGGTCCACTCTGACCCGGAGTGGTAGTACTTGTTAGAGTCCCATCTATGGGTGAAATAGAAAAATGACTTTTAAAAAGTGTTAAACAATTGAGTTTAAAAAATGTTGAATACCCATCAAGCATGAATAAAACAAAACGTCTTCGGCATAAAATAACCCAACAACGGTTGACATGCCGTAAAATCCAACTCTCTCTCTCTCTCTCTCTCTCTCTCTCTCTCTCCTCTCTCTCTCTCTACTCTACTCTACTATACTCTACTCTATTTATTTATTTATTATATTTTTTTCTGTGTAGAATGTCCTTTTTCTTACCTTTATTTTTATTAATGATGGAGATTCGCTTCCAGTTTTTGTCTGTAACAAAAATTACGTCACTGCTTACGTCATATTACCCAAACTCGTCATAACATAGAATAAATACACTCAAATTTGAACATGCAACATTAGACAGTCCTTATTGTTTTTTAAAACAAGTTTTAATAAATACATAACTGGTATTATATATCTATATATAGTTTGTTTTATTTTAATACATATTTAAAGTTTACATTTCAAATTGTTTTATTTTTTAATCCTTTAATGAATTTGATGATTTTACTTACTTAGGGTACAAACTCGCTGACATTGAATTTTTTACTCCCACCCCTCAGGCAATATTTTTCAAAATCTATTTTTACATCGCCCGGAGGGTGTTTTTTTATTTTGCTAGTATTTATAATAAAAACGGAATGGTCCATTATTTAGCTGAGGTGACAGCACTCACAAGAAATATAAATTCGGCGGAAAAGCAATACCAGATAATCAGGATTTACAGTTTTGCATTTCATCTTGGATTATCTGGACGATTTTGGTCGGTTTCATTTTTAACCAGAGAGTGTGGCAAGATGATAACGGTCGTACAATTAAGGAACACGAGTATCAATACATATATAACATCTTCAACGTGATATCCACCATTTGTGCTGCATAAAAAAAGTCGTAGTAAAGTCAACGGGGTGGCCTAATGTCGGTATCAGCCAGATAGCGAAGGAGTCTATCACCTTCTCACTAGCGCTAAGACCAAGGATATTGTATTGGCGTCAAAGATGGAACACCACACCTAACATCAGCTCCTCACTTTACCGCACGGACCTCATGCGCAGAGTTGACGAGGGCCAATATCGACCTAGGAACCTTGCGATTACCTAGACAAGTGCTCTACCGACTGAGCATAGTTCCGTTTGATGCATTTTGTAATATTCACATGAACTCGATGCATTAGATCTGCATTAAACTTTCTAACCGCCTTTCCCAAAGGTGAAAAGCCAATTAGGGCCCTCCTGGGACGACGTACATTAAAAACATCTGCTATCTTTCGATATGACCATCCCTCACGTCCACTGAGAAGCACCAGTTATGTTTTTCTTTCAATGAACTCTTATCTAATTTGGGGGGGGGGGTAAAAATATGAAGTTGTTTATAGTCAGTGATATTTTCTATGTGTCCAGATTTTAGGGACATCGTGTAGAAGTGAATATCCGAGTGGGTTGTGATCATTATCGTCATTGTCATAAAAGCGTGCCGACAGCACGGATTCCCTTGACTCTCTCTCTCTCTCTCTCTCTCTCTCTCTCTCTCTCTCTCTCTCACACACACACACACACACACACACACACAAACACTCTCTCTCTCTCTCTCTCACACACACAACACACACACTCTCTCTCTCACACACACACAAACACACACACACTTTCTCTTTCTCTCTCTCTCACAAACACACAGACACACACTCTCTCTCTCTCTCCCACAAACACACACTCTATCTCTCTCTCTCTCTCACACACAAACACACTCTCTCTCTCCCTCTCTCTCTCTCTCTCTCTCACACACACACTCTCTCTCTCTTCTCTCTCTCTCTCTCTCTCTCTTTCGCACACACACACAAACATACACTCTGTCTCTCTCTCTCATAAACACACACACACACTCTCTCTCTCACACGCACACAAACACATACTCTCTCTCCTCTCTCTCTCTCTCTCTCTCTCACACACACACACACAACACTCTCTCTCTCTCTCTCTCTCTCTCTCTCTCTCTCTCTCTCTCCCCATCCGTCCCCTATCGTAAACGGAATCCAGTGTCTGCAATCAAGCTGATGAATGTAAGTTTATGCTGGCCGTTCAACACTAATGGGTTCATGTGTAAAAAATCCATTAGAAAACATCGCCTATGAGTTTTTTCTTATTTCTCTGCGCATGTCTTACTTGGAGGCGCTCGTTTTGTAATGGTCACCTTGGTAGGAAATGAAAACGGTGACATGAGTTCAAATTCTGGACGAGATTGTTTGCATTTCACAGGGCACTAATAACATTTGGAAAGGTATACATTCAACTGTTTTTCCTCCAGGTAGGGCACTAATACCATTCGGAAAGGTATACATTTAACTGTTTTTCCTCCAGGTAGGGCACTAATACCATTCGGAAAGGTATACATTCAACTGTTTTTCCTCCTGGTAGGGCACTAATACCATTTGGAAAGGTATACATTCAACTGTTTTTCCTCCAGGTAGGGTACTAATACCATTTGGAAAGGTATACATTCAACTGTTTTTTCCTCCGGGTAGGGTACTAATACCATTTCATTCAACTGTTTTTCCTCCAGGTAGGGTACTAATACCATTTGGAAAGGTATACATTCAACTGTTTTCCTCCAGGTAGGGTACTAATACCATTTGGAAAGGTATACATTCAACTGTTTTTCCTCCAGGTAGGGTACAATACCATTTGGAAAGGTATACATTCAACTTTTTCCCTCCGGGTAGGGTACTAATACCATTTGGAAAGGTATACATTCAACTGTTTTCCTCCAGGTAGGGTACTAATACCATTTGGAAAGGTATACATTCAACTGTTTTCCTCCAGTAGGGTACTAATACCATTTGAAAGGTATACATTCAACTGTTTTTCCTCCAGGTAGGGTACTAATACCATTTGGAAAGGTATACATTCAACTTTTTTCCTCCAGGTAGGGTACTAATACCATTTGGAAAGGATACATTCAACTGTTTTTCCTCCAGGTAGGGTACTAATACCATTTGGAAAGGTATACATTCAACTTTTTCCTCCGGGTATATACCATTTGGAAAGGTATACATTCAACTGTTTTTCCTCCAGGTAGGGCACTAATACCATTTGGAAAGGTATACATTCAACTGTTTTTCCTCCTGTTAGGAAATTTGTACAACGTTTCGGTCGATATGCCCTCTGGCCTTCTTCAGGTATTTCTTGTCGGACTCGGGAACCTTCTCGGGACTTCGGGTACCTTCTTTTCGGACTCGGGATGGGGACAATAGTCCGAATAACGCAGATAACACTAATCATCAATCCTCATCTCAAACATTCAGAGAAATAGCGGCTGTTATGTTTTATATTTTGTATTGAAACCAAGTTGCAAAATTGTATTTGTAATTTGTGTTTTTAGATTCGAGACAAACAATAGAAATTTTGTTAATGTGAAAACATCCGAGTATAAACGGTTATTTAGAAATATTTCTGTTAAAAAATGCTAAAGAAAAACTTTGGACCAATAGAGAAAACATTAGGTAAAGTTTTGGAAGGTCCGTAAATAATCGGCTGATGTTTGTAAATCGGTAGTGACGTAAACGGGCCAATTAGGCGAAATTATTAGTTAACTAAACATCTTTAAGTAATTAGAATATGAGGAGATAGATATATAAAGACGAGTTCTGAGAGAAAAATAGAAGAGATCGCCTGAGAATCAATACACACCGGTCCGGTGGTGGTTAACTAATTCGTATGCCTTCTTTCTTTCTTTCTTTGTCCTTTTCCTACTGGCGTGACACAGTGATGTTTTCGTATTAACAAAATTTCTAGTAAAACATTGTTTTTGTTTCTTTCATCTTTCTCTTTATCTTCCTCTATTTGGCCGACTACGACAAACAATTAGTGATCTACGGCGGAAATAAATTTTATACTGGCAAACGGAAAAACGGTTGGTGTTCAACATTTTTTTTGACACAAGTTACCATGGACAACAAAAACAAACAAAAAGAGTAGATGAACCAAAAGGGCTTATTAAAGGGTAATGTTACAATAGATAATAAACGTTTCTGTGATTTCTAAATATTTTGGAGACTTACCTTTGGGATTACCCTCGTACATATGAAATAAGTTACAATAGATAATAAACGTTTCTGTGATTTCTAAATATTTTGGAGACCTTACCTTTGGGATTACCCTCGTACATATGAAATAAGTTACAATAGATAATAAACGTTTCTGTGATTTCTAAATATTTTGGAGACCTTACCTTTGGGATTACCCTCGTACATATGAAATAAGTTACAATAGATAATAAACGTTTCTGTGATTTCTAAATATTTTAGAGACCTTACCTTTGGGATTACCTCGTACATATGAAATAAGTTACAATAGATAAAACGTTTCTGTGATTTCTAAATATTTGAGACCTTACCTTTGGGATTACCCTCGTACATATGAAATAAGTTACAATAGATAATAAACGTTTCTGTGATTTCTAAATATTTTGGAGACCTTACCTTTGGGATTACCCTCGTACATATGAAATAAGTTACAATAGATAATAAACGTTTCTGTGATTTCTAAATATTTTGGAGACCTTACCTTTGGGATTACCTCGTACATATGAAATAAGTTACAATAGATAATAAACGTTTCTGTGATTTCTAAATATTTTGGAGAAAGCCCCTTACCCCCTCGTACATATGAAATAAGTTACAATAGATAATAAACGTTTCTGTGATTTCTAAATATTTTGAGACCTTACCTTTGGGATTACCCTCGTACATATGAAAAGTTACAATAGATAATAAACGTTTCTGTGATTTCTAAATATTTTAGAGACCTTACCTTTGGGATTACCCTCGTACATATGAAATAAGTTACAATAGATAATAAACGTTTCTGTGATTCTAAATATTTTGAGACCTTACCTTTGGGATTACCCTCGTACATATGAAATAAGTTACAATAGATAATAAACGTTTCTGTGATTTCTAAATATTTTGGAGACCTTACCTTTGGGATTACCCTCGTACATATGAAATAAGTTACAATAGATAATAAACGTTTCTGTGATTTCTAAAATTTTGGAGACCTTACCTTTGGGATTACCCTCGTACATATGAAATAAGTTACAATAGATAATAAACGTTTCTGTGATTTCTAAATATTTTAGAGACCTTACCTTTGGGATTACCTCGACATATGAAATAAGTTACAATGTTTCTGTGATTCTAAATATTTTGGAGACCTTACCTTTGGGATTACCCTCGTACATATGAAATAAGTTACAATAGATAATAAACGTTTCTGTGATTTCTAAATATTTTGGAGACCTTACCTTTGGGATTACCCTCGTATGATTTGATATTACTATGACGTTGTGAAAGTCGCCACTGAAACACAGTAAGTATCTGTAAGTGCAAAAGCAAGTTCTTTTAATCTAATGTCTAACCTTGATGAAATTTGCAAAGATTTTTCCCGCTTTTTATTTGACGTTTTTCCTCCATTTTTTTTTTCCTGACGAGAATACAAAAAGCATTGAACTGAATGGAGTCAATACAACTGTTAATTGTTAGTGCTCAATTCTGCTTGTTCGCCTGTCTGTGTAATTGTATTAAATATTTTCCAGACTGTTTTGTCCGTTCATTTATCTTTAATTGCTTTGTGCTGTTTTTTTGGCAACGACTTGGCTTCATCAATTGAAAGACGCAGACGATAAAAGAAGTGAAAAAAAAAAAAAAACACTATTTCTGGTTGTATAGAATTCAATAGATTTTTGGGGTATTTTTTTTTTGGTTTTTTTTTCATTATTTTTTTCCCGGGTGATATTCAAGGATCGACTTGTCCTCCAACGGTTTTTCCTTAATGTTTTTGTTTATTCAGATGCAAATTAAATCAAAATTTTCAAGGTAAGTAGATAAATAGAAAAGGCCTACCTCAGCGGAGACATTGAGACGTTAACACCTACTGTTTGTTTGAAATACGCCAGACTTATTTAGCGCAGGGTGGCGTCGTCAGTTATGTTATTGGCTGGCTTCATAGGGGGGTTTCGGGTCTTCCAACATAATACCACCCTCAGCCAACCAGAGATGATCAAACTCCAACACGCCACCCATGTGCAACGCCAACAGAAAAATGTGTAAAATACGTCAACGCAATCCTCGACCTCTTTATATCCGATTGGCCAATTCCCCAGCCAATCATCGATAAGGATAGTTTTTTTATAATCAGGATCGCGCGACTCAGACATTTTCTATTTAATAATGCATTGGCATAGCTGGAATGATACTATGAAGAAAAACGCGTTGGGTATGGTTTGTTTTGTTTTACGGCATATCAACCTCAGTGGGTCATTTAATGCCGATAAAGTTTTGAAATAAATCAATTCTTAATGGATAATACAATTTTTTATAAATACATTTTTCTATTTAACCCATAGATGGGACCCTAACAGGTACTACCACTCCGGGTCAGAGTGGATCAGGGAGCAATGGTGATGAAGGGGTGCTCCACATTCCCCAAACCTCCAAAACTGGAACCTCACCATCAGATAGAGTTTAACGTCATTCCCAGGAATGTAGACCCGCAGCCACCGCCTTCTAGCACCCATATGATAAAAAGGGGTTTGGGGCTTGCCATAAGGGCAATAGGGTTGGGAAAATCATATAGGTGCTAGGACTTGATGTGACCAGCCGATTGATCGGAATGGGCCTCTCCGACCGCCCGTCTAGCCCAAGATAGGACCAAAGTGGAGTATTGCATGTCATGAACTGCTCATCCACCTGGGCTCTATCCTTAAGCATCACGGTTCGCCACCCACGGCCAACAGGTGGTCCCATTGGGGGAGTCTTACCCCTCTGCAGAGGTGCAGTCGGTGGATTCTAACGCCCCAGCCGACAGGGCGGGCGTTGGATATGTGAGACAGAAAGGAATGTAAGTCGTAACAATTGAGAAATCTGTTTTTTTTCCATAATAGCAATACATACATTACTCCATATTCAATTTGGTCGAAGTTGAATAAGGATTTTAATCTTTAAAATAATTTTTTTTAATCGATGGTAATGACTAAAACTATATACATGTAGTTAAGGGGTTTAACATAAAATATAAAAAGGTGTAAAATTGCGTAAAATATAAAGTAAGTAAAGTCGTCGGGGCGGCCTAAAGTCGGTACCAGCCAGTCAGCGAGGGAGTCTATCCCCTTTTCAATAGCGCTAGACCAAGGAGATTTTTTTAGCGCCTGAAGTGGAGCGACACACCTACCATCAGCTCCTTACTTTACCGCACAGATCCCTGTGCTACTCATACGCTGAGTTGGCGAGGACCGGTATCGAACTAGGAACCTTGTGGTTTCTAGCCGAACGCTCTACCGACTGAGCTAACCCGGCGTAAAATATATGTACATTGTAATTTATTGTCTATAAGTATCTATATACGGTTGAAAACTAGTTTTATAAATTTGATCGGTTTAAAATAACTAACTTTGCTAAATATCTATTTATCTACTCGCTAAAGAGGGTAAAAAATATTAAGCGAGGTTGATAATATTTAGTTGGAGGCGTGTTAGTGTAATGGTTACCGTTATAGGGAATGGACGCGGTGTGACGTGTTCAAATACTGGACACGGCTGTATTCATTTCTCATAGAGCTAATAACCATGGGAAAGGTATAAATCCAAATATTCTCTCTCCAGCTATTGATAAACAAGACAGACTGATAAATTGGACAAACTGCGCTCTTTAAACTTGGTATGGTAACCGTTCTATGAGAAGGTAAAACTGAAACCAAAGGGCATCTTTTCTCGTTAGTCAAACACTACTTTGATATCTCTCTATCCTCTTATCATTATTTCTTCCACTCAATCGTATATAGAATTGTCATACAAAATTAATGTTATTATTTTATACATATATCTATTATTATACTAAAGCTGAGATTATCAACTTTCTTTTCCTAAAGGATTTTTTCTATTTATGTTATGGACACAATATTTATACTTAGATATTCCTTGGTTTTAGGACTACTCATTGTTTTAAAAAAATCAGTTTAATTGATTTTAATTAGCCGTAATTAACAATTAAGTCAACAACAGACCAATCCCTGTCTTATATTATATACGATTCTCTTCTTCCCCTCTATAGAGAGTTTACGTGAGTGGGAGAGTTAATGGGAGTGGGGAATTAACGGGAGTGGCAGGTCTCACAGCCTGTAATAGTTTTATTACTAAAAAATCAGCACTCAAACCCCCTCCTAACACCTCCTAACTCTAGGTACATTCGCCCCTCCCTTTCTCCAGACCACAGAGAATACATGTTGGTTTGTTTTAATAAAAGAAAACAAAAGTATCTTTTTACGGCATGATTTCAATTTTAGTTGAGCGTAAATTTTACGAACTTGAAATCATGCTTTAAAATAGATTTTTTAAATTACTTTAATTATTAATTTATAGAGTCAAATTCGGAATGCAGGTCTGGTTTAACATGATTATTAAACTTACTTTAAAAAATATTTCATGTTGGATAAAAAAAATATATATATATATTTAAATATTATGGAATTCAAATGAGCAAACATTGACTACCCCCACTGTTTAAGTGAAAGTTTTCTTCGGGCTTAAAAGTTTGTTTTAGTTAAAACTAAAACAAACTAGACTGACTTCTGATTTAGGTCGGTAAAATTAAAACGGAAAGTTTTTTGCTGGTACCAAATGACAGTTTAACTGCAGTCTATGAATTAACATTTTGCGAATTTGGTTACGGTTTTAGGGGATTAATGTTGAAAAATATTTTTTAAACTAAGTTTAATTGAAATTATACATTGCAATATTAACACAAACAACTGTCTCAATAATAGATTCAATAATTAATTTCAATGGTTAATTAAATGTATAGTAATTTGGGTTTTTTGTTGTTTATTTTTTAAAAGTAATACGTAATTAAAAACAACTTTAATCCCCTAAAACCGTTACCCAATTCGCAAAATGTTAATTCATAGAATGTAGGGCTGACTTCTGACTTAGGTTGGAAAATTAAAACGGAACATTTTTTGCTGGTACCCAATGACAGTTTAACTACAGTCTATGAATTAACATTTTGCGAATTGGGTTACGGTTTTAGGGTATTAAGGTAGTTTTTAATTATGTAGGGCTTTAAAAAAATAAACTCTGTCTTTAGTCTTTTTATTTATGCAGAAAATAGTATCAATCAAATATATACCACTCCGATATTACAGTCTGAATAATACAAATAATTGTAATCTTTGCGGAGTTCCGTCCTGGCTTCTTGCCTCAAAGCCAGCTTGCCGGTGACTGCTGAAAAAAAAAAAAAAAAAAAAAAAAAACACCAGCTACGATGTCTGTAGCGGAAGCAGCGTGAAAAAACAAAAACAACTAGGGTTTAGGGTTTGGGATTGGGGTTGGGGTTTAGGTTTAGTTTAATGGAAAATAAATAAATAATTTGGGCTCTGTTTTTTTGTATACAGGGTGACCCAGAAAAAACAGAACTTTGTAATAAAACAGTTAATTTTAACTAGTGGGGTTTAGGGTTAGGGTTGGGTTTTCAGTGGAAAATGCCCTAAGTTGGTTCTTTTTTTTCTTTTTTTTTCAAGTGATACCGCTTCGGATACAGACTTCAATCATAGCTGGTGTTGTTTTTCCACCAGTCAGCAGCTAGCAGTTTTTGAGGCAGGCGGAACTCCGCAAAGATTACCATTATTTGTATTATTCAGACTATTGTCCTCGTCTTCATTGTTATCTGTACAAATTTTCGGCCGATGTGCTCTCCAGCTTTCTTCAGGTATTTCTTGTCGGACTCGAGAACCTTCTTGTAATTGGGAGCCATCACGGAACTTTGAACCCAATCCTTTATTAGGTCCACGGGGGTATCCTGTTCTCATTCCACTAACCATAGCTGGGGTACAGGTATTAAGCTGTGTTAATTATTATTCTATGTTACTGCTTCCCCTGACCAGGATTGAACCTGCAGTCTAGAGATAACTGGCATTTAGAACTGTCTTAATCTAACTCCTTTATCTACTAAGATATGTGTTCAATTGGACAATCCAGTGTGAATTTTTTCAATTGCAAAAGTTACAATTTATTTTGTAAAAACGGATTTTAAGTAGCCTCTTGGCAGGCATCTTGATCAAAATTGACGAAAAAAACGTTTTAAATATATCAAAAATAAATTATATGTGCAATATTATTTTGCTCATTATGTTACTACTTTTCGACTTAGACAAAAAGTTGACCTTAAATAATCAATTTAATAAATTTTAGTTCGTTTTTAAAATGAAAAGCAGATGATATTTTGGCAGATCATACTCTTTTCCCTAATCATCTAGCGAGAGCTTAATGGGTGACCCAATGGGTCACGTTTTGTCTTGTATATATATATATATATATATATATATATATATAGTGATCCACAGACACGTGTTTCGACTTATCAAATCTCTTCAGTGTGGATAAACATTTGTAAGCTAACTACAACCGGGATTGAAATCCGATCGGTTCAGCATTCGTCGGACAGCTTAATCGGTAGGCTATCGTCACCTATAGAATACGAAGGGGATTTTAACTGTTTTGATACACACATCCGTATGTATGTAAAGGCCGCCATAGAGTGGTCCATTCCTTATATAGGAGAGCGTTGTGTTTACGCTTTAGTTGGCGGTCGTATATATATATATATTTACCAACCCCTCCGCACGAGCAGGATGGGACACAAGATCAATTTCTTAAGCGGGTTTTACAGGTTTGAATTCAGAGTTTTCCTTCTCCTAGACCGGTTGCCTAACCAAGGTTAAAGAGCCCAGTTTGCCCTACTATTTATCCATGGAAAGAGAGTAGGATTCATACCTTTCCCAAGGGTATTAGCGCGAAGTGAAATGCAATTACCACATCCAGGATTTGAACTCGGGGCGACGAGTCCATTTCCCATGACTCCATTACACCACGCGCTTCCAAAAAGCTATATAATTGCTTTCCAATACAAAAAGAAAAGGATTGACTTCGGCAATAATTAAAAAGTTGCCGTGGTAATCGTCGTATGAAACGGACACGGTGTTACATACTCATACACATATACCCATGTTGGGTACATACACAATTGATCTTTTACTGGAGAGAGGGGGAGAGATAGACACAGGTAGATAGAGAGATGCATAATTTACTTCTTTGGCCATTGGTGATCTCTAGTCGTTTCTATTCTTTCCCTCCATGTTGAATTCTATTTCTAAATTCTTGTTGGCTGTTCGTCTTTGATGCATTCCTTCTTCTTGGTCGGTCTTGTTGCCAAGACATTCATCAAGCAAGAGCACCATATTATTTATTCAAACTTTTATTTACTTAACTAAAATTCTTCTTCTAACACAACGCGCGTGTGCATAATGAGCCCATGCTTCTCATCGGACGTCAATCAGGTACTACCGGGTTAACGTGATCCCACGTGACTTCACGTATTTCGCAGGCTTTCTGTAATATTCCATGGAAAGTCCCACCCGTGATATGAAAAGAGGCAATCCCTTCAGAAATACAGGGGGTTGACAATAATCTATGCATAGATTATGTAACAACGGTGACACTATCTAAAATCTTAGACGAGGCTGGTTGCATTTTACATAGCGCTAATACCCTTGGGAAAGGTATGAATAAATAGGGTGGACTGGTGAAATGAGTTCAATTTGTGAACAAGCTGTTTGGATTCCACATAACTCGAATACCATTGGGAAAGGTATGCATCCAACCTTTCTCCCTCCAGATATGGATAAATATCTATCTATTTACCCCAGTTCATTATCTATCTATCTATCTATCATCTATCTATCTAGCTAGCTAGCTTGCTTCCCTATAAAAAAAGCTTGTTATCTATCTATCTGGCTATCTATCCCAGTTTATTCTTATCTATCTTTGTATCTATTTATCAATCAATGAGAAGAAAAAACAAAAAAAATTAAGTCAAAGACTTACATATGGCCGACGTTGTAGGAGGCGCGTGGAGCGATGGTTAAATACATGGGAAATGGACTCGTCGCCCCGAGTTCAAATCCTGGATGTGGTAATTGCATTTCACTTAACGCTAATATCCTTGGGAAAGGTATGAATCCTACTCTCCCTCCAGCTATGGATAAATAGTAGGGCAGACTGAGCTCTTTAATCTTGGTTAGGCAACCGGTCTAGGAGAAGGAAAACTCTGCATTCAAACCTGTTGAACTCCGTTTAAGAAATTGACCTTGTGTCACATCCTGCTCGTGCGGAGGGGTTGGTAAATATATATAGCCGACACTAAAGTGTTTCGGTTTTAACAAAAAGCATCAATAGAGCTTAATACAATAATACTGATTCATATTAAAGGAATAATGTAAAAATAAGGAAAAAGTTTGTGAGCCTCAATTTGAAATGTTAAATGGCTCAACTCCGCAATCGAAATGCAAGAAAATGTAAAAAATGGAACGTCACGCGGTGTAAGCGTTTCCATTCAAATGATTGATGATGTCATTATCCAAGAAATTGGTTGGTTTTGGAAAATCCAAAAATTTGTAAAAATATAAATAAAATAAATAGAAATGTAAAAATAGAAAAGACCAGACCTGCTTCTTTAACTCTGGTATGGCAACCGCATAGGAGAACGGTAACACTGTATTCTAACCTGTTAAATTCCGAGGAAAAGTTGATCTTGTGACACATTCTTAGCAAGACATAACTCTATCCCGGTGCCATACCATTTTAAGGAGCAGGTGTGACAGGCCCGTTGGGATGATGTAAAAAGGGGTATCCTCACCTCAGTACCCATTGGCACCCCCACCAACTGGTGCAGCACGATGGTAATAACGGTAAAAAAAAAGACGGGAGGCCTAGAAGAACGGTAAGTAAAGTAAAGTCGACGGGGCGGCCTAATGTCGGTATCAGCCAATCAGCGAGGGAGTCTATCCCCTTTTCAATAGCGCTAGACCAAGGAGATTGTTTTTAGCGTCTGGGGTGGAGCGACACACCTACCATCAGCTCCTTACTTTACCGCACAGATCCCTGTGCTACTTATACGCTGAGTTGGCGAGGACCGGTATCGAACTAGGAACCTTGTGGTTTCTAGCCGAACGCTCTACCGACTGAGAACTCCCAATGCAAGCGGGAGATACACCACACCGGCTCGCCATTCTAGTTGGCATTACAGGTACCTAAGTAAATAAGTAGATAAAAAGTTTGACATGGCCTAAAACCAACCAACCAACCAACCAACCAACAAGCCAGCCAACTGACATTTTAGAACGTGTCTCAGACGTAATGCAACGCTCAACTGTAGTACTAAAAATAAGTGAGCGTACTTGCTTGAAAGACAGAGAGAGAGAGAGAGAGAGAGAGAGAGAGAGAGAGAGAGAGAGAGAGAGAGAGAAGAGAGAGAGAGAGAGAGAAAAAGAGAAAGAGAGAGAGAGAGAGAAAGAGAGAAGAGAGAGAGAAAGAGAGAGAGAGAGAGAGAGAAAGAGAGAGAAAGTGAGAAAGTGAGAGAGAGAGAGAGAGAGAAGAGCGAAAGAGAAAGACATGGATGCATATCTACATGAGAGTGTGTATATATATATCTCAATCAATATGACAGTATGAAGAGGCAAACATAAGTATTCATATGCAGCTGTTAATCTAAGAAAGCCTTCCCATATTAATATTACATACAGACGTGGATATACAAGCAAATGAACGGATTACTATAAGCCGTAAGGCGTGTGTCTACTTGAATTGCACCATATGTATTCATATGCATGAGATACATGCAAAGTGGCGACACCCTGATCCTAAATCGCACTGCAAATCCGACAAGTTTATTCACTGTTTCTTTGTAGCTCTTCACAAAAAGAAAAAAAAAAAACTGATGGAACACACAAATGAACTGTTCATTGGAAAATTCCAACCTGACTGTTGTCTGTGGAATCATGCTGCTACCAACAAAAGTGTTTTTGTGAAGATATTTTTGATACACCTTTTTTTTTTTTTTTTTTTTTCTTATTTTTTTTTTTTTTTTTGCTTTCCTTTTTTTATTTTTTTGCCTTTTTTATGCTGTTTATGGGCTGAAAAAAACATTTTGAGAAACATGAAGTTTTAGTTGAGCTTCAGTTTTCGAGAGGTTGCTGAAAAGTTCTCAGCCCAACCAAGAAGGAAATTACATAGAACTATGAAAGGTTCATGCTATAGTTAGATAATAATCACGGGATATCAGACAGATAGACATGAACATAGAGAAATAGATAAGTAGATAGATAGATAGATAGATAGATAAAAATAAACTGGGATAGATAGATAGATAGATATATAGGTAGCTCGATATAGATATATATATAGAGAGAGATAGAAAGAGAGAGATAGAAATAGAAAGTAACTGACGGCTATAAATAGATAGATAGATAGATAGATAGATAAGAATAAACTGGGATAGATAGCTAGTTAGATAAATAGATAGATAGATAGCAAGCTTGCTAGCTAGCTCGATATATATATATATATATATATATATATATATATATATATATATATATATATATATATATATATATATGTATATATATATATATTCTGTTACGAACGCCTGCGCTGATTGGGAACGATCAAACACAGTGTCGCACATGAAAGAAAAAAATAAAATAAAATGCGATAAAGGTCCCAGGTATGAAACGATAACGGTTTCATAGAAGGGGTAAAAGGGGAAAATCAAGCCTTCTACTTCCCGCTCCAGAAAGGTAGTGAATAAGCCGAGAAACAGAATGGACCCTGGCCAAGCCAAAGAAAACACGAACACAATATCATACATTTATAACAAACAAAAACAAATAGCTTTTTATTATAAAAAAAATAGCAGCGGCTGACAATCCTGGGTATTAGCCGGGAATTCAATTAATACATCAACATATTTTCTTTCAAGGATTCTCTCCTTCTTTCTTTTCCTTTTTTATATGATTATAAAGTCACAATTCAAAGTTTATATAATAGTCACAGTTGACAGTTCATATAAAATGGTCATAGTCAAAGTTCATATGGAATGGTCACAGTTAAAAGTTCAAAAGTGTTCTTGAAACTATGGAGTCAAATGAGATAATGCAAAATATTTTAAACAAGAGAGACTTACATTTATGAAGAGATCCCTTTTAAACATTCCCTTTTCATTTCTCGTATTACTTCAGTGTCACGTAAAATAGGTTCCTTTTTTTTTCTTTTTTCACACAATAACTTTACAAATTTCCTTAGCAAATAGTAGACCTTTTAAAATCACTCGATACACGTTTAAGGTTCGGCTTTTCCTCTGTCTCATTTCTCATAGCGAATTTTCTCATGTATCTGATCGCTTTTAAATATTCTTAACTTGTGTCTTTTAAAACTATTTCTTTCTTTCTTTTTCACTAAATTGGCGGGAAGTTCAATCGAACGCTATGAGTTTGGAGTCACGCGTACTTAAAAGTTCACTAAAGTTCGTGGCTGGTTTTGGCCACCGGTGTGAGGGGGAGGGTGGAGGTGTTATGATTCTTAATAAAGGGTAGTAATCAGAATGTAAAATATTTTATATTTCCTGACTTCATCCTTACCCGTTTTGTTTTTCTCTCTATCATTCAAACATTTAAAAGTGTACTCTTACATATTCATGACTATATATATATATATATATATATATATATATATATATATATATATATGGAATTGGAAATGAATCCGACAATATGAGGAAGAATAAATAAAGAAAAGAAAGAACAGAATGGATAATAAAAGAGGAATTTAATCAATATCACTTACACATTTGTTTCGGTCAGTTCATCTGTGTGAAAATATTCCGCACACAGAGAAGATTCGACCTTCATCAGAGTGAAATTTTATTTTGAATGAAAAAATTCGTTGGGGAAAAACGGAGAGTTTTTAGAAATGTTCGAAGAGAATTTTTTTTAAATCACTTTTGGAACGCTGAAATAGAACCGTTTGAATTTGGATATTTGATTTTCCTAGGAGTTATGGTAGATACAATTTTGTATTGCAAAAATAAAGTGGTATTATTTATCCCTAACATTTTTGTTATTGTTTTGCAAAAAACGGTGAAATCATTAAAAAGATATTCGTTTATATAAAGAACCTAACTTTGATAATAGATAATTTTTATGTTATTTTTTTATTTTAATGTTTTCGTAAGATAGTCATGTTTAGTTGTGTATATGTGAATTCACATACACGTATGTATAAGTATATGTTTGTATTTACAGTTTATGTTAAGTCTAAAGTTACAGTGTATATTAAAATGAAGAAGATGTGATTTCATTATTGCTTGAAAATTTGAGGCCAGATAATATGGGAAGAAATGGGTTTTAGGTATATTTATTATTTATGTAATATTGCGTTATATAATATATGTGGAATTATTTAATAATTTATAAAATATTTGTGGTATGGTAATTTATAGTAAATAAGTGTTAGGAAGAGTTTTTTTATGATCTAAATTTTAATAAAACAAAATAAATGTAGGATGTGATAATTAATAATAGTAAGAGTTTATTGTGTTTAATTCAAGAAAATAATGTAGATAAAGGTATATAACATTAGTGGTTAATGGTTATATATTGAGAGAAAAGAAGTGAAAGAAAAGAAAATTTATTGTTTATTCAATTCTTGTTAATAGTTTTTATTTTAATAAATGGGCTAGTTGTCACTTATTTTATTATGTAGTATTTTTGTGAAGAAAATAATGTTGAATAAAAGTATATGATATTAGTGGTTGATAGTTATATATAGTAAAAATGTTATTATTCATTCAAATAATAATGTTTATTAGATTTTAGTTTAATAATTGGGTTTGTTGTTACTTGTTTTTATTAAGTAGTATATTTGTAAAATAGTAAAAGTTGATTAATTTATTGTTAGGTGATTGAGGTATGTGAATTTATATTTTAAATTATTTATTTTATCGTTTATATTTATTTATTTTATTATTTAATTATTTATTCATTGAATAATAATTCATTTATTTCTATATATTTAGTATAAAGTAGAGATTATACGTATGTATGATATGTTGATAGTTAATTTATTGATTGGTTATTAAAGTCATTATAATGATAATCTAAAAATGTTGTTTGAGTCAAATCAAGATGTGTATTTAAATATGTTAGAGAACATAAATCAATTTTGTTAATTGATAATAATAGAAAGAGACTAAGGAAAGAAAGTAATGTAGATAGTGGAATAAAAACATTATGGTTAATAGTCATATATTGAAAAAAAAGGAAATATAGTGTTGATTAAATCATGATATAAATAGTTGTAGGTAAATAAATAGGCTAGTTGTCACTTGTTTTATATTTATGTAGTATTTAGTGATATGAATCAAAAAAGTAATGTAGAAATAAAAGTGTATAACATTTGTGGTTGATAGTTGTATATTGTAAAAATTTTATTATTTATTCGATTATTCGTGTTTATTAGATTTTTGTTTAATAATTGGGTTTGTTGTCACTTGTTTTTTTATTATTATGTAGTGTATTTGTAATTTAGTAAATGTTAAATTATTCATTATTTAGTGTAGGTGGTATGGGAATTTATTTCATTTGTTTATTTAATTATTTATTTTATTAATTATTATTAAAATAAATTATATAAGTATCTATTTATTTATTAATTGAATTATTTATTTAATTATTTATTTATTTATATGTTTATTAAGTTATTTATTTATTTTAAAGTAGAAAATATATGTGAGTATGGATTGTTGATAGTTAATTTATTGATTTGTTAAAAAAGTATTATAATGATATTCTAAAAATGTTGTTTGAGTCAAATCAAAGTGACTATTTAATATGTTAGAGAACATAAATCAATCTGTTATTTCGTATTAATAGGAAGAGAGTAAGGAGAAAATTTTAGTGTAAATAAATGATATGAAGTTTAGTGGTGTATATTAAAGTTTTTTAATATAATTCTAGCAAGGAATGGTGATATTTTATAAAAACCAGGTCTCTGTGGTAAAGTATTAAGGATCGAAATGGCCGAGGATTCTACGAGAGGTCCTTAGAGTGTTCATATAAACGTTTTTTCAGATTCCTGGCAGTTTCACCAATGTAGACCTTGTCGCATTGTTCACAGCATATTTTATAGACACCGGCATTGGATTCATGTTTATTTGTGGAGTGTTTTAATAAATGTTAATTATATATATATATATATATATATATATATGTGTGTGTGTGTGTGTGTGTGTGTGATAGATAGATAGATAGATAGATAATAAAATGGGATATATAGATAGATAGATAGATAGATAGATAGGTAGATAAAAAAATAAACTGGAATAGATGGATAGATAGATAAACAATAACAGACGGCTATAGATAGATAAATAAATAGATAGATAGATAGATAAAAATAAACTGGAATAGATGCATAGATAGATAGACAATAACAGACGGCTATAGATAGATAGATAGATAGATTATTATCCTCTTACTGTTTAATAGTAGTCCAGGCTATGTGTTCCCGATCAAGCAAAGTTTAGTAAGATATTTACCAATCGAATTGCCCTGAACTATGGAAAGTTATAATGAGAAAAGAAAAAATGAGAAAGTGAAAGAGCAAAAAAGAGACAGACCCTCTCTCTCTCTCTCTCTCTCTCTCTCTCTCTCTCTCTCTCTCTCTCTCTCTCTTATATATATATATATATATATATATATATATATATATATATATATCACTTTCCTTGATTCTTTTGAAGAATTGCATTACAATTGTCCATCAATCTCCTCTTCCCCTCTCTCTCACTCTCTATCTCTCTCTCTCTCTCTCTCTCTCTCTCTCTCTTCTCTCTCTCTCTCTCTCTCTCTCTTTATATATATATATATATATATATATATATATATATCGCTTTCCTTGATTCATTTGAAGAAATGCATTATAATTGTCCATCAATCTCTCTCTCTCTCTCTCTCTCTCTCTCTCTCTCTCTCTCTCTCTTATATATATATATATATATATATATATATATATATATCGCTCTCTTTCTAGTTCTTTTTTGAAGAATTGTATTAAATTTCTATTTCAATCGTCTGATGCAATTTTTGTTCGTCCTGAGAATCCCGACCAGTCCAGGTGCTTCATTAAGTCTTCGGGGCTTTTTCAACATGTCATGCAAAATTAGATTGCCAAAGAAAATCAATTTCCCTTCTCCATTCCAGCAATCCTGAAAAATCGACCAAACTATCACACATACCTTATCTCACGGCACCCGCACTCTTAGATCCACCCGGAAGTTTTTCAAACTTAGAACGTGGCAAACTGCCTGCATTAGCGCAATTCCTGAAATTCTGTTGCCAAATTGTCAAAAAAAAAAACAAAAAAAAAAAAAACAGGACACATAAAGAATTGGAAAAAGAAAGTTAAATAACAGAATGTTGCGGATTCCTTAAGATAGAATACATATCGCAACAACCAAAAGTCGGTATAATCACTTCCGATTTACAAATTATTATTACTAGCAGGACCCGTAGAATTTCCAGAAAACGAAACAAAATCAAGAGGAGCTATTTAAGTCAGAAACAATGATTTTCAATTCCATTACAAATAAATCCTATTAAAATTACCAGAATATATTCTGTAATTTACAATGTTAATATTACAAATAAAACAAATACGTAACTTTTTTTAAATTCATTTTAATCTTACGTTGGACATTTAAACGACTTAAGACCATTTGGGATGTTTTATTTTTGAAATTGGGGGAAATAAAATGGAACAAATAAGAAATCTGCGATTAACCGACACCAGATAATCTGTATTCACATTTTTGCATTGCATTTCGAACAATTTGAATAGTTTCATTTTTAACCAGCGGTTGATGCAAGATGATAACGGATGGAAGATTCAGGAAAAAGCGTATCAATATATATAGATTGTTTAAGTCTTCAGCAAATTTATACTAAATTAAAAAAATACTCACAAACAGTAAGATTTGAAGACATGGTCACTGGTCCCGTAACATTGTTTGTAAAATACCAGACAAATATCAACCATTTAAAGGGTGACCAAAAAAGAACAGAACCTGTGACAGAGAACACGAGGTGAGTGGCGAACGTCAAGGCCTGTCGTATTCTCGAGGAAGCGGGCTAGACTTTGCCTGACATGTAGGACTGTAGAATCGAACCCGCTTCCTTCAGAATGCAAACGGGCGACACATTGGCACCGAAGTCGAGAAGCTACAGTCCCGGATGTAAGCACCAGGTGCCCGGATGATAGCTATAAGGATTCCGACGGCCGGGTTTGGCTCGAGAATCTTGTGTGTGGGGCGCAGACACCCGGATGTTGAGGAGAAACTAATATAAGTAATATAAAGTGACGACAGGAGTCGAGTCGCGATTTTGAGTTGCTGAAGATTTAACAACGTCGGATTTTTCAACAGCTGAAATTTTTGAGTTGCTAAAGATTTTTTGACGGGGACGACATTGTCAACAAGTCGAATATTTTTTTTTCATTCTCGAGAACCCACAAATTTTGTAATATAACTGTTGATTTTAATTTTTTTTTCTTCTTCAGAATATACAGTCAACTTTGTGCTTAAAATATTGTAAAAATAATTTTCCCCAATATGTTATGGTCAACAAGTCCAATAAGTTTCTTGAAATTTCATAGACATTGATAAATGAAACTTATTTGGGTTCTGTTTTTTTTTTTTTTTTTTTTGGTGGGGGGGGGGGGTCACCCTGTAATTTGAAATTTGCTGAAAACTGGTCATTGACTGGGGACCAAATTCCGACCAATTTGTAATTTTACAAGTTTTGTTGTCTGTATTGTTGTTTAATATGTCAAAGATTTTAACAGATCCTGCGACTTTAAGATCAAATTTGGCCATCAATTGTACTCTTCCATGTCTTGCAAGACCAATTAAAATTAAACCCTTAAACTTTAGAACCTGATATCTCAATGCACTTTTGCAAAAAGCCATCTTTAAAAAAATGCCTTTAAAGATTAATAAAGATGTTTGTTTTGGTTTCTTTGTTTAATGGCATATCAACCTTTGTGGGTTATTTAATACTAAAGCCACCCTTGTAGAAGAACAGTACTGTTTCTATTTAATCAATAGCTGGAGAGTCCATATTTTTATCAAAGGTATTAGTCAGAAAGAGAATGACGTAACTGCGTTGTAGTCATGGAGAGGGGGTGGGCTCCACCAGACTATTATTGACCAAGACTCACTACATGACCAAACCATGTTGCATTCTAGTCAGCGAGTTCGAACTCCAGTCGCGGTGTAAGGAGGGTGCAAAGTTATTAGATACTTTACATACAAATAACTCCGACGAAGGTTAACGGACAAAACATTTAATATACACAGCACATGGATATGAAGATACAAGAGATTTTGTCTCAAAAATTCAAGAATAAAATACAGGTTAACACACAACACCATTGCTACCTTATTCTTTACACCTTCATTGTGATAGCCTTCAAAATCAACCTCCAAACCAATATATATATATATATATAATCTACGAGGGTTAATATACCATTAAACAAAGAATGGGGGGGCTTTTTGCAAAAACGTATTCAGAGATCAGGTTCAGATTTTGAAGTGTTTAATTTTAATTGGTCTTGGAAGACTATGGAAGGCTCCAATTGATGACTGAATGTGATCTTAAGGCCGTGGGATCTGTTAAAAGCTTTGACATATTAAATAGCAATACAGACAAACTTTAAGTTAAATGGTTGACATTGCTCAGGTATTTTATAGTAGATAGGTTTATTTTTCCCAGAATGCAACGTCAAATTGCAACACATTTTACACAGGAAGCTGTTTATGTCTTATACAAAGGAAAAGAATCCAACGGGCTCCTCGCCTCTTGTTCGCACCATCATGTTCCCTTTCGGACAAATACCGTTAGGAAAGGTATGAAATCCCCACATTTCTCCAACTATGGGTTAAATATTACATACAGTTATTCTACACGGATGGATTTTACATTAAACAATCCATAAAGATTGATATGTCATTAAACAAAGATAGCAAACCTAAAATATTTTAAATCGCGCTAACCAATCAGAATAAGGTGAAAAGCCTATTTTAAACCAATGAAAACACAGAGTTGGCTATTTCAAGATAGATTTTGTGGTGTCTACTTTTTAGCATAAAAAGGCGACAGAAAGGACAGGTCAGCAGGGGTGGTTTATTTCCTCAAGACTAGACGTCACTCAAAACTAACATTTTCATTTGCATATCCAATACACTACACCAGAAACACAAAGAGAACATTACTTAAACAGACTTTTGAAAGGCGACCTGTCGTAGTGTACTGGTTAGCAAGCTAGTCTCGCAGATCCATTCAATACCGAATAGCCAGTTGAATCATTGCTGGATACACTATACTAGCGAATTTGCGTCACATCTTTTCTGTGGTGAATAGGTTGGTTGAATACCTGCATTAACAGGGTTTTTTTTTTATAGACGATTACAATATGAAAATTTGCTTATAACCATTATATAAACCAATGGACACGGCAATCCGAGTTCAAATCCTGGATAAGTCTGTTTACATTTCATATAACGCTAATAACCCTTGGAAAAGTATAAATCCAAATGTTCCCCCTCCAGTTATGGGTAAATAGTAGGGAAGACTGGGATCTTTAACCTTGATTAGGCAACCAGTATAGAAGGAAAATACTGAATTCAAACCTGTTAAAATCCACTTAGAGAAATTGACATTGCATCGCATTCTGTTTGTGTAGAAGTGTTGAGTAAATAAAAATCAGCCCAGAGGCTAGTAGCAAAACACTTGCTACCTTTATCATGAATCCTATGTCGTCCACGAAAGTCGCAGTAGTTATGGCCAGTACTGTCGGTTTAAGTATTGTATCAGCAGTAGAGTACTGCCAGCGATTGGCCAAGAGTTTGATCATATGAGTCTCGCCGAGTCTATAAGTAGGAGCAGGCGTCTAGCACACACCTTATATCCCAACATTCTCAACATTAACAAAAAAAAATATATAGAAAGGATAGAAAAGAAACTCGTCAGACAAGAATTGTCCGTTGAGTTCAACAAAACACGCATAAACACACACACACACACACACACACATATATATATGTGTGTGTGTGTGTGTGTGTGTGTGTTATGCGTGTTTTGTTGAACTCAACGGACAATTCTTGTCTGACGAGTTTCTTTTCTATCCTTTCTAATTGTCTGATCATCTTTTTTATATATGGGTGGAATTGGTGTATGAATCCACCAAAGATTCTTACACGAGTACTTTCTGCACTACCAAGTGCCATCATCAGGTGTGAACGGTGAGATGTTTCCATTGTTTCTTTTTAAACAAACAGTAGCAGTAGGAATAAGTAGTAGGAGGGGCTCACAAGTTTATAAGAATGTTATGGGAATGGTGGGAGGAGAATTGGCGGGAAAGTATAGGCATTTGAGAATATATTGGCTGGTTTTGAAGTTGACCTTGTTTAAGGTGGGATTTTTTTTAATGTCCTATACCGCCTCATTCCGCCTGGTCAGAAGTCACATTCATTTTCGTAATCTGCCCCAAATGATAGCCTTTGTTTAAATGTAATATTAAACATTTAGAAGTCTTTGATTTATGGGAAATAACAGGTAACTTTAAATGAAAAGGCCATTTTTAGCCATTTTTTAAATAAATCCTTATAGGAATGGGGCTCTGGACTTGGAAAATTCTCAACAGGATGTTAAGAGTTAATGTGTAGGGCTTCGAGTATTTGAAGTTTTTGTTTTTTTTTTCTTTTTGCAGAATATATGAGTTTTCAGTTAGAATTTTTCTGTAATTAGAGGTTGGCTTACAAGTAGGATGTAAAACAAGGTCAATATTTCTTTGAGTTTTCAAAGGTTTGAATTCAGAGTTTTCCTTGTCTTTTTTCCATGTCTTGGGTATGACACTAAACATCGTCTGATAGTGGGGGGTCGAGTTATGAAGGAGCATGGAATACCCCTTCATTGCCATTATTACCAGGTCCACTCTGAATGGTAGTACCTGTTAGGGTTCTGCTCTATGGGTCAAATAGATCTGCTAGATAGGAACTCTTGATTTCACATATATTCGTGTGAAAAAAGTATTAAGAAACAATTACGCAAAAAATGTAAATATGAACGAACGCGATTCCCTAACCTCTAGGTATATGATACCTCTAGTTGGGTTGACATGCCATTAATATCAATTAATGCTGAAAACCACAAACAAGTTTCTTTTAACATTTTTTATTGACTTTTTGTGATATTTTTTTTTATTTAATTTGTTTAAGGAATATTTTATTAAGTCAAAATGTTCAGCTATTAAAAAAAGGTTTTGTGTCTTATCTGTTATTAGTTTATTTACTGCAAAATAAAACTAAAACTAAATGAACATTATCAAAGTGTAATAATTCTATAATTTTGATAAGTGCAATGTAACGAGTGTGTGTGTGTGTGTGTGTGTGTGTGTGTTGATGTAGCCTAAGTTAGACCAGCATAGAACTAAGAAAGAGTAAGAAATAAACCGCCGCAAGTGAAAGGTAACATAACATCAAAACAGAACTATTCTCAGAAGAATTCGGAAGAAGGAAAGAAAAATTGTCGCTTATTTGAAAATCATCAACGTCTTGAAATAGAATGTTATAATCCAAACCAGTGAATATAATATAATCTAATATATAATAGAAGAGAATATACAGGAGTCGTGTCTGTTTTGGTATGTACGTGTCAATTTGTAACTCAAAAAAGAAATGTCATTGAGCATTAAAATCGCACATACACTTTAATATGTTTATAATAGAGAAAAATACAAATTCTATATTTCGATTTTTACTGATTACGTAATATAATTCAATAATCAAAAATACATCGATTTGTGGAACTTTTGACATTTCTTCATAAGGAAGAACAAAAAAGCATGTAAAAACGAATAGATTTTTTCACAGTAACTCAACGGGCAATTAAGAATTAATTTTAAATTTGTTCATATGAAGACTATTTATTATAACAAAATATATTAATTTTTAATCAGAGTGATTCAAAAAGAAAAAAGAATAACAAAAAAAACTATTCGTAGAATCAACTAATAATACTCATTTGAATTAATACGCGAAAATTTCCATCAACAAATAGGACACATTTTGATTTATTTCTATCACTACATTGTTATGTTATATACCCGTTAAGTCTCGGGTATATAATTGTCAAGAGAGAGACAGGGTCTGAGGATAAATTGAGGGTTCTTACATTTCACTTGTTCTTCTTACTTTGTTGGCCGTCATCTTCCCTGGGCTGTTAGACTTTCTTCTGGGGGTTGATTTCTTCTTTCTGGGCAGAGCATTCTGTGCATTTCTTATTGAATAATTAACAAAGACTTGTTGTTTTTCTATTTTCTTTATTGAAAAAAAAAGCAGCTTATGGATTTAACCGTGCAGTGAGAAACGGCATTTTGGAGAGCGGCGTTCCTTAAACGTCTACTCTCAGTGACTGATTTGTCACAACTCTCTAAAATCTAATTTCTGTTCCTATTGACACGTTTCGGGGGCGGGGGTCAAGCAAGGGTTATTACCTGTCAATAACGGCCGACAATAATTTTCCATTCATCTCTTCGATTTGAATTTTTAACGAACTCAATTCAAATTCTATCTACACTACTTACAAAGTTCATAAACTACCCATGAATTATGTAACAGTTAGGAGTAAAACAAAAGTAAATTAATTAAATGACATTCATGACTTATCATTTTAACTCATCGAGTAATAAAGAACTGAATTTTAATTTTTGTCATTTGTACAAAAAATGTTTTTAGAAAAATGAAATTGTGTTTCAAAACAATAAATGAAGATTGTAATATGCGAATTTGTAGTGAGAGAAGAGACCTACCTCGTGCAACACGGTGTGACAGAGAGAGTGGCGGGCGTGAAGACTTGCCGTATTCTCGGAGGAAGCGGGCTAGGCTTTGTCTGGCGTGTAGGACTGACCTAGAGTCGAGTCCGCGTCCTTCAGAATGCGAAGGTGTTGTGGACGAGCAGTGCAGAGTAACCCGGATGTAAGCAGTCGCGTTGTGAGGATTGGCGCGTACTTGCAGTGCTGACGAGTGTCGCACGTGCTGCACGGACAATTAAGAGTGAGGAGCCCGGATGTGGTGAGGATTGATGTGTATTTAAGGACCTGCCCTCCCAGACCAGGGGAGAGAAACAACTGCAGTAGCATTTTGTTGTCGAGACGAACGGGATAGAGAAATACATTTGGATATTGTTGTTGAAACTGAAGACTCTCAGTTAGAAGAACCTTGTGTCGGACTTGACTGTGACCTCCAGAGATTACTTTCATTCCTGATTAGCAATTATCTTTTTAATTTGATAAGGAATTTGATAAATTACTTTACTTTTACCCCCTCTCCTTCCCTTTCTCTCCCACTCTCTGAAATCCTTAAATCCTTTTAATCCGGACATGGACCAGGTAATTCTGAGAATATAATATATATGTATATATTAAAGCTTGTTTAGAACGAGTTAATCTCCGTATTATCATTTGTAGCCAAAAGGACTAGGAATTGAGATTTATCCCATGCAGAATACAATAAAATAGTCTTTGAATTGTAAGACTGAGAAATTTATCCATCCAATTCATAAGGAATATAAAAAGTTTGAGATTTATTTTTAAAAAAACTTTGATTATTGGCTAAATTCGAAAACCTAGAAAACAGTTATTTAGCACAGCTTGTAGAAATGATACCAACATACCATAAAAATGTGAACAGTTTAGTGAACTCTCCAATGTCTTTGTAAAATAACAATAAAAAGTTGTTCCATGGCTTATTGCATTAAAATTACAGTCTTCAAATTTGAACTCTTAGAGTATTTTCAGCGGAGGCGGGGCAGTCTTTGAATTGTTTTCCTCTTTCAAATACACCAGGAACGAATTATCAAATCAATAATCTTGTTGATTACAACTTAGAGTTTGTTTTCTTTGACAATTGGTACTAGAAGTAAATATACAACTGTCTAAATCATCGGACAAGCCTATCTTTGATGAGTCTCTAGGGTGGGGGTCATTTAGCATACCCGACATTCGAGGTGTGTTCAAAAAGTATCGAGACTGAAGTTATATTTGCCAAGACAAGACTTGTTGTCGTAGGCAACCACGCAATGAGACGTAGGTAACTAGACGCTGCTGTTTGCATTTCGCATAGCATTAATATCCTTGGGAAAGGTACGAATCCAACTATTCTCCTTTCAGCTAAATAGTTGCGTAGACTGTGCTCTTTGACCTTGATATGGCAACCGGTCTAGGAGAAGGAAATCTTGGAATTCAGATCAATGGGGGTTGCTTCTAGTTAGTCAAAACTATTTTGAGAACTCCAATTCCTCCTCGTCCTATAAATGAAAGGAAAATAAAATTATATTAATGGATGAAAAGTTAATGTGCTGCCCTTGCTAGTCGACACACTTATTCCAGCGCGAGGTTTTTTTATTATTAATAAAAAAAATCCTTTGAAACTTTAGTGAAAAGTTGTGCCGTTGTTGTGTTTTTAAACGTCTTCGATATCCTCAGATCTTACGGCTGAAATTAATTTTCAGTTAAGAAAACAAAAAAGAGGTCCTGGTTTTGTGTCGGTACTTTTTTTATCAAAATAAGTAAAATTGTTGTTGTTCTGATTGTGTTGGAATATAGTTATTTACTAAGCTTAGCTTAGATGTGGCATACAGCCAGAAGTAAGGGGCGCCCAGTGAGAATCGAACTCACTAACAATAGTCTGCAAATCCAACTTGCTAACCACTACACCATGTGAGGTGCCCATATTTAGTGGTATATAGTTATTTACTAAGCTTCGCTTAGATGTGGCACAAGGCCGAATATAAGGGGCACCCAGTGAGGCACGAACTCACTAGTCATGATTTGCCAGTCTCACTTGCTAACCATTACACCACGTGAGGTGCCCATATTTAGTGGTATATAAGTCGTGCTGCAATCCACCACTTAAATTTATAGACTCACGTGTTTAAAACTCAGCGAATCAACAGCCCGAATACATGGTTAGTTAACTACTTAATCGCTGATACTGACAGACGTCCATTTGCAATCATTGACGAACGGCCTGCAAGACTGAGGAGCACCAAGGGACAACTAAAGGAAATACCCAATATTAAGGCACATCAAGGAGCAACCAAAGGATTTTCACTAAGGATCGCATTCACTCTTCTTAACACAAAGGATCTCCGCTGGATGGCGCTCTTGCTTGAAACCTAAAGGTTGGCCACAAAAATCGTAACAGATTGAGTTATCAAAAATAACATTAAAATCCGGAATGGTTAACAATAAAGGTTTATCACCTTTTGTACAGAAAAATATAACTAGAATAGGATAGCCAGAAATATATACAGTTCTTACGAACTAATTTGCAATTTTTTGTCATATAAACACTTATTTCTGTAGCAACCACAGATTCACCAGCCTGGAAAAACATTTCAACAGCAAATGCACGGTGTGTACCGGTTCAAACCATGATCTTAACTGATCATATCTGAAAAGTATGACACTAGCTAGATCAGTGGTTCTCAATATGTTCTCAATTGGACCCCCGGGGACCATATAACATTTTTGGGGACCCAAGCAAGCAAAATATATTTAACTATAAAAATACAATGGGATTTTTAAACATCGAATGGCTATGGGAGAGTCCACCAGAGTAAAATAGGATTAAAAGGGGCCCCTAGGTATAAAAAAAAAGATTGAGAACCATTGAGCTAGATGTAGCTACTATTACCACTTACCTAAGTTTATTTTCATCACACTGGTGATAGTTTAAAAACATAGTAAAGTGTTATATAGTCATATTGTTGTAATGAAATATTCCACACTCCCTCTTACCCATGTGGTATGAATATGAATGTAGTAAGCACAGCATTAGACGCTGCCTGCTTCGAGGATTAATAGCGTGCCACACTATTCCTCGTCTAAGTGTATCTCTCTGAAAATAAACCTTCTATATTAATCTACGTACGTGTTGACTTGTCCTTCCACCCGAATACAACCTTGTTTTGATTGTATCCATTTAAAGGACACAATACATACAGAGTCAGGCAAAAGGATCTGACACATTTGTAGGTTTAATCAAATGCAAATGAAGTAAAGAAACAAAAAAAGTGTTTTATTTTCAAAAAGTACATATTATGCCATTTTTTTTCATATAATGCCATTTTGTTTTGTTTCTTTATAATGTCATTGTTTTTCGTTTCTTTTTCAGTTGCTGCCATGAATTGGACTGGTGAGCATCGCGCTTTCATTGTGGAAACGTTTATCAAAACAAACGAATCTGTAACTGCAACACAAAGAGCGTTCCGTTTGCACTTCAATCTTGGTAGACATGATCCCGTACCAGCTCGAAACACGATTTTGTTATGGGTTACCAACTTCAGAGCTACTGGGTCTGCATTGAAACGAAAATCAACCGGCCGACCTCGCACCGCCAGAACTCCAGAAAATGTGGCAGCGGTAAGAGTTTCAGTTCAACAGTCTCCACTCCGTTCCACATTTAAACGCGCCCAGGCTCTTAGACTTTCCGAAAGAAGTTTGCAAAGAATTCTAAACGTTTCCACAATGAAAGCGCGATACTCACCAGTCCAATTCATGGCAGCAACTGAAAAAGAAACGAAAAACAATGGCATTATAAAGAAACAAATCAAAATGGCATTATATGAAACAAAATGGCATTATATGTACTTTTCGAAAATAAAAACACTTTTTGTTTCTTTACTTTATTTGCATTTTATTAAACCTACAAATGTGTTAGATCATTTTGCCTGACACTGTATATACCCGAACTTTTATATCTGTCGTATTTCTCATTTTAATTCCATTTTATTTTTATTTTTATTTATTTTTCTTTCTTTCTCCTTTTACCCAAACTGCCTTTTACACTGACCATGTGCTTCCCACCCCCTTCACCGTCCTGACATGTTATATATGTAGAGACTAGGTAGGATAATTAAGAAGCATGGTCCTAGAAATGGAAGAAATGTGGTTTGGTTTGGTTTGTTTTGTTTTACGGCATATCAACCTCAGTGGGTCATTTAATGCCGACAAAGTTTTGAAATAATTTCATTCTTAAGTGGATACTCAATTTTTTATAAACTCATTTTTCTATTTAACACATAGATGGGACTCTAGCGGGTACTACCACTCCGGGTCAGAGTGGACCAGGGAGCAATGGTGATAGTGGCGCTCCACATTCCCCAGAACTCAAAAACTGGAACCTCACCATCAGATAGAGTTTAACGTCATTCCCAGGACATGAAGACCCTCAGCACATGAAGACCCTTCTAGCACCCATATGATGATAAGGGCAATAGGGTTGAGGACTATCATATAGGTGCTAGGATTGGTCGAAGTGGGCCTCTCCGACCGCCCGTCTAGCCTTAGTAAGGGCCCAAGTTGAGTGTTGCATGTTGTGGACTGTTCAGCCACCTGTGTTCAATTCTTAAGCATCACGGGCCGCCACCCACGGTCAACAGGTGGCCTACAGGGCTGGACATTGCTTGTTTTAACATTTGATTAATACAAGACTTGGTGTTCTTAATAATAAAACTTTATTTCCCCAGACCATGATTCCGCCACGGGTGAGTCGCGAACCCTAAGAGACATCCTCTCTCATGGGGAGACGACCCGCATCTGATTAACTAAACTAAAATTTATTTTTATGGCGTCTAATCGCCTTCAAAGGGTCAAGGTTATTAACCGTCACCGGGTAATTTTCAATTACAAGGGCCAGGGTTCGATACCGATCCTCGCCAACAGTTTCTGTGCGATAAAGTGAGGAGCTGACAATTGGTGTGATGCTCTACCCCAGACACAAAAACGCCAAGAGACCACTCCCCCTACTTTACTTTGTTTGGTAAACAACGAAAATAAAACAATTAACGACAATGTGATTATGTATACATATTCACTATCACCAGAGCTTGCTTTTTGGGGAAAAATAATTAAGACTTTATTTAAATCTGGAAAGATATTTTAAGTCTACGGACCCAATTCAAAATTCTAACTACAGGTACGTTCATAATTTATGGCTGCTCATAAATTATGTAACAAAAGTATTTTTGATGCACCTCGTATAACAAAGCTAATTACTGCACAATTTCAATCAATGAACGAACAATGATTTGAATATCTAAGATATTGTACTCTGCCACATTCTTTAATGATTGTATCAGAGAGAATCTTATTGATGGTTCCCGCCTTGCTTGAAAAAAAGACAAAGTGTAAAATGATTTTTTTCTTTTTTTTTAATGACGCAATCAAAGATTCCTTTTTCTTGTAGAGTTTCTGTTAATGAATCTTATATGTCTCCTTCTGGCTAATTATGGATGCTGCCTGTCAAATTCACGTACGTTAATTAAAAGAAAGAAACAAAACCAAAAAAAAAAAGCGTAAGGAATAATTAATATCTTCCAAATTAACAATTAAGACATGACCTGACTTTATCAAAGGGAGTTAACTCGATTGAATTCAACGTACATGTCCCTCGCCACACGATACCATTCATTGTTTTTTCCTGTCATTTACACGAGTAACGATTTGAAGAGAACTACTTGCAATTGTAAAAAGCGTAAATTAACAAAGACAAATTAGACACACTTTGAAATAATATTAGACTATATAATAGAAGGGTCGATTTAGCTCAGTCGGTCGAACGTCCACCTAGGAACTACAAGGGCCAGGGTTCGATACGATCCTCGTCAACACAGTTTCTGTGCGGTAAAGTGAGGAGCTGACAATTGGTGTGACGCTCTACCCCGGACACAAAAACGATCCCCGAAAAAGAGAAATATTCCCTCGCTGTCCGGCTGATATCGTCAAGAGACCACTCCCCCTACTTTACTTTGTTTAGTAAAGAACGAAAATAAAACAATTAACGACAATGTGATTATGTATACATATTCACTATCACCAGAGCTTGCTTTTTGTGGAAAAATAATGAAGATTTTATTTAAATCTGGAAAGATGTTTAAAAATTAGGATTTGAATATTAAGAAAAGAGAAATACATTAGTTGTGTTGATGATTAAAACATAAATTAAATATGTAAGACCAAAACAATCAATGGATCTGCGAGACTAACTTTGTTTTATACTCATCTACCCTTTCCACGCCGGGAAGCCGATTCTAGTATAAACATGAGGCGGGATGTTGTAAGATCGTTACACGTGACGAGACCTATCACGTGACGTAGCACGACGTCGCAAGTAAGGTCACACGAGTAATAAAATACAAAGGAAACACACACACACACACACACATACACACACACACACACATATATATATATATATATATATATATATATAATACCCTCTGCACGAGTAGGATGTGACACAAGGTCAATTTCTTAAGCGGAGTTCAACAGGTTTGAATTCAGAGTTTTCCTTCTCCTAGACCGGTTGCCTAACCAGGGTTAAAGAGCCCAGTCTGCCCTACTATTTACCCATAACTGGAGGTAGAATAGGATTCATACCTTTCCCAAAGGTATTAGCGCTAAGTGAAATGCAATTACCACATCCAGGATTTGAACTCGGGACGACGAGTCCATTTCTCATGACTTTAACCATTACACTACGCGCTCCCTTAAAAAAAAGGAAACATATAAGATTCATTAACAGAAATTCTACAAGAAAAATGAATCTTTGGTTACGCCATTAAAAAAAGGAAGAAAAAACGTCTTACTCTTTGGCGGGAACCATCAATAAAGATTCGCTCTGATACAATCATTAAATAATTTGGCAGAGTACAATATTATAAAATAAAAGGACGAAGAAGACACGACTAATGTGTGTGAGTATACTCAAAGTTTGCAAAATATCGAGATAACCACGAATATGGCAGACATTTAAGAGTCAAAGAATAACCAAACAACTAGAATTCGAATAAAAGACATGTATTACAGACATAAAACAATAGGTTGCAGACTTTTTGGTTTATCTGCACAAATGTTTACAATTTGTCCACTTAACTGAAATCCTGAGGTAGAGTTGGTTATCGAAGCCCCTTAGCTACGGCCATCTGATAGTTCGCTGGATATGATAGACGTTCTATTTTGACATCTGACTCCGGTGCTGGTTGATCAGAAAGAGGGGGCGAGGGACCCTTTTTTTTAGGTCTGTCTCCGTTGAGGGCTGAAGCAGAAAAAAGGAAGGATTTCCCACTTTGGGTTTGCCGCCAAAGTATTCTAGCCTGTGATTGGTTGGTTCCATTGTGAGGCTCATAGACAAGGACGATAACCCCTACCTCAGATTTCTTAATAATATCTTAGATATTCAAATTATGGTTTTCAGGGTAGATCATTACAAGTCGCATGTTTCTTGCTTTGGATCAATATTTCTAGAATATTCGAATTATCTAGATTTTTTTTTCACGAGCGGCATTATTAAAGGTCAAAGATCCGCATGTGGTTGGCGTGTCGTGTTTTGACCACTCCTGGTATGGCTTCTGAATGCAGTATTACCATTTCCTCGTTGATCTATTTCTATGTAATAAACTTGCAATAATCCAAGTTTACCCTGCTGAACTTGAATTCTAGATATCAAATATGAACTAAATGTGTTCACGCGTATTGAAATGTTAGATATTGGTTAAGAGGATAGAGGCGCGTGTCTAATGGTTAGAGTCATAGGAAATGGACTAGTCGACCCGAGTTCAATTCCTGGACGAAACTGTTTGCATTTCACATGACGCTAATACCCTTGGGAAATGTATGAATCCAATTCTCCCTCCAGCTATGGGCAAATAGCAGGGCAGACTGGGCTCTTTAATCTTGGATAGGTGACCAGTCTAGAAGGAAAACTCTTAATTCAAACCTGTTAAACTCCGCTTATGAAATTGACATTGTGTCGCATCCTGCTCGTGCGGAGGGGTTGGTAAATATATATTGGTTGAGAGGAGACCATACGGATTTTTGTAGGGGTCTTCCCGGAAGTTGCGTAGGTCCGGTATGCTATATACCCTGTTCGAATTTTTGACCTCGACAGAGGCTGGCTGAAGGTTCAATTGAAGATACGTCTCTAGTCGACCCCTTTGTGTGTGAGTGATCTTAAACTTGTTGACACTCTTTTACTCTATACATTCGTCACAATTCGAATAATAAAAATATAAAATTATCTATTATCACACTAAGCCTGAGTGAATCAATGATTGTTTTCTAAAGGCATTTTTTCCTGTTTAGTTAAATGACACAAATGATACTAAAATATTCCTTAGTTTTAGGACTGAGTTATGTTTAAAACAAATTCCATTTTTATTGGTTCTAATGAGTCGTAATTTGCAATAAATCAAAAACTTCCTCCTGCCTTACCTCAAATTATGCCTGTCATTTCCCCCCTCTCTATGTATATCTTGATTACCTCCTCGTTATATATTTTAGTTTCTCAGTGAGATTAAAGAGAGAGACATTTGTATGTTAAGTTTCTCAGTGAGCGTAAAAAAAGAGACAGACAGACAGACAGACAGAAAGAAGAGAGAGAGAGAGAGAGAGAGAGAGAGAGAGAGAGAGAGAGATTGTATGTTTAGTTTCCTAAGCAGGCAGAATTAGGTCAAATGCTCCCTTTCTAAAAAAATCTTACAAAATGATTTTAATGTTTTGTTTTGTTTTGTTTTAATTCTCCGAACGTTTTTATTTTTTTTATTTTCAGATTTAATTCGCTTTGCAAACTGACTTTTCCCTAATCCCAATTATCTATTCAGAGCTCAATGGGTGACCCAAACGGGTAACGGTTTGTCTAGTACTTTTATATATAAGTGTTCGTCGTCTTTTATCAAAGTCTACCTGCAGCATACAACACAAAGTCAACATTGACTAGTTGATTTTTACTTACGGTTGCCAACCTGAAAAATAATGAATTAATTACATAACCTTTTATACCACTCTTGTATATTTTAAAACATATCTTAGAAAATGCTACATTGTTTTGTTATTTTTTGAACAGAATAAAATCAAGACAGAAAGTAGATGTTTTTAAATATATTTAATGCAGATAATTGTATCAAATGAAATTCACTTGCTTAATAGTCATGCTGTTTATTCCGTTTGGTTATTGCTGTTTTGTATTCGATAAGGTCTCTTCTCCACTTCATCTCTTTCGTTGTTCAATATTCCACTTTATTCATCGCACACAGTTTCCAAGCATTTCTTTCTCAAAGAAAAACATCTTTAACCTTATTTCACTCAGTTCATGTCGTGACAATTGTGATTTGAGTGTTTCACTGACAATTAATTACAAGTGCTTGCATTTTTTTCTTTTTTCACGTAGAGAAGAACGTTACGTCATGTAGTTATTCGGATACAAACGAGATGCTAAGGGCCAGACCAAATCTGAAATTAAAATAAAAACGACAAAATATTACAAGTGTTTTACAGGGTGCTCTTAAAGTCTGTTCACCACCTATATACAAGGATTAGTAAAAAAGTAATGCCATTCTGTTTAGGATAAGTATAATTACCAACACAGGAACATGTATCATACATCAAAATTGTTATAGGTGATACACCCTATAAGACTAATGGAATGCGCTGACAGGTTACTATAAGTAACAGGGATAATTGTGGCTTAGCAGTAAGCCAATCTGAGTAAGCCAATGCGAGTAAGCCAATGCCTCTATTGTCGGACGTAATTTTCCACTTATCTCTATTGTATTTGTCTACTTTCTGTTAATACATTTTTCTACATTTGTTACTCGTCGTTTTGTTCTTATTTGACCCTTAAACCCTCACAACAAAATGAAGCTGGTTCGGTGAGTCAAAAAGTAATACCATTATAATTACCAACACAAGAACATGTATCATACATGGAAATGAAGCGTTTTGTTTAGGACATGTATAATACCAACACAGGAACATGTATCATACATCGAAAGTCACATCACTACTTCTCCACATAGGTGAGTAAATGTAATGCCATTGTTTAGTACAGGTATAATTACCAACACAGGAACATGTCCTCTGTAGATCTCCTACGTCTCCACATAGGTGAGTCAAAATGTAATGCCATTTTGTTTAAGACAGGTATGATTACCAACAAACATGTATCATACATCAAAATGAGGCTAGTCTCTGTGGATCACATCACTACGTCTCCGCATAGGTGAATTAAAAAGTAATGACATTTTCTTTAGGACAGGTGTAATTACCCACACAGGAACATGTATCATACATCAAAATGAAGCTGGTCCTCTGTGAATTACATCATTACCCCTCCACATAGTCACTGTTTCTCTCAATAGCAATGTTCCACCTTCGAACGAGGGCATGTATCCCAGCCCCGTAAAATGTGTTGATTGGACTTTGAGCCACTTTTTCATTACAGCTTTCGCTTCCTTGTCACTAGAATAATGTTTGCCGCTCTTCGGTCCCCATGAAAGAGGGGTCTGAGGGGCAAACATTATTCCAGTGATCAGGAAGTGAAATCTGTAGTGAAGAAGTGGCTCAAAGAACAGTTTTCTTGCGCTGGTAATTATACTTGTCCTAAAAAAAATGGCATTACTTTTTTACTCACCCTCGTATATTGTTTACGGTCAAATCACGTTCAAAGCACTGGTCACCGAAGTTAAGCAGTGCTGACCCTGTTCAGTATTTAGATGGGTGACAATTTAAGCAACAGCAGGTACTGTAAATAACCACATATCAAAATGACTTGATTCGGCATTAAATGACCCGAAAAGGGTTGATATACCGTAAAAAAACAACAACAACCTACATATATTTCTTAAAGGTAAAATAATTACATATTACAATCTGAAATTCTGGAAAATGATTAATTTTTAAAGATTTTTTTTTTTTTTGTTAAAATAATTACACAACTTATATATTATATCATTAAAACAAAAAGTAATGAAAGTTAAAGCAATAGAAAGGGTGATAAGACTTTCAAACCACGCTGTATATTAAAAGTTTCCAGAAGAGAACTTCAAAACATGTACTAAGGTAGATAGATCAATTAATAGATAATGATTAAAATGAGATAGATAGATAGATAGATAGATAGATAAGAAGCAAATTAAGATAGATATGAGTATGAGTCCGGACAAATGTCCGACAGATCTTTCACCGAACGTACATTTCACCGAACGGATAGTTTACCGACAGACATTTAATCGAAAAATAAACAAAAACATAATGTTGATTTCATGTTTTTTATTAAAATTATTCTAAAAATTTTATAGTTTTATAATTATTGTTTTAGTAAATAACTATTTTCAAATAATCAATGTAGTGTCATTTTGTAGCATATAATTTACGTATCGTGTTTTCTGCCGGCTGGGGTGTTAGAATGCACCGACTGCACCTCTGCAGATGGGTAAGACTCCCCCAATGGGTCCACCTGTTGGCCGTGGCTGGCGACCCGTGATGCTTAAGGACAGAGTCTTGGTGGATGAGCAGTCAATGACATGCATTACTCCACTTAGAACCTTACTTAGGCTAGACGGTCGGTCGGAGAGGCCCCCTCCGATCAATCGGCTTGCCAGGTCAAGCCCTAGCACCTATATGATTTTCCCAACCCTATTGCCCTTATGGCAAGCCCCAATCCCTTTTTATCATATGGGTGCTAGAAGGCGGTTTCTGAGGGTCTACATGTCCTGGGAATGACGTTAAACTCTATCTGATGGCGAGGTTCCAGTTTTGGAGGTTTGGGGAATGTGGAGCACCCCTTCATCATCATTGCTCCCTGGTCCACTCTGACCTTGAGTGGTAGTACCTGTTAGGGTCCAATCTATGGGTTAAATAGAAAACATTAGTTTATAAACGAAATTGTATTATCCATTAAAAATTAATTTATTTCAAAACTTTGTCGGCATTAAACATTTTTGTATACCAAATTACCAATAGAAGTATTCGGCATAAAATAACCCAAGGGGTTGACTTGCCGTAAAACACAACAAACCAAATCAAACCAAAATTTTTCATTGAAGCTGCACTACAGTTATTAACTGATTTTTTTGTTGTAAACGAATATTTTTCATACTCTTTTTTAATATATCCACAAAATTTCAATTAGATTTATGTCAGGGGATTGTGCACATTAAAGCAATATTTCAACTTCTCTGTATTTTTTTAGATAATTGTTATTTTTGGGAGAATATGTGCTTAATTGAAGTCGTACCTAATTTTTGAAAGTTAATTAATTAATAATTAATGAATTAGGCGGGCATACCTATTCAAATGTAAGGCTAAACAAATCGAGGTATGCCCGCCTAATTCATTAATTAATAATTAATTAATTTTCAAAAATTAGGTACGACTTCAATTAAGCACATATTCTCCCAAAAATTGTCGGCTAATATCAAAACACATTGTTTGTTTGTTTACTTCTCATAATTGTTATTGTATACAGGAAATTAACGTGTAATGTTTTTTGCTTATTTTTGGTGAAAGACCTGACGGTAAAATGTCCGTTCGATAATATGCTCGTCATTTCTTCGACCATATATTAAGCATATACATGAACAGACTGGGATAGATTTAACACAGAAGCACACACACACATACACACATACACATTCACACACCACACACACACATATATACACACACATTCACATACACACATATACACACACACACACACACACTCACACACACACACACACACACACACACATATATATAATATATATATATATATATATATATATATATATATAATCCAAAAGTCCAGAGAAGAAATCTTCCTTACGACACAAGAGTTTTATTTTTAAGAAAACGTGTCGCAGTTTGAGAGCTCAATGTGTGCTCTTAACGTTAGAGTCACAGCGCAAATTTATAAGTAAAGAAATAACAAAAGACTTAGAGATTTAGCTTTATAGTCTATTTCAGGGAGCTTAGACAAAGTGTCTAACTCTCCCGACTCATCAGATGCGAATGATAAATTAAAGAATTCATCATTCGCATCTGATGAGTCGGGAGAGTTAGACACTTTGTCTAAGCTCCCTGAAATAGTCTATAAAGCTAAATCTCTAAGTCTTTTGTTATTTCTTTACTTAATATATATATATATATATATATATATATATATATATATATATATATGATAAACAATCTATCTATACATATATAAAGGGCAGTTTTGTGTATGTATGTCCGGAGGAGAAACCACTAAAATAAAAAAAAATTACGACAAAGTAAATATATATACACATTCACTATCACCAAAAAAATTATGAAGGTTTGATCTATATTTTCGAAGACATTAAAAATTAAATTTACAATAAAATAACATTAAAATTCTACTTTAAAATCCCCAGCATTTGTAAATCTCAAAAGTAAACAAATCAATACACACTTCTACCCAGGTGATGCTGGGTAGCCGCTTCTAGTTCATATATAAAGGGCAGTTGGTGTGTATGTATGTATGTATGTCCGGAGAAACTACAAAAATAAAACAATTAACGACAAAGTAAATATATACATTCACTATCACCATATCTTGCTTTTTGAGCAAAAATAATAAAGGTTTGATTTATATCAATTTAAATAGTAACATTATGGATTTTTCTTCTTTTTGCATTTAATATTCTAAGTAAGTAAAGTAAAGTCGTCGAGGCGGCCTAAAGTCAGTATCAGCCAGTCAGCGAGGGAGTCTACCCCCTTTTCAATAGCGCTAGACCAAGGAGATTGTTTTGGCGTCTGAGGTGGAGCGCCACACCTACCACCAGCTCCTTACTTTACTGCACAGATCCCTGTGCTACTCATACGCTGAGTTGGCGAGGACCGAAATCGAACTAGGAACCATGTGGTTTTTAGACGAACGCTCAACCGACTGAGCTAACCCAATGTGGCGACCTTTTTTATAAGGGACTCCACCTGGCTGAATAAACACAATGTCTTTTTTACAGAGGGATTTTCGTAGGGCACCCTGCGAGGACCTAACTCACGATTCGGTAATAATGAATCTGCGAGACTAACTTCCCGCCTTCTACCCAGGTGACGCCGGGTAGCTGCTTCTAGTATGAATATATATACATCGTATGAATATGTAATTTGGCATTATACTAAGCTAATCAATTAACATTAGACAATTAAATTAGACAAATACATGAATATAACACAAATGTGAGACATCTAGTGAGATTCGAAGTGAGTGCGTAATAGGAATTATCTGCAAGACTAACTTGTGAACCACTACGCCAAAACGAGACGACCTAGACTAATCAAAACCTTCTAAATAAAGAATATCTTCTGATCATAAATACGTCTTATTATACAATATATGTGGGACACATATAAGCTCTTCTGTTCCTAGATGTACATATTTAGATCCAATAATGCATATACGAGGTTGAAGTCAAAAAGTAATGCCATTTTGTTTAGGACAGGTATAATTACCAACACGGGAACATGTATCCTACATCAAAATGAAGCTGGTCCTCTGTGGATCACGTACCTACTTCTCCACATAGTCACTGTTTCTGTCTATAGTAATGTTCCACTTTTGAGGGTGACTCAAAAAGTAATGCCATTTTGTTTAGGACAGGTATAATTACCAACACGGGAACATGTATCATACATCAAAATGAAGCTGGACCTCTTTGTATCCCATCCCTAGTTCTCAACATAGTCACCATTTCTCTCGGTAGAAATGTTCTACCTTCGAATGATAGTATGTATCCTTGTCCCGTAAAATTCAGTTGACTGTTCTTTGGGCCACTTTTTCACTGCAGATTTCACTTCCTCGTCACTGGAATAATATTTGCCACAAACTCTCTTTCATAGGGCCAAAGAGATGATAGAGATTATACCTGTCCTAAACAAAAATGGCATTACTTTTTGACTCACCCTCGTACATTTAAGTAGGAGCATTTAGTTTTGAGTGTATGCGCAACATATATGCATGTAGGTACTAGCATATCTGTATGGTTATATATAAGTATAGACGTGTCTTAGATGTATGTATGTGCATATAGTTGGTTGGTTGGTGTTTGATGCCATATAAACTATTGTAGTTTATTTAATGATAAATATTTTATAACTTCATGTGTATAAATAAACTGGTAGAAAGAATTTTCATTAATTTCATAAGTATTGATAACTGGTAGAAAGAATTTTCATTAATTTCATAAGTATTGATAAACTGGTAAAAAGAATTTCATTAATTTCATAAGTATTGATAAACTGGTAGAAAGAATTTTCATTAATTTCATAAGTATTGATAAACTGGTAGAAAGAATTTTCATTAATTTCATAAGTATTGATAAACTGGTAGAAAGAATTTTCATTAATTTCATAAGTATTGATAAACTGGTAGAAGAATTTCATTAATTTCATAAGTATTGATAACTGGTAGAAAGAATTTTCATTAACTGGTAGAAAGAATTTTCATTAACTTCATATGTATTAATGAATACTAGTGGTTGATCTTCAGCCACTGCCTTCTATGATAAATTGTTTGCCATAAGAGCAATTTAGGGTTGAGACAATCATATAGTTGCTAGGACTTGACATGACCAGTTGATTGATCTAATGGAGATTGATCTGACCGCCTGTCCAATCCAAGTAATAGTCGAAGTGAAGTGTTGCATATCATGGGACAACTTAGTATCCGGCTAACAGACTGCTCAGCCACCACAATCATGTCCTTGGGCATGACATGTCGACACCCACGGCCAACAGGAGACCCCCATTGCAGGGGTATTGTTCCCTCTGCAGAGGCACAGTCGGCGTATTCTTCAGTCGCATCTAACAAGGAGAGAAGAGATCGCAATTAACCATATAACAAAAGTCCCGAAAAAAAACTTGCAAAAAATAAGAAAGATTTGGAAAGAATTACTTTTAAAAAATCAGCTAAAATACTGGGGAAAGTATTGGACCAATACGCAGACTTGCTGTCACTTGATCTCTTGAAAAAACATAAGTTATTATTAGTGTGAGAATTGTTTGGTTTGGTTTTGTTTTGTTTTACGGCATATCAACCTCAGTGGGTCATTTAATGACGATAAAGTTTTGAAATAAATCAATTCTTAATGGATAATACAATTTTGTTTATCAACTCATGTTTTTCTATTTAACCCATAGATGGGACCCTAACAGGTACTACCACTCCAGGTCAGAGTGGACCAGGGAGCAATGATGATGAAGGGGTGCTCCACATTCCCCAAACCTCCAAAACTGGAACTTCACCATCAGATAGAGTTTAACGTCATTCCCAGGACATGTAGACCCTCAGCCACCGCCTTCTAGCACCCATATGATAAAAAGGGATTGGGGCTTGCCATAAGGGCAATAGGGTTGGGAAAATCATATAGGTGCTAGGGCTTGACGTGACCAGCCGATTGATCGGAGGGGGCCTGTCCGACGCCCGTCTAGCCCAAGATAGTGTAAAAGTGGAGTATTACAAGTCATGAACTGCTCATCCACCTGGGCTCTATCCTTAAGCATCATGGGTCGCCACCCACGGCCAACAGGTGACCCCATTGAGGGAGTCTTACCCCTCTACAGTGGTGCAGTCGATGCATTCTAACGCCCCAACGACAGGACGGGCGAGAATTGTATGAACACTTATAATGATAAAAACGTCCTACCAGTCGTGTTTAAGTACGTTATCTATTTTAAAGTGATCTCGAAATAATTAAATGTATAAAAAATACTGAGGAAAGTGTTGGACTAATGAACAAACTTGCTGTCACTTGGTCTCTAGAAAACATCATTTATTATTAGTGCGAGAACTCAATGAACACTGATAATGATAAAAACGTCTGACCGGTCGTGTTCAAGTACGCTATCTATTCTAAAGTGATCTCGAAATAATTAAATGTATATTTGTATTTCTGAGAAATCTTTCATGTAACCGTCCACCCTCCCACCTACCTAATGAATATTGAACACCACATAATGTTAGACTGCACTAACAAACAAACCACTTCTTTCTAGTAAAAATCTCATCGAAGAAGAGAATGAAAAAAAAAAAGCAATTGCTTATATCATTCCTATTTACGGATTTTTTTTCTTTCTTTTTCTCATTCATTTTATGTTTGTTGACTGGAAAGATTTAAAATAGCAGAAAAAGAAAAGAAAAAGAAAAGTTTTCAAAAAAACGTGATCTCTGTACAATCTGATCAAATCAACTAAAAAAATGCCATCATGCAAAAAGAAAAATGAAATTAAAAAAATAAAACAACAAAACAACAACAAAAAACACAAAAAATGAATGAATGGACTTGATTTTTTTTCTATTGGGTAAAAATAATATAATGTTTCACCGGTCAAATAGAAGTGAATTGTATAATCAGGCAAACATTTATTTCCAAACTAGCAGATATTTGTTTCTATATCTATTAATAATGGAGATTTGCTTCCGGTTTTTGTCTGTAACAAAAACGACGTCACTGATTACGTCACACTACCTAAAACGTCATAATGTAGATTAAATACACTCAAAATTTGAGCATGCAATACAGTCCTCATTGGTATTTTAAACAAGTTTGAATAAATACATAACTGGTATTATCTATTTATATCATCATCATCATCATCATGTCGGGCTTTCAGCGCGGATATCCATGACAATCTCTCTCCATCCGTCCCTATCGCTCATCATTCTCGGGAGGTCCTCTATGCAGCATCCTGTATGCGCACAGAGCTGATCAATGTACGTCTTTGCTGGTCGGCCCACACTGGCTTGTCCATGTGCTGGCTTCCACAGGAGGACGTCGCTTATGAGTTCGTCCTTGCTTCTCCAGCAGTGTCCCGCATGTCTTGTCCATCTTACTCGTGTGGTTTGGGTGATATGTGGTAGGTGGCCGTACAGCTGTTTTTTTGTGGGGTGTTGTTTCCCCGTCTTGTTCAGGATCACCCGCAGCATTCTTGTGCAGCTCCAATCTAGTTTATTCTCTAGTCGCTTAGTTAGGGTCCAGGTGGTGCAGCCATACAGCAGTACTGACACGACAACGGCCTGGAAGAACCTTCTCTTTAGCTTGTCTGTGAGATTGGACCTCCATATGATAGATAATCTATTTATAGCGGCCCATACCTTTCCTATGCGTGCATTAACGTCGTTTTCTGTGGAGGAGATGTTACTGCCTAAGTATCTAAATTGTTCTACAGAGTCTAGGAGTTTGCCATCGATGGTTGAGGTGTTGCTTTTGTTTTTAAAAGACATGAACTCAGTTTTATCAGAGTTCACGTACAGGCCGACATTTCGTGCTGCCTTTTCTAGGCTGTGTAGCAAGGATTCGGCTTGTGCAGGTGTATTTGCGAGTAGTGCCAGGTCATCAGCATAGTCCGCATCCGTAATAGTATGTGCGGGGTATCGCCTTCTTCTTGCTTTTTTTAGTATGAGGCCTTTTTCTTTTATGGGATCTAGTGATGTTCTGAGTACGTAGTCTAGGCATATGATGAATATATATGGCGCTAGTGTATCCCCTTGTAGGACTCCGGCGACAATATCAAAGAAGTCTGTGTCGCCATCTGGTGATCGTACCATTGCTTTTGTATTTTGGTAGAGCATCATTATGGCGTTAACTGTTTCCTTGGGTAGGCCATATGCTAACAGTATTTGCTCCATTTTCCCTACGGAGTCAAATGCTTTGGAGAAGTCTACAAATAGTAGGGTTGCCTCGAGATTCTTTGCGCGGACCCCTTCTATGATTCGGCGAATGGTCAGGATCTGTGTGGTTGTAGATCGATTTCTGCGGAATCCGTTTTGATTTTTTCTAAGGATTTTCTCTATTTCGGGTCGGATGCGGTTAAGGAGAAGGGCATTATATATCTTGGCAGCTATGGCAGTAAGGGTAATGCCTCTGTAATTCTTGGCGATTCCTAGATCGCCTTTTTTGGAAATGGGAGAATACATCCCTTCGTCCATTTTTCTATCGAATGTTGTCTGTATACTGCATTGCATAGTCTAAGTAGTATATCATCAAATTTCCTTATTTTCCAGACCTTAGTCGGTATTTCGTCGAGGCCCGCGGCCTTCCTATTTTTAAGCTTACTTAGTGCTTCATTGATTTCTTCCATCGTGAAGTCCCCTAGTTTAATGTCTAGTTCGTTATTTGTTATTTTTTGTATGTCATTTTCTATGGGTTTAGGGGGGGCAGCAATTTCTGGAAGTGGTCTTTCCATTTTTGAAGTCTATCTTTTTGGCTGTTTGCCTTTAGCTTTGATCTAGTGCTACTTTTCTTGCCACTAATTTCGTTTACAGTTTGCCATGCTTTCCTAAGGTTGTGTAAATTGGTGTTAGTTGGGTTTGTTTTATTGAGTTTGGCTGCTTTTTTTATATCGTTTCTTTTTTCCCTAACTGCTTCTGTCTCCCAGGGAACAGAGTGTTCGGCTTTTAATTTGGTTGGTATGCACTCAGCTGCCGCTTCTAAGTGAGCACTAACAAAGTTTTCGTATTCCTCGTTTGGTGTGGAGCTTTCGGATGTCTCCTGGAGGATATCGAATTTATTTCTTACTGTAACAGCGTAGCGATTGTAAATATCGCTGTTGGCAAGTGTCGACCAGTCGTATCGTTCAGATTTGCTGGTTTGTTTTTTGTTTCTACGTAGGCTAAGTCGTAATTTTGCTGTGACTATTCTGTGATCGGAGGATACTCCTTCAAAGGAAGAATACGCTTCACAGTTCATTGCACTATTTATCCATTTTTGTTTATTAGGATGTAGTCTAGTTGCGCTTTTGTGCTATTTGGGTACGTGTATGTCCATAGTTTGCCCTTCCGTTTTTGGAATTTAGTGTTCAGGCAGACAAGCCTGTTCTCAAGGGAGAACTCGGCTAGGAGATCACCGTTCCTGTTTGGGGTGTTGTGTAGGCCGAATCTATTGTTTTCGTTTCTTCCTATCTGTGCATTCATGTCTCCCCCAATTATCAGTACGTTATGTTTGGGGGTGTGTCTGCATAGGGAGGATAGCCCATTGTAAAGTGTTTCAATGTCCGTTTCGTCGCTGACGTTTGTTGGGCTGTAACATGAGACTATAGTCATGCAGGGATTGCCATTAAACGTAGTACTCATGATTCTAGGTTGGATTTTTTCTATGCTGTTAAGTGATTTTAGCGCTCGAGGGCTGAGAAGCATTCCTACACCTCCTATAGTTGCATTGACGGAGTTTTTCCATGCAGATGCTGACACAAACGTCCAGCCATTTCCAGATTCATGGTATTTTAGTTCTACATCACCATGGTCAAATCTGTGTTCTTGTACACATATGACGTCTATATTATTTTCGGCTGCAGACGCCGTGAGTTCGGGGAGTTGGCCTATCGCTTTTAGTGTTCTAACGTTAAATGTTGCTAGCTGGAGTGATTTTTTACATCTTAGTAGGTTTGTATTGAATTTGGGTTCTATGTCTGTCTTATTAGATATTGCGGTTAGGGTTATGTCTTCAGTAGAGTGTGTGTCTTGTTTGTCTGTGGTGAGAGTGGTGTGATTTTGGTATGTGGTGTATTTGGAGCCCCGTAATTTATTTATCGAACACTGGGCCGGTGCTCGAGCCTCAGCAGAACGTGTACTCTTTATGATAGCAGGAAGTACGTTGCTACAGGTTTCCTCAGCTCTGTGTAATGTCATGAAAAGATTCGGTTAGGTCGAGGTTATCGATATCTATCGGTAGCTGTTTGACTCATCAATAGGCGTTGGTCTTAGAGATGAGGAGCAGTAGTTGCCTAACTGAACTGGTTGATCCTGGCCGTTGACCCGTTTTGAGTTCCTCCGGCCAGCATCTTATGATGTACGCCGTTGGCCTATTTAGGCTCTTCCGCCGCATCTCAAATCCACCACGCTGCTACCCATGGTTTTGTTTGCATGCTGTCGGGTATGTAGATTTTTGCAGGAAGAAGGAGAAAGACAATAGAGAAAGGAGACAGGCGAGGAAAAGGGATCGAGGGGAATAAAAGCTATAGAAATAAGTGTTAAGTTAGAAATAAGTCAGAAATAAGTAAGAAATAAGTTTTAACTTAGTATAAGTCCACAAGTCCCCTCCTATATTAGCGTTAACGAAGGAGGAGCAAGTGGCGGAGAGAAGTATGGGGAGAAAGAGGGGGGATAAAAGTGGTGGCTACATCAATAGAAGGAAAAGTTCATTAACGGCTACTTTTAGAATATCGAAACCATAAAATTCATTCACAGTGTTAATTCCACATTCTAATACACAATGGTTAAAAGGGTTTTAGAACCAATACGAAACAAAATATTATTTTGAAAGTAAGTCTTTAAATTCAATTTAACAAATTAAATCGTTCACCTTAATTCGCTTCGCTTCGGGTTGACTTAACCATCAGTACCTTAGTCAAGGAATGACATGTAAATTCAAGATTTATAGCGACTTAAAAACTTAACACGAGGAGGTAGAGGGGGGCAGTAGACGAAAATGGAGACATAAGAAGCAGAGAAGAAGAAAAAGAAAAAAAAAAAAAAAAATATATATATATATATATATATATATATATATATATATGTATATATATATATATATATATATAAATTGTTTTTTCTTTTGGCCAAAAATTGTACCAATAGATTATTTTGGATGGTACAATTATCTTGGTCTTTTCTTTTTTTCAATTTTTTTTTCTCCCCGGTTGATGTTTGGTAGTATATTTTTACAATCAAACTATTTGCTGTTTTTTTTTCACAGCGAGGATTTACCAACAAGTTTGGTATATTAAATTATATATACTAGCAAATATATGCACCCTCCGGGTGCAAGTATTTAAGTTTTAATATAATAAAATATCATATTAAATTAGAAAGGCTAATGAAACTGAATAAGAATGTAGATAAAAAAATTTGGAACAGAGGGAGTAAGATTGAAAAATAGAACAACTTTGAAACTATTCCATCATTTTCCCTTACTCCCGTATTTCATTGGTAAATTTTCCTAATTAAACTGTTTAGTTAAAATAGGAAGTAAAGAATAATATTAGTTATTTCTTCTTGTTAAGGGATTTCTTTTAAGATTTATTGAAGAGATTTTTGCTCATATTCAATAAGATAAAACCAAATAATTAGAAATCAAAAATACCTAGCATATATTTATTAAAATCAAATTTTAAAGTTCAATATGGAAATTAGCCTTCCCGTTCACACTGTAAACCGCTATTTTGTTGTATATATAAATACAATTGCATTTTATTAGTATGTAGATATGGTCAACAGTCTTAATGATGTAAAACAATTTTATTAATAATTAAGGTTTAAATAAAAAATAAAATCATGGAGAATGTGACGTAAATAACTAAGGGAATTGTGACTTGAATAGTAATATAGTTTCGGTTACAGACATAAAAACCCACAATCTCCATTATAATAAGATATTATATAATATATATATATAGCTGAGGTAGAATACCTGGATTCAGGCATTTGCAAAAACATTTTACATGGTATTTTGTAAAATATATTTGTTTGTTTGTTTGTTTTGTTTTGTTTTACGGCATATGAAGCACGGTGGGTCATTTAATGACCGCAAAGTTTTGAAAGATTCGTAGCGATAGTTTGAAAGAAAATTTTTTAAACTCAATTTCTTTATATATATATATATATATATATATATATATATAGAGAGAGAGAGAGAGAGAGAGAGAGAGAGAGAGAGAGGGAGAGAGTGGGAGAGAGAGAGAGAGGGAAAGAGAGAGAAAGAGAATATTCAATATTTAGTCGGTGTAGAGAGAATATGCCAAGTAAAAGCTTATTCTATATACATTCACTCGTCCCCACCTTTCTCCTTGTTTCTGGAGATCTTTTTGGTGTCTCCCGTTTTTCCCTTTGAAATTTCTCTTTTTATAGCATATGTATCATTTTACGTCATCAATGCCCTCGTTTTGTTTATTGTTTATTATACTTATATATTTAATGAATCTAGTGACTTGACATTTCCACAACAATTTCAAAATAGTATCATTAAATTTTCTTTCAAGAACATTTCTTGTTTCCATAGCCTGTCCACATATCTAGCCATCTAGGCTTTGCTTTGGTGACACCTGCCAAAATACGTCAGTCATTCTCTTCGACAACGTCGTAATTTGAATTTCATTTTATCTATATTCCTATCTAATTCTATTCATATTTATTTTAGTATATATATATATAATATATATATATATATATATAGATAGATAGATAGATAGATAGATAGATAGATAGATTTTGCTGTATTTATAAGTGCTGGATATAATAGACAGAGAATATACTTGGTTCAAAAATCACTTAGGCGAGAAACTGACAATCTCCCTAGTCTAGCGCTAGTGAAAATGGGATCGACTCCCTCGCTGCCGGGCTGATACCGACCATAGGACACCCTGCCAACTTTACTACTTACTTATATATTATTACTATATTATATATTACTACTTATATATATATATATATATATATATATATATATATATATATATATATATATATATATATATAACTATAGTCTGGGATAGTCACCGCTTCAGCTTTCACTGGAATGGTGTGCCAAATTGCAGTAGTATTAGGAGAGTGCTCTATATAAAGAATAGAGCTATTATATAATATAATACAATAAATGTATAAAGGTATTACATATCTATTTATTTGATGGCAATAGAACAGTCACAACCTTAGGTTTCATACATGCAAAATCGCATGCATCCATCAGGTGACGTTGGTTCGAATAAAGGAAAATCGAAAAAATCGAAAAATTCAAAAGGTTTTTACGGGCATAAGCTTTTTATGATTGGATGAAGTGATATACGTATGTATTTAGAGTATTAGGGGATGCGCATGTGTGTTTATGGACAGTGCAAAGTATGTGTATACAAATCGGTGGGTTCCACACACATTCACATTGCTTTACTAGTGTGCAACGACTGAACAATATTGAAGTATGAGCGTTTGTATTCGCATGCATATGTGTGCGTGGGTGTGTGTATTTTGTTGGACGGATGTTGACATGAGATCTGTAAAAAAAAATGGATACTCTCAACGGTTTGGGTGAGGGGTGTATGGGTGCGGGTCGATACAATCATGGACATTAAATAATTTTAGTATTAAGGTTTCAAATATTTTTATACTGTGGGTGGGTTGGGGTATGAGTTGTGGAAGTTGGTCAGATGTTAAGCTAATTGGGGTTAGTAAAAGTATGTACGCAAATACGCACGTACGTATACGTGCACACACATACATACATAGATTGATGCACGCGCTTGTTCATACATCTATTCGTACGTATACACTCATATATAACAGTACTCGTACACTCATAGATAATAGTACTTACACATACCTAATACATCCGCATCCCCTGCATGTGTACCATATATATACACACACATACATATGCATATACACATATATATGCACATACCCATACACATACATCCATACATACACATATATATGCATAAACATACACATGCGGATGTATTAGGTATGTGTAATATTTTTATTTTTTATTAATGATGGTCATTATGTTACTACTTATCGATTTAGACAAAGTTTGACCTTTAATTAATTTTAATTCGTTTTAAAAACGTAGCAAACGATTTTTTGGTATACCTAGCTTAACATTTAAATGTGAAATACAATCTACTACAATTGTTACGATGTTTTGATAATAAACAAACATCTTTTTATATAATTGTTTTTAAAAATTACAATAACAAGTAAATGTATAAAATGATAATAAGATTTTAAAAGTAAAAATACGAGGTAGTTGAATAACTTATATAAAGTTTAGTGTTTAAAAACTAAACATTAAACAAATATAAAATAAACATGATTCTAATGTATGTAATTTGAAAATATAATTCTAATAATAAATAAATAGACAGATTTTTTAAAAATAAATCACCAGTTCCATTTTTTTTCCAAAAAACCGTTAAGATAAAAGGGCGTGTTTAGGTACCATCAATTTTCCCTGTGAAATTTAACCCCCCCCCCTATATTTAACACAATGAAACTTTCATAAAAATTAATATTATATTGAAAAAACTTTTCCATTCGAAAGAAGAAACATTAAACAAACTCCTGATGATTTAAAAAGAAATTTAAGCTTACGGAAGTAAAGAAAATTATGACTGAAAAAATAAGTTTTCATATTTGCACCGTTAAATCAACGAAAAATAAACGTAGCCAAAAACAAGTTACGACAAGAATTCTTTTTTTAAATTTCTATGAAAAATCAATTAATGGTCCGATTTTCACGAAAAATTCCATAACTATTTACCCTTGGATGTAAATATGTCTGAAAACACTCTCTGGTGTTCCTAATTTTTTTAGTCCGGTCATGGACCGGGTACTTTAGCTAATATATATATATATAATATATATATATATTTACCAACCCCTCCGCACGAGCAGGATGCGACACAAGGTCAATTTCTTAAGCGGAGTTTAACAGGTTTGAATTCAGAATTTTAGACCGGTTGCCTAACCAAGGTTATATATATATATATATATATATATATATATATATATATATATATATATATATATCAGGTTCCTTCTACGTGTTTACCTTATTCTGTTCATATCTCTCTATTTATTTATGTAAGTCTGTGCATATCTATGTTAATATCTATGTTAATATCTATCTCAGTCTTTCTTCTATCTTAATCTTTCCATATATGTACGTCCATATCTATCTAAGTTAGTTTATATCTATCTATATAAGTTAGTATAAGTTAGTATCTATCTATCTCTGTCCGTTCATTTCTATGTTCATATCTGTGTTTGCTTCACCCGGTATTATCACTTAAATATCATGTTCTCTTATATTTACTCCAAGAGCATTGCGCTTGGAATATGTCACGCGAGTATGCTGTTTTCCCCTTAATAGTTTTATAATATAGTATGGGAATTAAACCTGTAAAGGGATTAACTCTCACTTGTGGGGGAAATTACCGCAACTTTCAAGTTCGGACACTGAATGAAAAGACAAGACAAGACAAATATATTTAACAACAAATTTAATATGTATAAACAAAAAAAAAGGGAAAGATAGATTTAAGGATAATTTTTGCAAATTTTGGTGTGATTTGCGGAGAACTTAACTCAGAGTCCGGTTAAGAAAGTTCTTTGAAGTGAAGAATGACCCGCCAACCTATCGACAGAGGCGGGTTGAAATTTCGTGTTTTGCTGGTGACGAATTTTAAAGGTTGATTTTAGGGAAGCTGTCTTTGAGTTTGCAAACCCTAATTGAGTTGAGATGATTTCTGTTGTACAATTCTTTCAAAGTTGAATTTGTCGAATTTCAAGGTTTGCTCCTGGAAGCGAGTGGCAACTTATTTACCAATTCAGTCTGAGGGAGTTAACTCATTCAGGTCCTTACAGGTTTAAGCCGAACCGACCACTGACTGTTTTCTCGTTAACAGTGGGGATCGATGACGTAGCAGAAGGGCACTGGAATCTGGCGCCTTAGAGTCCCAAGGTTTTCCGGTTAAGAAATAGACACGTCATCTTTAATCAAGTTTTTATTGTGATTTTTAAAGGAAATTTTCATATACGTTTAAATTCGTGTTTTCTTTTTTTGACATATACTTTAGTCATTTTTTATTTGATTTTTAAAGGAATTTTTTTATAATAGTGAGGAACACTATATTTAAAAAAATACCTAGTTTTTTTTTCTTACATTTTTCAATATGGCGCCAAAGATGACCGCACAATCCTAAAAAATGGTAGATAGTTTCCTCAGGTTACCCACGGGTGGGGAAATTCGTGAATTATAGCAAATGATGTTGCATTCTTTGGGGGATCAAGTTGTCACTTGATCTCGAACAGACCCTAAAAGCCGTTAATTATTATTTTTTCACGGATAATGGAATAAGTTGACAAATACATTATTACATTTTATATTATATATGCATTTGCTCAACCCCTCTGCCACGAGCAGGATGGAACAATCAATTACTATACATAACTATCAACAACTAATATTATTTACTTTTATTCTATTTTATTTTCTTGACTTATATAACAAAAATACTGCATAATAAAATAAGTGACAACTAGCCCTTTTTATCAAAATAAAAACTATTAACAAGAATTAAATATACAATAAATTTTCTTTTCGTTCACTATATGAATATTAACCAATATAACTATTTAACTATTATAGCTATATTACATTATTTTCTTAAACTAAATCAACTAATACTAATTAATAAAAAAAACATGTGACAAGCCCAATTATTAATCAAACTTTCTACATCAATAACTTAACAAGAATAAATGTTCTTTTTTCTCTCAATATATAACTATTAACCACTAATGTTATATACCTTTATCTACTTCATTTTCTTGAATTAAACACAAATAACTCTTAATATCATAAATCATCACATCCTACATCTCTTTTGTTTTATTAAAATTTAGATCATCATCCAAACTCTTCCTAACACTTATTTACTATAAATTACCATACCACTAATATTTTATAAATTATTAAATAATTCCACATTTATTATATAACGCAATATTATATAACAATAAATATACCTAAAACCATCTTACGATAACATCAAAATAAAAAATAAAATATTAAAAAATTATCTATTATCAAAGTTAGGTTCTTTTTATTAATGATTACTTTTTTAATACTTCACCGTTTTTTTTTTTTGTTTTTTTTTCAAAACAATAACAAACTAAACTCCGATAAAATTTTCAACATGTTAGGGATAAATAATAACACTTTATTTTTGCAATACAAAATTATTTTCTACCATAACCCCTAGAAAAAAAATCAAATATCCAAATTCTAACCGTCTATTTCAGCGTTCCAAATGTGATTTTCAAAAAAATTCTCCGTTGTTCCCCAACGAATTTTTTAATTCAAAATAAAATTTCACTCTGATGAAAGTCGAATCTTCTCGGTGTGCGAAATATTTTCACACAGATGAACTGACCGAAACACATGTGTAAGTGATATTGATTAAATTCATCTTTTATTATCCATTCTATTCTTTCTTTTATTTATTCTTTCTTCCTCACACACACACACACACACACACACACACACACACACACACACACACACACACACACACACATATAATATATATATATATATATAATATATATATATATATATATTATACGTTCATCTATATCCAACTGTGAACCACATATCAAACCTGACCCTGGTCTATCTATCTCAGTATCTTCATATCTATCTACCTTAGTCTCTTTATATCTATCTACCTATCCATATATCTCTTTTCATATCTATATATCAAATTGATAGTTGGATGAGATGAGTAAACTGGTCAATAACCCTTTTTACTTCGAGGTCTTTTACTTTCGCTATCACCCTCACTCATGATTATATACGTGGCATCTTTCCATTGGACAAACGACTGACCTTGCCTCTGTGGTGCCATCCTCATTGTCTCAATCAAATTAGCATTAATTGAAATACAACAATAAGGTAACTGCATTTTTAACCGAATTCCACCGCCACCGCCACCGCCACCGCCACCCCCACCAATTTGCAATTAACTCTTATTTAATTAGAAGCGATTTTTCTTCTATGAGAAATCCATTTAATTTGGATTTAGCCATTCAATTTTATCACCGGTCTAATTTCCGCTTATTCATTATTCATGTGGTCCTTATTCTGAGGATTGAAAATTAGGGAATTTTTTTTTTTGGGGGGGGGGGTGAAGAAGATTCTTCAAAGTGCTAAACTAGAATTATTGGAAATGAGTAGCCTAAAAATCGAAATGCATACAATTTTATCTTTTTTTTTTTTTAAAGAAGTGGAGGGGGGCTTGATCTTTTTCGAATTGCTATGCAAATTACTTTTTATTTGTGCAAAAAAAAAACGATCGTCTTTTTTAATTAAGGAAGACAAGACTTCTATCGAAAGCAAAAAAGGCTCATTGGTTTTAATTGAATGTCCATTTCATGTGCAACAAAAGAAAAAGCGATTTCCTGCCACTTTATCGGCACATAAACCAATTATAATTTCCTAAGCTTTACTTAGACTGACACAGAGACTTTAATTTGCTTATAGTACACTGTAGGAATTATATAACTTACTTATCACGTTTCTCCCGTTTGGCACTAGGTGTAGTTACGAACAGCTTTATAAAACCAAAAGCCTAAAGATAAAATTCCCTTTCACTATTTTACTCTACTAGGTAACACGCACCAGTTGTGTTTCTCTTATCTACGTGGCAGGGGGGGGGACCTTGTGTTACACAGCACATATGCTGTAAGTCTTTTTTTTACCACAACCTCATCTCATATTAGGAAAATTTCTCTTGTACTTCTATGTATAAGCTTCTTTGTATCTTGTTATTTCTGTATCTCTTCTATTAAGTTTGCCCAGGCAAATAAAAAATGTTCTTGTTAATTTGTCGGGAATTGTTTTGTATACATATACATACATTGATATATATATATTTACCAACCCCTCCGCACGAGCAGGATGCGACACAAGGTCAATTTCTTAAGCGGAGTTCTGCAGGTTTGAATTCAGAGTTTTTCTTCTCCGATACTGGTTGCCTAACCATGGTTAAAAAGCCCAGTCTGCCCTACTATTTACCCATAGCTGGAGGGAGAGTAGGATTCATACCTTTCCCAAGGGTATTAGCGCTAAGTGAAATGCAATTACCACGTCCAGGATTTGAACTCGGGGCGACGAATCCATTTCCCATGACTTTAACCATTATACCACGCGCTTCCATACATGGATATATCTTACCAAAACTTAAACAACAAATTGTCCGGGTTTGTTCAATGTTAGCAACGATCTGTGGTTTCCAAACCGACAAAAATACGAAAACAACTTTCACACGTCAAAACCATAGGTCGCTCTCGCTACAACCCGTCGTTACTGAGTGGTTACCCTTCTGAGGACTGGGCCGGCTCATCACTGCTTAACTTCAGTGTTATGACGGGACAAAATGCTTTTAACGTGATTTATGTATATGACGGGAAACGAGAAGCAGTTGGCCGACGCGAGACGGCAGTCAGCGACGAAGCGCTTTGTGAACGACCAAACAAAAAATTAATTTTAATCCAACAAAAAACAAAACTAAATGGGAGTTGCGATTTTTTCAGCTGCAAAATATTTTGACGACGACGGCTTTTCAGCTGCTGGCCGAAGACGAAGACGAACACTGTGTTGACCAAAAGAAAGTTTGGCCTGCGAGAAGACGGTGGACTCGCTTCTTTTTGGTCCCCCCCTCAGCAGGAACTTGTTGACTCAAAATATCTATTTTCCCCCTCTATTTTTTTCCTTCCATAATTACTAAACTTTGCTCATTTGTTTGCTTTCATTTATTCTTTAACGGCGTATTTAATCAAAAGTTGATTCATTTCTAAATGTTTGATTCATAACTATTTATGATGACCGATACGAGTGAGAAGCAGAGACAAATTATAGGCGCCGTTCTCCTGTGGACACCTTATCAACGAACACACCAGTGTTGGCTGACAAGCAAAAACTTGTGTGTGGTTCTGGGTTGGATTGAAGAATAACCAGACCACATTTCTATGTGCACATATTACTTTATTTATTTCTCAACAACACTCTCATTTCACCCATAGAAATTGCGGGAATCCATTGGATCACAGACAGGTGGAATTTCGATCCACATCTTTGCGATTTATAGGTTGACTAAAGCCCTAGCCAACTCTTTTTCTTATTCAATCAACGGCCACGTTTTCAAACAGCCCCAAGGTCATCACACATCAATCAAACTTAGATGACCCAACGGGTTTTCCTTACGACCATTTTGAATTATAATACGCCGCTTGTTAATAATAGACTTCGCCAATTTATCATGTAATACGAATACTTTTGAAGCATCTATTTGGGCCCATAACATGGACGCCAATAAGTACTAACCACTTCGGATCATGTAGACCTGGTGACAGGACGCGGCGCGTACTAACTCCAAACCACTCGACCGGGATCAAGCTTTTTTGGTGTTCCAAAAAGGCGGGTTTCATATATTTTATATGAAATATAATTTATGAAAATTGACATGTAGTACAGTGGGAGTTCGTGTATTTTCTATGAATACTATTTTATAAAAAATTGACGTGTAGTACAGAACGGTCATCGATTGGGGCGTATCGTAGATTAGAGTGTGGGGGAGGTTTCTGAGACACTAATCGTGGGCCCTGGAAATAATGGCAAAGGTACTTCACATTCTCCAGAACTGGAGCCTCACACCAGATGCAGGTTTAACGTCATACCCATGACACCCTTTAGCAGTATTCTAAGCCCCGCCTACAGGGTTAGCTTAATCTGGTACATACAAATTGCTTGAATGAAGATGATACGTTTTGTGAGCAACATATTAGGTGGGAGATAAGTTACAATGTTTTGCCATGTTTATTTCTTCTGGAAGCAATTTCAATAAATAGTTCTGTACGAATTCCCGGCACTTGAAAAAACAGGAAACTGAATATACAGTTGAAAACCAATATTTCACTGGATACTTTGAACACACGCCTAATAAAGAAGAGCTATCAATATTTGTATTCCGACCAAAATATATCATCGAATAAACAGAAAACGAAAACGGAGAATGTTATCTGAGGCGCTGTCTCTACTGGCGCTAGAGAGAATAATTACTCTGCCTTTTGGTCAGAATTCTAAAAAGCAAATTTCTAATTACGTTAAACTTTTAGTAACGACTATCTGTTTGTTTGTTTTTGTTTTTTGTTCATTCTTGTTTGTATTTGTTTGTTTTTGTTTTTTTTTGTTTTTTTTGTCTTTTAAGAAATCATACCGATTTTCTAACTACTACTACTACTTGTTTTTCCATCGTATCCAATGATGACACGACGCGAAATCATTTTCCTCCAATTTAATCAGTCCTGGTTGTGTCTTGCCAACTGCCTATGGGATATTCAAGTCCTTCAGGTTTCTCTTATGTTGTCTTTGTACCTGAGCTTTTTGTCTACAGATTCCACGTGATCCCTCTCTCAGTTGGAAGTACAGATCTGCTTTAGTAGTCTGTCATCCCCAAAGTCTGTTTTAAGTGGCCACCACTCAGGTGCGTTGGACAAGTATTTGTTCTTACATGCCAGGGAGTCCAGTTCCTCTTCAGGGGATCCTGTTTGAAACATGTTGCCAACCAACTGACATTTTTAATATACTGCGCAAGTGACGCATGTAGTTGGCATGGGTATCCGCTTCGTATATCGTCCAGGCTTCCGCACCGTACAGGTGGGTTGAGAGAACTATGACACGGTATACTGCACGTTAGTTTTTAAGGAGATGCTCCTGTTTTTTTAAAGAAAAATTCCGATTTTACTAACATAGTAACTCTATCTCGTGATATTGAGCACTTTTCACTTTGTCCTTCACCACATTTTTCGCATTGACGAATCCCAATATATACTAGGGTAAATCACAAAGTAAGGCCTCTAAAATATTTTAAAAAATCACCGAAACGTTTATGTGTTTATTATTAATTATGTTACATTCATCTTAAAGTTTTGAAACATGTATCTTATTTTTCTACATTTTGTAGTCACTCTTGTATGAGGGAACAGTCCGAAAAATCTAAATAATACAAAATAAGGGATTATTTTTCAGAGAACCTGTTACACACAGTTGAACCATTCTTCTATTATCAGCTCATCCAAAAGTGTTCCTGGCTCTACAGAAAATCTTCATCGCTCATTCCAGTTACATGTGTAGTGGGGCGTTTGTGTCAGAACGTAATGTTCTATACTCTCCTTGTATTATTCTGCGATTGGTCTTTTGTAATCTTTGTTCTTCTTCTAGCGTCTGGAACTTGTCTTGGGGACTTCGTGTCTGGTTTTCCATTGGGGATTTCTCTTTATCAGAAGCCCTGGATCATTGGTAGTTTTTTAGATAAATAACGCCAAGCCTCGATTTTCTTTAGTCATATTTTTTCTGAAATCCCCACCAGACTACTGCATAGATTGAGTCGGCAGTGCGCTTAACGCGACTAACTACCTTCGGGTTCGGCCGATACTTAAATAACCAACTCTTTCTAATCTAAAGGAAGAGGCTTCTCACCGATTCTCACGGTATCCACCGAAAAGGGATCAGGGTGAGATCAACACTTGTCACTCAATCCTTCTAAGGCCGCCGGCTGTACTCATTCAGCCATTTTGGTTTCTACACTAACTGTACATTTTTAGGGTATTTAACAATTATGTAACAGTAAAAAAACCAGAGAAATTGACTTCTTTTATTCACAAGAACCTTCCCTACTTTAAACTTGACCTTGTGTCGTATTGCTTGCATCAGGTATCAAATGAAATCAAGTTATAATGCTCCTGCGACTAAACCCTCGATGTAGGGTCTGCTTCACCTTTTTGAGTGTCACTATTTTTTTTCACGGTAATAGAAAGGTGATAAAAATCATTGCTTCTTGTCTCGTTAATATCTTTTTATTAGAATCCTATCAAGTGTGTGCTTAATGGATGCTACAGATTGTTGAACCGTCTATTTGAAATCCTTGTGAACAATTAAAAAAAAACGCACATCGAACGAAGAGCCTTCCGTTCAGCACGCGACATCCATTTTCATTCAACGTCTTTTTCCGTTCCATCTAAATGGGATAGTGAACACTGACTGTTAGGGAATTAATTGTAAGAAATAAATCACTTAATTCGAGATTATATTTTACCGTGTGTAATTTAGAAACAAAAAATTAACTATTAAAACAAACACAACATCGTAGCGCGCCGATCAGAACACGCCTAACAAGATTGTCTCCAAGAAGAGTGTACATCCTCATTCGTGTTCTGATTATGATTACCTTGATTTTATTGATTTTTTTAACGGCATATCACCCGTTGGGTTATTTTGATGCCGACGGAGTCATTGTACGTGTCATTTTTACATTTTTTGTGTAATTCTTTTCTTAGAGTTTTTTGCATACTCTCCAATCTACTGATACTATTCAAATATTATATATTTGATATACATATTTACCAACCCCTCCGCACGAGCAGGATGTGACACAAGGTCAATTTATTAGCAGAGAGTTTAATACAGGTTTGAATTCAGTAGTTTTCCCCTCGTCCTAGGCTGGCTACTAGCCAGCGTTAAAGTAGCAGTTTGCCCTGCTTAATGTGTACGGCCATAGCTGTTGGCATTTTCACATAAACGCTAGATACCCTTGGGAAAGGATGAATCTAATATACCTCCAGCTATGGTAAATAGCAGGGCAACTGGGCCTCTTTAACCTTGGCTAGGTGAGCCAGTCTAGGAGGAAGGAAAACTCTGAATTCCAACCTGTTAAACTCTGCCTTAATAAATTGACCTTTGTGTCAACATCCTGCTCGTGCGGGGGGTTGGGTTAAAATATGATATATCAATATATTATATTTGAATAGGTATGCAGTAGAATTGGAGAGTATGCAAAATAAAACTCTTTAGAAAAGAATTACCAAAAAATGTAAAAATGACGTACAATGACTCCGTCGGCATAAAATAACCCAAGGGTTTGATATGCCGTTAATAAATCAAATAAATCAAGGTAATCATAATGCAGAACACGAAATGAGGATGTACACTCTTTCCCCCCTTGGGGGGGAGAAATAAACAAAAATTCCCTTTTTTTTGGGTTTTTTAGGCCGTGTTTTCTGATCGGCGCTACCGATGTGTGTTTTGTTTAAATAGTAATTTTTGTTGTCTAAATTACACACGGTAAAATATAATCTCGAATTAGAGTTGGAGATTTATTTCTTTACAATTAATCGCTAACAGTCAGTGTTTCACTTATCCGCATTTAGATGGAACGGAAAGTAGTTGAATGAAAATGGATGTCGCGTGCTGAAGCGGAAGGCTCTTCGTTCGATGTGCGTTTTTTTTAATTGTTCACAAGGATTTCAGAATAGACGGTTCGAACAATCTGTACAGGCAATCATTAAGGCACACACTTGATAAGATTCTAATAAAAAGGATATTAACGAGACAAGAAAGCAATGATGTTTATCACCATTTTCTATTAAGCCGTGAAAAAATAGTGACACTCGAAAAAGGTGAAGCAGGAGCCCTACAATCGACGGTTTAGTCGGCAGAGCATTAATAACTTGATTTCATGTTGATACCTGATGCAAGCACAATACGACAGCAAGGTCAAGTTTAAAGTAGGGGAAGGTTCTTTTGTGAATCAAAGAAGTCAATTTCTCTGGGGTTTTTTTTACTGTTACATAATTGTTAATACCCTAAAAATTATGTACAGTTAGTGTAGGAACCAAAAATGGCTGAATGAGTACAGCCTGGCGGCCTTGAAGGATTGAGTGACAAGTGTTGATCTCACCTGATCCCTTTTCCGGTGGATACGCGTGAGAATCGGTGGAGAAGGCCCTCTCCGGTTTAGATTAGAAAGAGTTGTTATTTAGTATCGGCCGAACCGAAGGTAGTTAGTCGCGTTAAGCGCAGCTGCGACTCAATCGTATGGCAGTAGTCCTGGTGGGGATTTCAGAATAAAAATATGATCTAAAGAAAATCGAAGGCTTGGTTTATTTATCTAAAACTACCAATGATGCCAGGGCTTCTGATAAGAGAAACCCGGCAATGGAAAACCAGAACGAAGTCCCCAAGACAGTTCCGACGCTAGAAGAAGAACATCAGATACCAAAAGACAATCGAAGAATAATACAAGGAGAGTATGAACATTACGGTTCTGAACAACAAAAACGCCCCACTACACATGTAAACTGGAATGAAGCGATGAAGATTCTGTAGAGCCGAACACTTTTTGGATGAGGCTGATAATAGAAGACTGGTTCAACTGTGGTGTAACAGGTTCTCTGAAAAATAAATCCCCTTTGGGTTGTATTATTTAGATTTTTCGGACTGTTGTCCTCATACAAGAGTGACTACAAAAAAAATGTGGAAAATATAGATACATGTTCAAACTTTAAGATGAATGTAAACAGTCATTAATAATAAACATAAAAACGTTTCCGGTGATTTTTTAAAATATTTTAGAGGCCGTTACTTTTGTGATTACCCTAGTATATGTATTGGATTCGTCAATGCGAAAAATGTGGTGAAGGACAAAGTGAAAAGTGCTCATATCACGAGATAAGAGTTTAACATCTATGTTAGTAAATCGGGAATTTTTCTTTAAAAACAGAGACATCTCCTTAAAAAACTAAACGTGGCAGTATACCGTGTCATAGTTCTCTCAAACCACCTGTATCGGTGCGGAAGCCTGGACGATATACGAAGCGGATACACCATGCCACATGACATGCGTCACTTGGCGCAGTATATTTAATGTCAGTTGGTGCATACATGTTTCAAACACGGATCCCCCGAAGGAACTGGACTCTCCTGGCATGTAAGAAATACTTGTCCAAGCGCGAACCTGAATGGGCTGCCACTTAAACAGACTTGGGATGACAGACTACTAAAGCAGATTCTGTACTTCCTGAGAGAGGGATCACGTCGCGAATCTGTAGACAAAAGCTCAGGTACAAAGACACATAAAGAGAAAACCTGAGGACTTTGTGATATCCCCATAGGCAGTTGGCAGACCATCAACCAGAGACTGATTATTGAGGAAAATGATTCGCGTCGTGTCAGTCATTGGATACGATGAAAACAGATAGTAGTAGTAGTAGTAAAATCGGTGATTTTTCTTAAAAGAAAAAAAAAAGAAACAAAAAAAAAAAAACAAACAAATACAAACAAGAATGAACAAAAGCAACAAAACAGATAGCGTTACTACAAGTTTAACGTAATTAGAAAATTGCTTTTTAAGGAATTCTGACGCAAAGGCAGAGTAATTATTCTCTCTAGGCGCAGTAGAGACAGCGCCTCAGATAACATCTCTCGTTTTGCGTTTTCTGTTTATTCGAATTGATATATTTTTTCGGATACGAAATATTGATAGGCTGTCTTTTTTTTATCTGGCGTGTGTTCAAAAGTATCCAGTGAAATAACTGGTTTCAACTGTAATACTTCAGTTTTTCCTGTTTGTTTCAAGTGCCGGGAAATTTTGTCGTACAGAACTTATTTATTGATATTTGCTTCAAGAGAAATAAATGCAAAACATGGTGTAACTTATGCTCCACCTATAGTTGCTCACAAAACGTAGTCATCTTCAAATTCAAGCATTTGTGTACCAGATATAAAGCTTAACGCCTGTAGGCGGGGCCTTAGAAATACTGCTAAAGGGCGTGTCATGGGGTATGACGTTAAATACTGCATCTGGTGGTGAGGCTCCAAGTCTGGAGAATGTGAAGTACCTTTCTTCCATTATTTTCCAGGGCTAACCCACGATAGTGGTCTCAGAAACTCCCCCCCCACACTCCCCCTAATCTACGATACGCCCCCAATCGATTGACCGTTTCTGGGTACTAATCACGTCAATTTTTATTAAAATAGTATTCATAGTCAAAATTACACGAATCCACTGTAACTACTTGTCAATTTCATAAAATTAATGATTCATATAAAAATATTATGAAGACCCGCTTTTTTGGAACACCAAAATAAGCTTGCTCCCGGTCGAGTGGTTTGGGTTAGTACCGCGCCGTCCTGTCACCAGGTCTAATGGTCCGAAGTGGTAGTACTTATTGGCGTCCCATGTTGGGCCAAATAGATGCTTCAAAAGTTATTCGTAATTACATGATAAAATTGGCGAGTCTATTATTAACAAGCCGGCGTATTATAATTCAAAAGTGGTCGTAAGGAAAAACCGTATGGGTCATCTAAGTTTGATGATGTGTGATGACCTTGGGGCTGTTGAAAAACGTGGCTGTTGATTTGAATAAGAAAAAGAGTTTGGCCTTAGAGGCTTTAGTGCAACTATCAAATCGCCAAAGATGTGGATTCGAAATTCACCTGTGCTGTGAATCCAATTGGGAATTCCCGCAAATTTCTATGGGTGGAAATGAGAGTGTTGGTTGAAGAAATAAATAAGAAGTAATATGTGGCACATAGAATGTGTCTGGGTTATTCTTCAAGTCCAACCCAGAACCACACACAAGTTGTTTGCTTGTCAGCCAACACTGGTGTGTTCGTTGATAAGGTGTCCACAGGAGAACGGCGCCTATAGTTTGGTCTCTGCTTCTTACTCGAAAAAAAAAAAACAAAAAAAATATCGGTCATCTTGATAAATACGTTGATGATTACACATCAACATTTAGAAAATGAATCAACTTTTGATATTAAATACGCCGTTTAACCAGGAATAAATGAAAGGCAACAAATTGAGCAAGTTTAGTAAATTATGAAGGAAAAAAATATAGGGGGGAAAATACGATATTTGAGTCAACAAGTTCCTGCTGAGGGGGGACCAAAAGAGCGAGTCCACCGGTCCTTCTCTCGCAGGCAAAACTGGTTCTTTGTTGTCAACACAGTTGTTCGTGCTTCGTCTTCGCGCACGCAGCTGAAAAGGCCCGTCGTCGTCAAATATGTTGCAGCTGAAAAATCGCAACTCCGCATTTGTTTTGTTTTTTTGTTGCTTAAAATTAATTTTTTTGTGTTGGTCGTTCACAAAGCGCTTCGTCGCTGACTGCCGTCTTTCGCGTCGGCCAACTGCTTCTCGTTCTCGGTCATATACATAAATTCACGTTTAAAAGCTTTGTCCCCTCATATAAACGAAGTTAGCCAGTGATGAAGCCGGCAGTCCTCAGAAGGGTAACCACTTTCAGTAAAACGACGGGGTTGTAGCGAGAGCGACCTATGTTTATGACGTGTGAAAGTTTGTTTTCGTATTTTTCGATCGTTTGTGAAACCACAGATGTTGCTAACATTGGAACAGAACCGCGGACAATTTGTCGTTTAAGTTTTGGTTAAGAAGATATATCGCAGTAATGGATAGCGCGTGGTATAATGGTTTAATAGTCATGGGAAATGGATTCGTCGCCCCCGAGTTCAAATCCTGGACGTGGTAATTGCATTTCACTTAGCGCTAAATACCCTTGGGAAAAGGTATGAATCTTACTCTCCCTCCAGCTTTGGTAAATAGTAGGGCAGACTGGGACTTTTTTAACCATGGTTAAAGGCAACCAGTATCGAGAAGAAAAACTCTGAATTCAAACCTGCAGAACTCCGCTTAAGAAATTGACCCTTGTGGTCGCAAATCCTGCTCGTGGCGGAAGGGGTTGGTAAATATAATATATATCATGTATGTAATATGTATAGCAAACAACTTCCCGACAATTAAAAGAACATTTTTTATTTGCCTGGGAAAAACTTAATAGAAGAGATAACAGAAATAACAAGATCAAAGAAGCCTTATACAAGAAGTACAAGAGAAATTTTCCTTGTTCAATTGAAGATACGTCTCTAGTCGACCCGTTGTGTGAGTGATCTTAAACTTGTGACACTCTTTTACTTCTATAACATTCGTCCACAATCGACATAATAAAAATATAAAATTATCTATTATACACTAGCCTGAGTGAATCAATGATTGCTTTTCTTAAGCGCAATTTTCCTGTTTCAGTAAATGACACTAAATGATACTAAAAATATTCCTTAGTTTTAGGACTGAGTTATGTTTAAAACAAATTCCATTTTTATTGGTTCTAATGGAGTCGTAATATTGCAAATAAAATCAAAAACTTCCTCCTGCCTTACCTCAAATTATGCCTGTCAACTTTCCCCCTCTCTATGTATATCTTGATGTACATCCTAACGTATGATATTTTAGTTTCTCAGTGAATTAAGAGAGGACCATTTGATCATGTTAAGTTTACTCAGTGAGCGATAAAAAGAGACAGAGACAGACAGACAGACAGAAAGAAAGAGAGGAGAGAGAAGAGAAGAGAGAGAGAGAGACGAGAGAGAGAGATTGTATGTTTAGTTTGTCCTAGCAGTGCAGAATTAGGATCAAATCTCCCTTTCTAAAAAAATCTACAAAAATGATTTTAATTAGTTTTGTTTGTGTTTTGTTTTAATCTCGACGTTTTTATTTTTTTATTTCAGATTTAATGGCGCTATTGCTCAAACTGACTTTTCCCTAACCCAATTATTCTATTCAGAGCTCAATGGTGACCAAACGGGGTAACGGTTTAGTCTAGTACTTTATATATAAGTGTTTCGTCGTCTTTATCAAAGTCTACCTGCAGCATTACAACACAAAGTCACATTGACTAGCTTGATTCTTTACTACGGTTGCCCAACCTGAAAAATAATGAAATTAATTACATAACCTTTTATACCACTCTATGTATATTTAAAACATATCTTAGAAAATGCTAACATTGTTTTGTTATTTTGAACAGAATAAAATCAAGACAGAAAGTAGATGTTTATTTAAATCATATTTAATGCAGATAAATTGTAATCAAATGACAATTCACTTGCTTAATAGTCATGCTGTATATTCCGTTTGGGTTATTGCTGTTTGTATTCGATAAGGTCTCTATCTCCACTTCATCTTGTCGATGGTCAGATATTTCCACTTTAGTTTCATCGCACACAGTTTCAAGCAATTTCTTTCTCAAAGAAAAAAACATCTTACCTCTATTTCACTCAGTTCATGTCGTGACAATTGTTGATTTGAGTGTTTCACTGACAACTTAATTTACAAAGTGATTGGCATTTTTTCTTTTTTCACGTAGAGAGAACCGTACGTCAGGTAGTTATTCGGATACAACGAATGCTAAGAGGCCAGACCAAATCTTTTGAAATTAAAATAAAAACGACAACAAATATTACAAGTGGTTTTACAGGGTGCTCTTTAAAGTCTGTTCACCACCTATAAATATTACAAGGATTAGTAAAAAAGTAATGCCATTCTGTTTTAGGATAAGTATATTACCAAACACAGGAACAGGTATCATACATCAAAATTGTGGATAAGGTTGATTAACACCCTATGAAGACTATGGAAATTGCGCTGACAGGTTACTATAAAGAAACAGGATAATTGTGGCTAGCAGCTAACAACTCTGAGTAAGGCCAATGCGAGTAAGCCAATCGCCTCTATTGTCGGACGTAAATTTCAACTTATCTCTATTGTATTTGTCTACTTTGCTGTGTTAATACATTATTCTACATTGCTTACTCGTCGTTTTTGTTTCTTATTTGACCCCTTAAACCCTTCACAACAAAAATGAGCTGGTTCCTGTGGATCTAATTCCCTACTTCATCACATAGGTGAGTCAAAAAGTAATACCATTTTGTTATAGCGACAGTATAATTACCAAACACAAGAACATGTATACATACATGGAAATTTGAAGCTGGTACCTCTAGTGGATCCCAATCATTACTATCTCCACATAGGAGTGAATAAAAAGCTAAGTTGGCCATTTTGTTTAGCGACATGTATAACATTACAACACAGGAACAATTGTAGCAATAATCGAAAGGAAGCTGGTCCTTGTGGCATCACACATCACTACTTCTCCACATTAGGTCGAGTAAAACATAGTAATCGCCATTTTGTTTAGTTTACAGGTATAATTACCCACACGAGGCAACATGTATAATACATCAAAAATGAAGCTGGTTCTCTGTAGATCACATCCCTAACGTCTCCACATAGGTGAGTCAAAACTGTAATGCCATTTGTTTAAGACAGGTATGATACCAACACCGCGAACATGACTCATACATCAAAATGAGGCTAGTCCTTGTGCGATCACATCACTACGTATCTCCGCATAGGATGAATTAAAAACAATGAACCATTTTCTTAGGACACGGTGTAATCTACCCACACAGGAAACAATGTAATCATACATCAAAATGGAAGCTAGACGTCCTCTGTGAATTACAATCATTACCCCTCCACATAGTCACTGTTGCTCTCAATAGCAATGTTCCACCTTCGAACGAGGCAATGTACTCTCAGCCCGTAAAAGTGTTGCCTGCCCGACATTTGAAGCCACTTTTTCATAACAGCTTTTCGCTTCCTTGTCACTAAATAATGTTGCCGCTCTTCGGTCCCCATGAAAGAGGGGTCTGAGGGGCAAACATTACTTCAGTGATCAGGAAGTGAAATCATGTAGTTGAAGAAGTGGCTCAAGAACAGTTTTCTTGCGCTGGTAAATATATACTGTCCTAAAAAAAATGCGCATTTACTTTTTTCACTCACCCTCGCTATATTGGTTACGGTCCAAATCACGTTAAAGCAACTGGTCACCGAAGTAAGCCAGATTGCTGACCCTGTCAAGTAGTTAGATGGGTCACAATTAAGCAACAGCAAGGCTACTGTAAATAACCACCATATCAAAATGCGACTTGATTCGGCCATAAATGACCGAAAAGGGCTTGATATACCGCTAAAAAAAAACAACAACAACCTACATATATTTCATTTAGTAAAAAATTTAACATATTACAATCTGAATTCTGAAAATGATGAATTTTAAAGATTTTTTTTTTTTTTTTGTTAAAATTAATTACCACAACTTATATATTATATCATCTAAACAAAAAAGTAATGCAAAGTTAAAAGCTAATAGAAAGGGTGATAAGACTATTTCAAACCACGCTGTATATTAAAAAGGTTCCAGAAGAGAAACTGCAAAATAACAGTCTACGGTAGATCAGATCAAATTAATAGATAATTGATTAAAAATGAGAATAGATAGTATAGATAGATAAATAAGAGAAATTAAGATAGATATGAGTATGAGTCCGCGACAAAATGTCGACAGATCTTTCCACGAACGTACATTTTCACCGAAACGGATCGTTACGACAGACATTTCATCGAAAAATTAAACAAAAACAGAATGTTTGCATTATCATGTTTTTTATTAAAATCTATGCTAAAAAATTCTTTGATAAGTTTATATGATTATAGTTTTAGTAAAATAACTACTTTCAAATAATCAAATGTAGTGTCATTTTGTCAGACATATAATTTACGTATCGTGTTTCTGCCGGCTGGGCGTGTTAGAATGCACCGACTGCACCTCTGCAAGGGTAGACTCCCCCCAATGGGTCCACCTGTTGGCCGTGGGCTGGCGACCCGTGATGCTTAAGGACGGAGTCTTGGTGGAATGAGCCATGTCAATTGACAGTTGCATACTCACTTAGAACCTTCTTAGCTAGACGGTCCGCGTCGGAGAGGCCGCCCTTCGAATCAATGGCGTTGCCAGGTCAAGCCTAGCATCTATATGATTTTTCCCAACCCTATTGCCTTAATGGCCAACCCCAATTCCCTTTATTATCATATGGGGTGCTAGAAGGCGGTTCTGAGGGTCTACATGTCCTGGGGAACATGACGTTAAACCTCTAGCTGATGCAGGCTTCAGTTTTGGGAGGTTTGGGGAATGTGGCAGCACCCTTCATCATCATTGCTCCCTGAGTTCCACTCTGACCTGGTAGTGGTAGTTCCTGTTAGGGTCCCATCTATGGGCTTCAAATTAGAAAACATGAGCTTTATCAACGAAATGTATTATCCATTAAAAATTATTTATTTCAAAACTTTTGTCGGCATATAAACTTGTTGTATACCAAATTACCAATAGAAGTATATCGGCATAAATAACCCAAGGGGTTAGACTTGCAGTAAAACACAACAAACCAAATCAAACCAACATTTTCATTGAAAGCCCTGCCACTACATTATTAACTGATTTTTTTGTTGTGCTAAAACGAATATTTGTCATCACCACTTTTTTAATAATATCCACAAATTTCAATTAATTATATGTCAGGGCGATTGTGCAACGATTGAAGCCAATATATTCAACTTTCTGTATTTTTTTAGATCAATTGTTATTTTTTGCGAGAATATGTGCTTTAATTGAAGTCGCGTACCTAAATTTTGAAAGTTAATAATTAATAATCTAATGAATTAGGCGGGGCCATACTATTCAAATGTAAGGCTAAACAAATCCGAGTAATGCCCGCCATAAAAAAATTAAAAAAAAAAAAAAAAATTTCATTAATTAATAATAATTCATTTCAAAATTAGGATACACTTCAATAAGCACATATTCTCCCAAAAATTGTCGGCTAATTCAAAACACATTGTTTGCTTATGTTTACTTCTCATAATGGTATTGATACAGGAAATTAACGTTATAATTCTTTTTGCTTATTTTTGGTTGAAGACCTGACGGTAAATGTCCGTTCGATAATATGCTTCGTCATTTCTTCGCACCAGATGATTAAAGCATATACCAATGAACAGACTGGGATAGATTAACACAGAAGCACACACACACATACACACATACACATTCACATACACACACACAGATATATATACACACACACATTCACATACACACACACAACACATACACACACACACACACACACACACACACACCACATATATATCATATCATTAATATATATATTATATATATTATATATATTATATATATAATCTAAAAAGTCCAGAGAAGAAACAGGCTTCCTTACGACATCAGAGTTTTATTTTAGGAAAACCGTGTGCCAGTTTGCAGAGCCCAATGTGTGCCTACTTAACGTTAGAGTCACAGCGCCAACACTTATAAGTAAAGAAATAACAAACAGACTTTAGAGATTTAGCTTTCATAAGTCTATTTCAGGGAGTAGACAAAGTGTCTAATCTCTCCCGATCTCATCCAGATTGCTGAATGATAATTAAAGAATTCATCATTCGCATCTGATGAGTCGGGAGAGTTAAGACACTTTGTCTAAGCTTCCATCTGAAAATAGACTATAAAGCTAAATCTCTAAGTCTATTTGTTATTCTACTTAATACTATAATTATATATATATATATATATAATATATTATAATATATATGATAAACAACTATCACTCATACATATATAAAAGGCAGTTTTTGTATGTAATGTCCGGAGGAGAAACCACTAAATAAAAAAAAAATTACGACAAAGCTAAATATCATATACACATTTCACTATCACCAAACTTATGAAATTTGATCTATAATTTTCCGAAAACATTAAAAATTAAAATTACAATAAAATAACATTAAACTTTCTACTTAAAAATCCCAGCATTTTGTAAATCTTCAAAAGGAAAACAATCAATCACACTTCTAACCCAGGAGGCTGCCGGGTAGCCGCTTCTAGTCATTAATATTAAAGGGGCAGTTGGTGCTGTATGTAATGTATCGTATGTATGTCCGCGGGGGAGAAACTACAAAAAATAAAACCAATTTACACGACAAAAGTAAATATATACATTCACTATCACCATATCTTGCTTTGAGCAAAAACTATAAAGGTTGATTTATGATCATTTAAATAGTAACATTATGATGTTTTCTTCTTTTTGCATTTAATATGTGCTAAGCTAAGGAAGTAAAGTCGTCGAGGCGGCCTAAAGTCAGTATCAGCCAGTCAGGAGGGGGTCTACCCTTTCAATAGCGCTAGACCAAGGAGATTGTTTTGGCGTCTGCAGGTGGAGCGCCACACCTTACAACCAGCTCCTACTTTACTGCACAGATCCCTGTGCTTACTCATACGCTGAGTTGGCGAGGACCGAATCGAACTAGAACCATTGTGGTTTTTAGACGAACGCTCACCGACTGAGCTAACCCAAATGCTGGCGGACCTTTTTATAGGGGCTTCACTGGCGAATAAACACAATGTCATTTTTTACACGAGGGATTTTCGTAGGGCATCCTACGAGGACCTAACTCACGATTCGGTAATTAATTGAACTGCAGACGTAACTTCCCGCTTTCTACCCAGGTGACGCCGGGTAGCTGCTTCTTGTATGAATATAATATACATCGTATGAAATATGGTAATTTGGGCATATATTTACTAAGCCTAATCAATTAACATTAGCACAAGTTAAATTAGACAAATACATGGAACTATAACACAAATGTGAGACATCTAGTGAGATCGAAGTGAGTGCGTAATAGGAAGTATCTGCAAGACTAACTTGTGAACCACTTACGCCCAAACGAGACGACCTAGACTAATCAAAACCTTCAAATAAAGAATAGCCTTCTGATCATAAATAACGTCTTATTATACAATATATGTGGGACACATATAAGCTCTTCTGTTCCTTAGATGACATATGTGATCCAATTAATGCATATACGAGAGGTCGAAAGAGTAAGTAGCGCATGTGTTTAGAGGACAAGATATAATGACCAACACGGGAACAGTTCCTACATCAAAATGAAGCTGGTTCCTCTGTGGATCAACGTACCTCACTTACTCCACATAAGTCACTGTTTCTGTCTATAGTAATGTTCCACTTTTGCAGGGCTGACTCAAAAAGTAATGCCATTTTGTTTAGACAGTATAATTACTACATCGGAAAAGTAATCATTACATCAAAATGAAGCTGAACATCTTTGATCCAATCCCTAGTTCGCAATCACATCTCATGTCTCTCTAGAAATGTTATATATATTTATTGATAGTATAGTATCCTTGTCCGAAAGAGTTCAGTTGACTGTTCTTTGGCGGCACTTTTTCCACTGCAGATTTCACTTCCATCGTCCACTAGAAATAATATTGCCCACAAACTTCTCTTTCATAGAGGCCAAAGAGATGATAGAGATCGTATACCTGTCCTAAAACCAAAAATGGGCAGGTACTTTTGAAACTCACCCTCGTACATTTAAGGTGGGCGAGCATTGTACGTTTGAGTGCTTGCGGCACATATATGCATGATAGCGTACTAGAAATATCTGTACTGGTTAATATATAAGTATAGGTAGTCTGCTGTATGTATGTGGTCTGAGTGTGTGATAGGTGGTCTTGTTTGCTTTGATGCCAATAAAAACTAATTGTAGTTTATATTAATGATAAATAATTTTATAACTTTCATGATGTATAAATTAAACTGGTAGAAGAATTTTCATCTAAGGTTCTAAATATATATGATATATAATATGTAAAGAATTCTATTAATTTCATAAATATTTGATAAACTGCCGTAAAAAGGAATTTCATTAATTTCATAAGTATTATAAACTGGTTAGAAAGAATTTTCATTAATTTCATAAGTATTGATAAACTGGTAGAAAGAATGTTCAATTATTTCATAAGTATCTTGATTAAATGGGAGAAAGAATTTTTCATTAATTTCATAGGATATTGATAACTGGTAGAAAGAATTTTCATTAATCATGTGTATTAATGAATGAACTAGTGTTGCATCTTCAGCCACTGACCATTCTATGATAAATATGTTTGCCATTAAGAGCAATTTAGGACGTTGAGACAAATCGAGTTAGTTGCTAAGGACTATGACATGACCAGTTGATTGATCTAATGGAGATGATCTGCACCGCCTTGTCCAATCCAAGTAATAGCGAGTGAAGTGGTTGCATATCACATGGGACAACTTAGTATCCGGCTACAGACTGCTCAGCCACCACAAACTCATGTCCTTGGGCATGACATGTCGACACCCCACGGCCAACAGGAGACCCCATTGCAGGAGGTATTGCTTCCCTCTGCAGAGGCACAGTCGGCGTATTACTCGTCGCATTAACAAGGAGAGAAGCGATCGCAATTAACCTATGAAAAAAGCTCCCCGAAAAAAACTTGCAAAAAATAAGAAGAATTGGAAGAATACTTTTAAAAAAATCAGTAAAAATATTGGGAAAGTATTGGACCAATACTGCAGACTTGCTGTCACTTAAGTAGTCTCTTGGAAAAAAAACATAAAGTAACTTATTAGTGCGGAGAATGTGTTTGGTTTGGTTTTGTTTTGCTTTACGCATATCAACCTCAGATGGCGTCATTTAATTGACCCGATAAAGTTTTGAAAAATCAATTCTTAAATGGTTAGAAATAATACAATTCTTGTTGTATCAACTCATGTTTCTCATTTAACCCATAGCATGGAGAACCCTAACAGGTACTTACACTCCAGGTCAGAGTCGGACCAGGCAGCATATGATGATGAAGGGGGCTCCACAATTCCCAAACCTCCAAAACTGGAACATTCACCATCAGAAAGCAGATTTAACGTTCATTCCCAGACATGTAGGACCCTACAGGCCACCGCCTTCTCACGCAACCCATATGATAAAACAAGGGATGGGGCTGCCACTAAGGGCAATAGGGGTTGGAAAATCATAATAGGTGCCTAGGGCTATGACTGACCAGTCCGATTGATCGGAGGGGGCCTGTCCGACCGCCCGTCTAGCCCCAAAGCATAGCGCGTAAAACAGTGCGAGTATTACAAGTCAGGAACTGCTTCATCCAGCTGCGGCTCTATACCTTAAACATCAATGGGTCGCCACCCACCGGCCAACAGGTGGACCCCATTGAGGGAGTCTTACCTCCTGGACAGTGGTGCAGTCGATGCATCGTAACGCCCAACGCACAGGACGGGACGAGAATCTTGGATCGAACACTCTATAATGATAAAACTATTCTAGTCGTGTTTAAGTACGTTTATGTCTATTTTAAAGTCGATCATCGAAATAATTAATGAATATATTAAAATACTGAAGAAAGTGGTCTGACTAATGAACAAAACTTCGTGTCATTTGGTCTTTCAGAAAAACTCATTTCATATTAGTGACGAGACTCAATGGACAACTGATAAGGTGATAAAAACAGTTGACCGGTCGTGCTTCAAGTAGCAGCTAATCTATCTCTAAAGTGATCATCAAAATCAATTAAATGTATATTTGTGTATTTGAGAAATCTTTCAATGTAACCGTACCACCACCCACCTACTAACTGAATATTTGAAACACCAACACTTAATGCTTAGACTGCAACTAAACAAACAAACCGACTTCTTTCTAAGTAAAAATATCATCGAAGAAGCAGGAATGCAAAAAAAAAACAGCAATTGGCCTATAATCATTTCCTATTTACGCGAATTTTTTTCTTTCGTGCTAGGCGTGTGATGTGTTTGAACTTGTTATTAGATATGGATAGAGATGCAGAAAGAAAAGGAAAAAGAAAAAGTTGCAAAAAAACGTGATTCTCTCTACAATCTGATCAAATCAACTAAAAAAAATGCCATCATGCAAAAAGAAAAATGAATTAAAAAATAAAACAAACAAAAACAACAACAAAACTAGTCTATAAAAATGAATGAATGCGGACTATTTTTTTTCTATTGCGGTAAAAAATAATATAAATGTATTCAACCGCGATCAAATAGAAGTGAATTGTAATAATCAGGCAAACATTTATTTCTAAACTAGCAGATATTTGTTTCTATATCTATTAATAATGGAGGATTTGCTTCCGGTTTTGTCTGTAACAAAACGACGTTGTCACTGCAGTACGTCACACTACCTAAAACGTCATAAGTGGTAGATTAAATACACTTCAAATATTTGAGCTGCGCAATCACAGTCCTCATTGTGTATTTTAAACAAGTTTGAATAAATACATAACTGGTATATCTATTATATAATCATCATCATTCATCATCATGTCGGGCTTTCAGCTGCAGGATATCCATGATAATCTCTTCCATCCGTCCTATCGCTCATCTTTCTCGGAGGTCTTCTATCCTATGCACGAAGCTAGATCAATGTACGTCTTGCTGGTCGGCCCACACTGGCTTTCATGTGCTGGCTTCCACAGGCAGTATGTCGCTATGAGTTCCCTTCATTCCTTGCTCCCAGCAGTGTCCCGCATATGTCTGGGTCCATCTTACTCTTGGTTATGGTGATATGTGTAGGTGGCCGTACAGCTGTTTTTTGTGGGTGATGTTTCCCGTCTTTGTTCAGGACACGCAGCATTCTTGTGCAGCTCCCATCTAGTTTATTCTCTAGTCGCTTAGTTAGGCGTCCAGGTGCGGGGGGGCAAAAAGCCCCATTACCCCAGTTTAGTACTGACACGACAACGCATGGAAGAACTGTCTCTTTTAGCTTGTCTGTTTTAATGGACCTCTATATAAGATATTTATTTATAAGCCGGCCCATACCTTCCTACTGCGGTGCATTAACGTCGTTTATTCTGTGGGGAATGCTTACTGCCTAAGCTATCTAAGATTGTACTAACCAGAAGTCTAGGAGTTGCTATCATGAGGTGTCGCTTTGTTTTTTAAAAGACATGAACTTCAGTTTTTATCAAGAGCTTCACGTAAAACAGGCCGATCATCGTTGCTGCTCTTTCTTGTCTATGATAGTGTCGTTGTGCAGATATCGTAAGGGCCAGGTCATCAGCATAGGTCCGCATCCGTAATAGTATGATGCGGGTATCGCCTTCTTCTTGCTTTTATTAAGTATGAGGCCTTTTTCTTTTATGGGATCTAGTGATGTTCTGAGTACGTAGTCTTAGGCATATGATGAATATATATGGCGCTTAGTGTATCCCCTTGGTGGACATGCCGGCGACAAATCAAAGGAAGTCTGCTGGGCGCCATCTTGGTATCGTTACCATTGCCTTTTGTATTATTGGTAGAGCATAATTATGGCGTTAACTTTTCCTTGGGTATGCCATATGCTTCAGCAGTATTTGCTACACATTTCCCATACGGAGTCAAATGCCTTTGGAGAAGTCTAACAAATAAGTAGGGTTGCCTCGAGATTCTTTGCGCGGACCCCTTCTATTGATAGGCGAATGGGCAGGATCTGATGTGGTTGTAGATCATTCTCTGGCGGAATCCGTTTTGATTTTTTCTAAGGATTTTTACTCTATTTCGGGTCGGACATGCGGTTAAGGAGAAGGGAGCATTTATATATCCTTGGCAGCTATGGCAGTAAGGTAATGCCTCTGTAATTCTTGGCGATTCTAGATCGCCTTTTTTTGAGGAATGGGAGAATACATCACCTCGTCCATTGTTTCTATCGAATGTTGTCCTGCTATAACTGGCATGCATAAGTCTAAGTAGCTAATCATTCAAGATTTCCTTATTTTCCAAGACCTTAGTCGGATTTCGTCGAGCCGCGGCCTTCCTATTCTTAAGCTTACTAGTGCTTTCATTGATTTCTTTCCTCGCTGAAGTCCCCTAGTTTAATGTCGCAGTTCGTTATTTGTTATTTTTGTATGTTCATTTCTATAGGTTAGGGGGGCAGCAATTTCTGGGGAAGTGGTCTATTCCATGTTTTGAAGTCTATCTATTTTGGCTTGTTTCGTGCCTTTAGCTTTGATCTAGTGCTACTTTTCTTGCCACTAATTCGTTCTCACAGTTTGCCATGCTTTCCTTAAGGTTAGTGTAAAATTGGTGTTAGTTGGGGGTTTGGTTTTATTGAGTTTGGCTGCTTGTTATATCGTTTCTTTGTTCCCTAACTGCTTCTGTCTCCAGGAACCAGAGTGTTCGGCTTTTAATTGGTTGTATGCACTCAGCTGCCGCTTCTAACGTGAAGCAAACAAAGTTTCGTATTCCTCGTTTGGTGTGGAGCTTTCGGATGTCTCCTGGAGGATATCGAAATTTATTTCTTTACTGATAAACAGCGTAGCGATTGTAATATCGCTGGTGGCAGTGTCGACAGGGCGTATCGTTAGATTTGCCTGGTTGTTTTTTGTTTCTACGTAGGCTAAGTCTGTATTTTTCTGTGACTTTCTGTGATCGCGAGGATACTCCTTCAAAGGAAGAATACGCTTTCCACAGTTCATTGACTATTATCCATTTTTTGTTTATTAGGATGTAGTCTAGTTGCGCTTTTTGCTATTTGGGTACGTGTATGTCCATGTTTCCCTTCCGTTTTGGAATTTAGTGTTTCAGGCAGACAGCCGTTCTCAAGGGAGACTCGGCTAGGAGATTCACCGTTCCTGTTTTGGGGTTGTGTAGGCCGAATTCTATTGTTTTCGTTCTTCCTATCTGTTGCATTCATGTCTCCCCAAATTATCAGTACGTATATAGTTTGGGGTGTCGTCTGCATAGGGAGGACTAGCCATCTGTAAAGTTGTTTCAATGTCCTGTTTCGTCGCTGACGTTTGTTGGGCTGCTAACATGGACTATAGTATGCAGGATGCCATTAAACGTGTACTCATGATCTTAGGTTGGATTTTTTCTAGCTGTTAAGGGAATTTCTAGCGCTCGAGGGCTGAGAAGCAATTCCTACACCTCCTATAGTTGCATTGACGAGTTTCCATGCAGATGCTGACACAACGTCCAGCCATTTCCAGATTCATGGTATTTTAGTTCTACGCACCATGGTCAAATCTGTGTTCTTGTTACACATATGACGTCTATATTATTTCGGCTGCGACGCCGTGAGTTCGGAGGAGTTGGCCTATGCTGTTTAGTGTTCTAACGTTAAAGGTTGCTTAGCTGGAGTGATTTTTTACATCTTAGTTAGGTGTGTTTATTGAATTTGGGTTCTATGTCGTCTTATTATGATATGCGGTTAGGCGTTTATGTCTTCAGTAGAGTGTGTGGTTTGTTGGTCGTGCGTGAGAGTGGCTGTGATTTAGGCTATGTGCGTGTATTTGGAGCCCCGTAATTATTATCGAACACTGGGCGTGTGCTCGAGCCTCAGCAGAACGTGTACTCTTTTACTGATAGGAGGAAGTACGTTGCTACAGGTTTCCTCAGCTCTGTGTAATGTCATTGAAAAGCATTCGCGTTAGTCGAGGTATATCCGATATCTATCGGTAGCTGTTTACTCATCAATAGGCGTTGGTCTTAGAAGATGAGGAGCAGTAGTTGCCTAACTGAACTGCGTTGATCCTGGCGTTGGACCCGCTTTGAGTTCCTTCGGCCAGTATCTTATGATGTACGCGTTGGCCTATTTAGGCCTCTTCGCCGCATCTCAATCCACCACGACTGCTACCCATGGTTTTTGTTTGCATGCTGTCGGGGTATGTAGATTATTTGCAGAAGAAGGAGAAGACATAGAGAAAGGAGAACAGGCGAGGAAAAGGGATCGAGGGAATAGACAGCTATAGAAATAAGTGTTAAGATAGAAAATAAGTCAGAAATACGTAAGAAATAAGTTTAAACTAGTATAAGGTCCACAAGTCCCCTCCTATATTAGCGTTAACGAAGGAGGAGCAAGTGGCGGAGAGAAGTATGGGAGAAAGAGGGGGCGATAAAAGTGTGGCTACACAGAGAAGGAAAAGTTCAATTTAACGCGCTACTTTTAGATAATCGAAACCATAAAATTCATTCACAGTGTTATTCCAACATTTTCTAATACACAATGGTAAAAGGTTTTAGAACCATACGCAACAAAATAATTATTTGAAAGTAAGGTCATTTAAATTCAATTTAACAAATTAAATCGTTCACCTTAATTCGCTTCGCTTTCGGGTTGACTTACCATCAGTACTAGTCAGGAATGACATGTAAATTCAGATTTATAGCGACTTAAAAAACTTAACACGAGGAGGTAGAGGGGGCCAGTAGACGAAAAATGAGACATAGAAGCAGAGAAGAAGAAAAAGAAAAAAAAAAAGAAAAAAAAAAATATATATATATATATAATATATATAGATTATATATAAATGTTTTTTCGTTTTGGCCAAAAAATTGTAGCATAGATTAATTTTTGATGGTACAATTATCTTGGTCTTTTCTTCTTTTTCAAATTTTTTTTCTCCCCGGTGATGTTTGGTAGATATATTTTTACAATCAAAACTATTTGCTGTTTTTTTTACACAGCGAGATTTACCAACAACGTTTGGTATATTAAATATATATATACTAGCAAATATATGCACCCCCGGGTAGCCAAGTATTGTAAGTCTTTAATATTAATAAAATATCTATTACATTAGGAAAAGCTAATGAAACTGCAATAAGAATGTAGATAAAAAATTTGGAAACAGAGAGGCAGTAAGCATTGAAAATAGAAACAACTTTTAAAAACTATTCATCATTTTCCCTTACTCCGTATTTCATGGTGTGGTAAATTTTCCAATTAAACTGTTTTAGTTAAATAGAAGAAAGAATAATATGAGTTATTCTTCTCTGTTAAGGATTTCTTTTAAGATTTATTTGAAGAATTTTTAGCTCATTTCAATAAGATAAACCAAACAATGGAATCAAAATAACCTAGCAGATATTTATTAAAAATCAATTTTAAAGTTTCATATATGCAAAATTAGCCTTCCCGTTCACACTATGTAAACCTCTATTTTGTTGTATATATATAATATACAATTGCATTTTATTAGTATGTAGATATGGTAACAGTCTAATGATGTAAACAATTTTATAATAATTACAGGTTTAAATAAAAAATAAAAATCCATGGAGAATGTGACCGTAAATAACTAAGGAATTGGTGACTTGAATTAGTAATATAGTTTCGGTTTACAGACATAAAACCCACAATCTCATTATAAGAAGATATTATATATATATATATATATATATATTATATATATAGCTGCAGTAGAATACCTGGAATTCAGGCAGTTTGCAAAACATTTTTACATGGTATTTGTAAATTATTTGTTGTTTGTTTGTTTTGTTTTGTTTTACGGCATATGAAGCACGGTGGGTCATTTAATGACCGCAAAGTTTTGAAACGATTCGTAAGCGATAGTTTGTGGAAAGAAATTTTTTAACTCAATTCTCTTATATATATATAATATATATAATATATATTATATATATATATAGAGAGGAGGAGAGAGGAGAGAGAGAGAGAGAGAGAGAGTGGGAGAGAGAGGGAAAGAGAGAGAAGAGATATCAATAGTTAGTCGTGTAGAGAGAATATGCCAAGTAAAAACTTATTCTATATACATCACTCGATCCCCACCTTTCTCCTTGTTTCTGGAGATTCTTTTTGGGGTTCTCCCGTTTTTCCTTTGAAATTTCTCTTTTTATAGCATATGTATCATTTTACGTCATTCAATGTCCTCGTTTTGTTTATTGTTTATCTATACTTATTATTTAATGGATCTAGTGACTTGACATTTCCACAACCAAGTCAAAATTAGTTTTCATTAAATTTTTCTTTCAAGAAACATTTCTTGTTTCCATAGCCTGTCCACATGATTAGCCATTCTAGGCCTTTGCTTTTGGTGGACACCTGCCAAATACGGTCAGTCATTTCTCTTCGACAACGTCGTAATTTGATTCTATTTTATCTTATATTCCTATCAAATTCTATTCATATTTTATTTTAGTATATATATATATTATATATATATATATTATATATATATATATATATATATAATATACTATATTATAGATAGATAGATAGATCAGATAGATTAGATTTTGCTGCTATTTAATAAGTGCTGGATATAAGTAGACAGAGAATATACGTGGTTCAAAAATCACTTAGGCGAGAAACTTGACAATCTCCAATAGTCTAGCCTAGTGAAATGGATCGACTCCCTCGCTGCCGGGCTGATACCGACCATAGGACACTCCTTGCAACTTTACTACTTACTATATATTATTCTATATTATATATTACATAGCTTATAGTATATATATAATATATATATATATATATATATAAAATATATATATATATATAATATATTATAACTATAGTCTGGATAGTCACCGCTTTCAGCTTTCACGGAATGGTGTGCCCAAATTGCAGTAGTATTAGGAGGAGCTGCTCTATATAAAGATAGAGCTATTATTAATATAATACATAAATGTATAAAGGTATTACATTACTCTATTTATTTTGATGGCAATAGAACAGTCACACCTTAGTTTTCATTACATGCAAAATCGCATGCATCCATCAGGCGTGACGTTGGTTTCGAATAAAGGAAATCGAAAAAATCGAAAATTCAAAGGTTTTTACGGCATATTCTTTTATATTGGATGAAGTTTGACTATACGTATGTATTTAGAGTATTGGGATGCGCATGTGTGTTATGACAGTGCAAAGTATGTGTATACAAAATCGGTGGGTTCCCACACATTCACAGTGCTTTACTTAGTGCTGCAACGACTGAACAATATTGATAGTATGAGCGTTTGTATTCGCATGCATATGTGTGTCGTGGGTGGTGTGTATTTTGTTGGACGGATGTTGACATGAGATCTGTTAAAAAAAATGGATACTCTCAACGGTTTGAGTGAGGGTGTATGGGTGCGGGTCGATTACAACATGGACATTAAATAATTTTGAGTACTTAAGTTTCAAATATTTTATACTGTGGTGGGCTGGGGGTATGAGTTTGGAGTTGGTCAGATGTTAAGCTTGAATTGGGTTAGTAAAAAGTATTACGCAAATACGCACGACGTATACGTGCACACACATACATACATTAGATTGATGCACGCGCTTGTTTCAACCATCTATTCGTACTATACACTCATATATAACGTACTCGTTACACTCATAGATAATAGTACTTACACATACTAATCATCGCAGTCCCCTGCATGTGTACCATTATAACAACACATCATATTGGCATATACACATATATATGACATCCCCATACACATACATCCATACATACACAATATATATGGCATAAACATAACATTGCCGGATGTTATTAGTATGATCGTAATATTTATTTTTTATTAATGATGGTCATTATGTTACTACTTATCGATTTAGACAAAGTTTGACTTTTAATTATTTTAATTCGTTTTAAAAACGTAGCAACGATTTTTGGTATAGCCTAGGCTAACATTAAATGTGAAATACAATCTACTACAATTGTATACGATGTTTTGATAATAAACAAACATCTTTTTATATAATTGTTTTAAAAATTACAATAAAAAAAGTAAAGTATAAAATGCATCATAAGATTTTAAAGTAAAAATACGAGGTAGTTGAATAAACTATATAAGTTTAGTGTTTAAACAAACTAAACATTAAAACAAATATAAAATAAACATTGATTCTAATGTATGTAATTTTTGAAAATATAATTCTAATAATAATAAATTAGACAAGATTTTTTAAAATAAATCACAGTTCCATTTTTTTTTCAAACAACGTAGAGAAAAGGGCGTGTTGAGGTACCATCAATTTTCCCTGTAAATTTAACCCCCCCCCTATATTTAACACAATTTTGAAACTTTTCATAAAAATTAATATTATATTGAAAACTTTTCCATTTTCGATGAAGAAGAAACATAAACAAATCCTGATGATTTAAAAGAAATGTTAAGCTTACGGAAGTAAAGAAATTATGACTGAAAAATAGTTTTCATATTGCCACGTTAAATCAACGAAAATAAACGTAGCCAAAACAAGTACGGACAAGAATTCTTTTGGTAATTTCTATGAAAAATCAAATTAATGGCTCCGATTTTCACGAAAAATTCATAACTATTGTACCTTGGATGTAAATATGTCTGAAAAACACTCTCTGGTCTTCCTAATTTTTTTGTCCGTCATGGACCGGGTACTATTAGCTAATATATATATATATAATATATATAATATTTACCAACCCCTCCGCACGAGCAGGATGCGACACAGGTCAATTTCTTAAGCGGAGTTGTACAGCGTTTGAATAGAATTTTAGACGGTTGCCTAACCAAGGTTATATATATATAATATAATATACTATATATATATATATATATATATATATTATATATCAGGTTCTTACGTGTTTACGCTTTTCTTTCATATCTCTCTATATTATTATGTAAGTCCTGTGCATATCTATGTTAATATCTATGTTATATTATCTCAGTCTTTCTTCTATCTTAATCTTTCCATATATGTACGATCCATATGCTATTAGTTAGTTCTATATTCTATCTATATAAGTTAGTATAAGTTAGTATCTATCTATCTCTGTACCGTTCATTTCTATGTTCATATCTGTGTTTTTGCTTCACCGGTATTATCACTTAAATATCATGTTCCTTATATTTACTCCAAGAAGCATGCGCTTGGAATTATGTACGCGAGGGGGTGGGGTAGGTTGCTGTTCCCTTAATAGTTTATATATATAGTTGGGAATGTAAACCTGTAAAGGGTTAACTCTCACTTGTGGGGGAAAATCTACGCAACTTTCAGTTCGGACACTGAAGAAAAGACAAGACAAGACAAATCATAGTAAACAACAAAAATTTAATATGTATAAACAAAAAAAAAGGGAAAGATAGATTAAGGATAATTTTGCAATTTGGTGTGATTTGCGGAGAACTTAACTCAGGAGTCCGGTTAAGAAAGTTTCTTTGAGCTGAAGAAGTTGACCCGCCACCTATCGACAGAGGCGGTGAAAATTTCGTGTTTTGCTGGGACGCACATTTAAAGGGTGATTTTAGGGAGCTGTCTTTGAGTTTGCAAACCCTAATTGAGTTGAGATGATTTCTGTTGATACAATTCTTTCAAGTTGAATTTGGTCGAAATTCAAGGTTTGCTCCTGAAGCGAGTGGCAACTTATTTACCAATGCAGTCGGGAGGGAGTTTAACTCATTCAGGTTCCTTACAGGTTTAAGCGAACCGACCACTGACTGTTTTCGTCGTTACAGTGGGATCGATGACGTAGCAGTAAGGCACTGGAATCTGGCGTTAGAGTCAAGCGTTTTTTCGGTTAAGAAATAGACACGTCATCTATTAATGTCAAGTTTTTATGTGATTTTTAAGAAATTTTCATATACGTTTAAATTCGTGTTTTCTTTTTTTGACATAATACTTTAGTCATTTTTATTTTGATTTTTAAAGGAATTTTTTATATAATAGTGAGGAACATATATTTAAAAAAAATACCTACGTTTTTTTTTTCTTACATTTTTTACAATTATCGCGCCAAAGTGACCGCACAATCCTAAAAATGGTAGATAGTTTCCTTCAGGTTACCCAACGAGGTGGGAAATTCCGTGAATTATAGCGAAATGATGTTGCATTTCTTGGGGGATCAAGTTTGTCACTTGATCTCGAACAGACCCTAAAGCCGTTAATTTATTATTTTCACGGGATTATGCGAATAAGTTACACAATACCATTATTACATTTTATATATATATGCATTTTTGCTCAACCCCTCTGCACGAGCAGGTGGAACAATCAATTACTATACATAACTATCAACAACTAATATTATTTTACTTTTATTCTATTTTATCTTGACTTATATATAACAAAAATACTGCATAATAAATAAGTGACAACAGCCCTTTTTATCAAAATAAAAACTATTAACAGAATTAAATAGGACAATAAATTTTCTTTTCGTTCACTATATGAATATTAACCATATAACTATTACTTTATAGCTATATTACATTATTTTCTTAAAACTAAAATCACTAATACTAATTAATTAAAAAAACATGTGACAGCCCAATTATTAATCAACTTTCTTACATTCAATAACTTAACAAGAATTAAATGTTCTTTTTCTCTCAATTAATATAACTATTAACACACTAATGTATATACCTTTTTCTACTCATTTTCTTGTGAATAAAACAAATAACTCTTAATATCATAAATTCATCACATCCTCATCTCTTTTGTTTTATAAAATTGTGATCATCATCCCAAACTCTTCCAACAGGCTTGATTTACTATTAAATACCCATACCACTAATATTTTATAAATTATTAAATAGATGTCCACATTTATTATTATAACGCAATGGATTTATAACAATAAATATACTAAAACCATCTGACGATTAACATCAAATAAAAATTAAAAATATTAAAAAAATTTATCTATTATCAAGAGTTAGTTGTGTTATTTAATGATTACTTTTTAATAACTTTTCACAAACGCGTTTTTTTTTTTGTTGTTTTGTTTTTTTCAAAACCAATAACCAAACGTTAAACTGCCGATAAAATTTCACATGGTTAGGATAAATAATACACTTTATTTTTGCAATACAATTATTTTCTACCATACCCCAGAAAAAAAATCAAATATCCAAAATTTTAACGTCTATTTCAGCGTTCAAATGTGATTTTCAAAAAATTCTCGTTGTTCCCCACGAATTTTTTAATTCAAAATAAAATTCACTCTGATGAACGAGTCGCAATTCTCTGCGTGTCGAAAATTTCCACAAGATGAACTGACGAACACATGTGTAAGTTGATTATTTGAATTAAATTATCTTTTTATTAGCCATTCTATTCTTTTTATTGATTTCTTTCTCCTCACACAACACACACACACACACAACACACACACAACACACACACAACACACACACACACACACATATATATATAAATAATATTAGTTATATATATAATATAGTATAATATACGTCATCTATATCCAACTTATGAACCACATTATCAAACCTGACCCTGCGTCTATCTATTCAGATCTTCATAATCTATCTACCTAGTCTCTTACTATCTATCTAACCCTTCCATATATCTCATTTTTCATTCTATATTATTCATTGAATAGTTGGATTGAGATGATAAACTGGTCAATAACCCTTTTTACTTCGAGGTCTTTACTTTCGCTATCACCCTATCATGATTTATACGTGGCATCTTTCCATTGGACAAACGCGACCTGCCTCTGTGGTGCCATCCTCATTGTCTCAATCAAATTAGCATTAATTGAAATACAACAATAAGGTAACTGCATTTTTACCGAATTCACCGCCACGCCACCGCCACCGCCACCCCACCAATTTGCAATTACTCTTATTTTAATTAGAAGCGATTATTTCTTCTATGAGAAATCCATTTTAATTTGGATTTATGCCATTCAATTTTACCGCGTCTAATTTCCGCTATTCATTATTATGTGTTCTTATTCTGAGGATTGAAAAATAGGGAATTTTTTTTTTTTGGGGGGGGGGCGTGAAGAAGATTCTTCAAAGTGCTAAACGAGAATTATTGGAAATGAGTAGCTAAAAATCGAAATGCATACAATTTTATCTTTTTTTTTTTTTAAGAGTGGAGGGGGGCTTGACTTTTCGAATTGCTATGCAAATTACTTTTTATTTGTGCAAAAAAAAACGATTCGTTCTTTTTTAATTAAGGAAGACAAGACTTCTCATCGAAAGCAAAGAAAGGCTCATTGGTTTTAATTGAATGTCATTCATGTGCAACAAAAGAAAAAGCGATGTTTCCTGCCACTTTTATCGGCACATAAACCAATTATAAGTTTCTAGCTTTACTTTACGACTGACAAGAACTTTAATTTGGCTTATGTAGTACACTGTAGGAATTATATAGACTTACTATCCACGTTCTCCCGTTTGGCACTAGGTGTAGTTACGAACAAGTTTATAAAACAAAAGCCTAAGATTAAAATTCCCTTTCACTATTTTTACTTCTACTAGGTAACACGCACCAGTTGTGTTTCTCTTATGCTACGTGGCAGGGGGGGGACCTTGTGTTACACGCACATATGCTGTAGTCTTTTTTAAACCACAACTCATCTTCTATTNAGGGCGATTAATCCAACAAGCGGGGACTGTTCAACAAGAAGTAGCCAAGCAGTCTCACCCGGTGTCTCATGATCACGTGAACCTTTTTCTTTTGCCTCGGCTCTGTGCACGGAAAACGTGATGCGCTATTTCTAGTTTAGTTTTGTTCGACTCACTGTTTAGAACAAAAAATACCTTTTTCTATTCTTTAAGTAATAATGCGAATGTTACGTATGTCACTGGTCAGCTGGTCACATGTTTAACTTACTATAGAGGACGTAGCTCAACATATCATACTACAGGTTTAAAATCACGTTGAAAGACCGGTTCTTGGTAGATTACGAAGGTAGAGCGATGCTTAGATTGGGCGACCTTCTAGCACAGTAGTTTACTGTAGTAACCAAATTCTCAAGGAATTAATTTGGCATTAATGACCGAAAAGGGGTTTATAGACGTTAAAACAAAACAACCAACGAACCAAACAGATACATTTGGAATCAAGTCGACTCTGGTGAAGCAATCGAAAAAACCCCCAGGACTGAATCCAGACTGATATTTTGGATTCCCAACTTTTAATTATGCGATTGTTTTCGAAGATTTTTACGTATGTTTGGCACAATGTTTTGTACTGATAATATTTTTATTATTTTAAATACACTGATAATAAGCAAAATAATTGCGAAATCCAGCGAATGTCATTCAGAAATAGAAATAAAGTTTGTCGGAATCATACGAACTATCGTTAAACTTCTAAAAGATAAGCTTAAATATAATGCAATACTTAAATACAGTGATCAATTAAGTTTTTATTTAGTTAATTATTGTCTAGTATAGGTAGCAGATGCACGTAAAATGGAATCTCTGCCAATAGAGGAACAAGATTGTGTTCTTGATGAAATTGTGTGAGTATTATGAAATACTTGATACCAAAAATGAGATCTTTTACTTGTACCATTGTTTAAGGAAATAGCATCAAGAGCGTCTACTAAAATGACTAAAAATCCTCTTTTCTCATAATTAGCCTTAGAAACGAGTATTTTTGTGCATTTTAGTAGACGAATTTGATGCTATTTTCTCATATAATGGTGCAACTAAAAGATCTCATTTTAGTATCAGTCATTCAATATACTAACACACAAACTTTCGCATAAATGGACAATTTGATATTTTAAAAAAGTGAAAAATCAACATGCCCTATTGGGCATACCAATGAAAAGGAATCATGGTTCCAACCCAAAAGAACTGTCAATTGAAACAATAGAAAGTAGTAAAACTGATTTAAGAAGGCAATCCACAGACAAGAATTGTCCGAAAAAGCGTTAGTTGTTCCCAGTCACCTCATCAGGTTTTTATGAGCCAGAATGTCTCTGGAATTAACGGAAATTGCTAGCGTCTGTTACGTGTAATGCTTGAGGTCGGTTCACATCTTATTATAATGGAGAATGGCATTTTCTGTCAGTAACGAAACTAATTATACTCAAGTCACAATTCGTAGTTATTTACGTACATTCTCCATGATTTATTATTTATTTAAACTTCTTAATAAAAATTGCTTATATCATTATACTAGATACTGGCAACTGAGCTAAAAATGGTTTGACAAATGATTTAGCCCCCCATACAGAAAATATTTTACCAAAAAAGGGAATATCGATTTTAATGAAATTTTCAGTGATTTATTATCAATGAATGATCTTTATAATGCATTATTTATTTTACTTCGAAAAACTTTCTTCATTTTTTTCAGGTACTTAGTTGACCCCCCCTTAGTGGGGGCTAACCTTTTTTTAAAGTTGGTTTTTTAGTTTTCTAATTACAGTATAAAATAATGAATTTAAAAGACCGAACTTATGAATAGAAAACAAAAACATTTTTTTACGGAGCTTTTCTATGGAAATCCTACCTCTATTCAAAATGAATACCACCCTTTTCCTGTATGAAATTAGATGACAATTTATGATTCCAGATTGTCTGATATATGTCTTGGTTTATTTCCCATACAAATACTTCGGGACTTTACTTAGGTTAAAAATTAATTTTTTATGATGTTTTTACATTTATTTTTTCAATTTTTGGTACTTATGGTCCAAAAATGAAAAATTAAAATGTAAAACCATAATAAATCATTAAGTTTTGGAGATTCTTTTTTACTCAATTTCGATAATATTAATTGGCTATATCTTATAAAAGAAAAAATATACAGTTTGATATTTTTTCTGCGTAAAAAGAGGGGGGGGTACACTTTTCAATTAGATTTTTCTATCAATTCATTACTTTATGTGTCTGAAAATAAGGTTTCATTAAATAGATATTTATTTCTAGAATCTAAAAATATAACATTTTCAAATTAACATCAAAATTTTTAGTTAAATTGAATTTTATGTATTAATTTTCATAGCAAAATACTAAATTAAATTTTTGAAAATAAATAACAGTCATTATAATTCATTAATGATAATCAATACTGAAAATTTCATTAAAATCGGATAATTACCTTGATTTTGGATTTTTTTTGCAATCACGAAGCTTACATAAAAAATTGTAACAAGCGCTTAAAACCATTTGAAAAAGAGACAGAATGGCGTATCGCATCGAAAACTTGACCAAACAACATCGTTGTAATCTATTAAAATAAACTGCATATGGTAATGATATTTTTCTTTTTTTAATGATGGTCATTATGTTCTAATCATCGATTTAGACAAGTTATGACCTTAATAATAGATTTAATTTTTTTAATTTGCTGTTTAAAATTGTAGCAGACGACAAAAACTGCCAGTCCCTAATTAATACTATTGAACTTATACTGATAAAAAAGTAATGTATTCTATATATACAACAATATAATGTTTACAATATAATGGAAGCGCTAATTTCAAATTTGATAGTAAAAATGAATTTTAATAAATAATGTGCTTGCTTATTATGATTTCGAATTGTTTGGTTTTATATTAATGATATGATTAAAATCACTTCAATAATTTTAAAAGAAATCCATTAACAAGAGATAAATAACTGTCATTTATTCTTTACTTCCTAATTTACTAAATAGTTAAATTAGAAAAAATTCACAATGAAGACGGGAGTGATGGAAGAGTAAGTTTTCAGTTGTTCTATTTTTCGACTATACCCTCTATTTCAAATCTTTTTATCTGCATCTTATTTAGTTTCATTTTGCTTTCCTAATTAGATATAATATTTTATTACATTAAAACTTAATACTTGCATTCGGCGGGTGCAATATATTTGCTAGTTTAACTAATATTGGTTTGGTTTAACGGGTATCAACCTTTGGTGTATTCATGCCAAATCGTTTTTTTTGATAATGATGTGTATAGAATAATTAGTTATAATGGGAGTTTGTTTTAAACTGTTAGATTCGAGACAACAGTTGTTAATATTATGCCTTTACAGGTGTAGGATTTATTTTCGTATCTTGCTGGAAGTTGTCTGCCCGTTAGTGTCGCTGGTTCCGCTAGGGGCCTGGTGTATCTTAAGCGGCTTGATTTGAAACTTCCCTCCTCATTTCTGTGCTCCGACATACGAGACACAATGAGTAGTTTATGACTACCCCTTTCTTGTTGGGGCTTCTGGCCCCCCCCCCTTACATTACTGTAAGGTGATTTATACAGCATTGGACTTTCTAGCTCATGTCTAGTTGCTTTATGTTATCCTTTTTTACATGTACTTAATATTACTTATGCATGTATGTAATATGACCTGTATTCTGTGCTGTTATATAAAAATGTTTTGTCCTCAACCTGCTGTCGAAGTTCGTTTGCGTTCCAACGATTATGACTTTGTCATAACTTTGAACTTACAAGGTTATTTTTAAAACTTCATTTTTAATCTATTACCCATAGCATGAAACCGCCAACAGAACTCGGGTAGAGTGCGATTTGGGAGAATAGTTCGTTAAGTTAAATGCCACCCTGGTCAGTTGAAAAAGGGTTAAGTGAGAAGTCCTAGTTTATGGAATCCTTTCGCGTAAGTGTATAAGTCCTATCCTGCGAAGAAGTTCGATCCGCCTTTTCTCCCCTTTCCTCTTCATGGCGTATGTGTAAAGTCCAGTGATTACAATCTATGTCTGTCTCCACGAAGGTTCAAAGTAAGTATGTAGTGTTCTCCGTTTAAGTATGAATTAAACAACAGAGTATGCCAGGGATGGCCAAGGATGATCACATAGTTATCGTCGAGTCTATAAATAAAAGTGTGCATCTAGACACACCTTAATACAAAATTTCTCAACAATAGTATGAAGGGTTTACTCCCCAACCTCAGAGTCACCACTAGATGAGTTTATGTCATACTCAGACACTAAAACCCTCAGCCATTGCCTTCTAGCCACTATATGATAAATAGAACAAAGGGTTGGGACAATTATATAGGTATTAGGACTTAACGTGACCAGCGATTATCGGTGAATTGGCCTCTCCGACCGCCGATCTACCTAAGTAAGGTCGAAAGTATTTAGTAGTAGAATAAAACAGACTTAATATCAGACAATCTAGAACCATAAATTGTCAATTAAAGATCACACGGGAAAGGTGGTATTCATTTTGAATAGAGTAGGTTTGCAACGACAATGGGGTTCAACGTTTCCTCAACGATATGCGGTTAGCTGGTTATGACAATCACTCCACGGCGCCTACAAAAATGCGATCTACCGAAATGGCAATTATGTAGAAGAATAGATTGCATGTTCAATCTTAAATGGGGAAGCTCACTTGACAATAATCAAAAACGTTTCTGTATATTTTGGAGACCTTACCTTTGGGATTACCCTCGTTTAACCGCGCGGTGAGAGAATTATTGGGAAACAGACGACCATCGTCTGTTACTTCACTAATCGCCAAATTCTAACTCAATCCTCACATGCTTTTCCACTTAGCCCAATCAAAAGTTCAGCAGCTAACCAGTGAAAGGTAACTGTGTTGACAATCACCTTTCTATAAACGGTCATTCTATGGATCAATAGTAACTTTCCATTTACAAATACTTATTCAAATTTCTACACTACATCACATTCGTAGGCGACCCACAGTCTATATAACACATTATTGGCCCTTATTTCATGCATTAACCCAATTAACTTCAATAAATGTTTCTAGGAAGTAGGAGTTGTGAATTTGTATGGTGTCATGCTTTGAGATGCACTTATTCACCATGATTGTCATTGTTAATTGTTTTTCAGCAAATGTAGATTTTCTCATATGATCTTTAGGGGGTTTCCCTTATGGTCGATAGCAATGTAGGAATAACTGTTACGTCCTTAAAGAGAATAAATATACGTTTCAGGAATGTAAGACAAAGGGAAAGCACATGTACCTTTAAACCTATTTCATTTACATACCAAACTCAACGACAGTCAATAAAACAATACTTAGGAGCTGTACTTACAATTCAGAATATGTCCCTCATTGAGGGGGTGTCAGGTCGAGTCTTCAGTTATTACGTCCCTCATGAGGGGAGTTCTATCGGCAAAAGTCTAAGATAGCGCTCGTTTCTACAGGCTTCCTGGTTGTACCAAACCGTAAAGAGCTTCTCACCGACCTGACAAGGGACGTTACTTACTACTCCTGTCCCCGAAGGCACAGGCAGGTTCTAGTCCTTACAACAGTAATCGACTTTGCTAATGTTCCGAAGATCAAGATCTACAGGCTTCCAATATGTTGGGTTTATTGATTTTTACTATAGATTCTTCAGTTTTAGTTTTATTTAAGCTGATGCTTCAGGTTGTTCATGATGCTTCTTTTTACCTTTTTTTATTTTTCTCTGGTAGACGTTTATTTCACTTAGCTATGAAGGTTTGATCTGGGAAATTGAAAGGCTATGATCTTTCTTGGATTTGTTTCCAGGACTCGTAGAGGGTACCCCCCCCCAAGCTTCTAATATTTTTTATCAGGAAGAAAAGAGATAAAGCTAGACACCCTTGTTATTAACACAAAATAGCCTGCCTTTACTCTAATGTAAGCAAGCATGTCGTTTCAAACAGTGGCCATGCTGCCTTATGTCAGTTTTTTTGAGATGTGAGCATTTCAAAAGAAGTTTTTCCTGTCCTTCAATTTAAAGACTTATTCTTATGTAAGCTGAAGTTCTACATCATAGTTCCATTAGATCTTAGATATTTTGGTGTCTATTATACACCAAGTCATTATTTATCTTAATTTTAGATGAGGCTTAATGTGTATAATTTTGATTTTTCGGACTGTTTCACATCTTATGTGGTATGTAAAACGTTGGATTGACACATCACAATAAAGATGAGGACAACAGTCTGAAAAATCAAAATCAATAAACATCTAGTCATTCAACTGTATCATTTTGGTCCTGAATTGGGTGCTGAAAAATCTTTGCTTTATACTTATCTAAAACTCTTAAATTGGAACGAGTAAATTCCGTCTCATTGTCCGTTCTCATGTTTTAATCAAACCACATTCTCCGAGTTCTATGGCTGTTAACTCATTTCAAACACCACTGTTCTTGTAGATGCAGAATCTCCTCCTTTCAACAGATCTCTTGCGAGACGTCTTCGCTGGCTCAGTCATGCCATACATCGACACCTGGTGACATCATCACGAATCAATTGAACCGTACGCCTCAAGGATAGAAGAAACACCAGAGGGTCAACTGAAAACGGCTCAAAATGTCAAGCAAGATACCGAGTTGATCTGGGCAGACTTTATGGAATTCGTCGATGGAACCGTGCATGATCTGCATTCATTGGATAGGTGAATCTTTGGGAGGAGCCGCTCAATCGACTAAGTGTGAATGTCGCAGAATAACAATAATCAAACCACAGGGTGCCAATCATCTTTCGAGAGTAGTTAGTGTCTGAATTTGTTTTTTAAGAAAAATAGACAGTGAGACGTCTCCAGTTGTCTCTTACAAAAGTATCGCAATATTTCGATTCGTTTATCGAAATCAGTCCTATTGGACCGCAAAAATCACCATGTACCAATTCGAGTGCACCGGTTTGTTTTTTTAAATTTACATTTATGCGATACTAGCAACATTTTATCCCAATTCAATCACAATTTAATATCTTGATTATCTATCTTCTAACTTTTAACGTAGTTTTCTAATTTTACATATGTCTTTTAGATGTAATGCCTAAATATCAAACCCTTTTCTTCAGAGAATGATTCTTTCAGTTTTAATACCATTACGAAATAGAGTCTTCACTTTTCTTAATGTTGCATTCTTCCATTAGGTGATATCAGTTCAACGGGTTTGGTGAAAATTAATTGAAGCACCTTTATCTGTAGCCGACTGAACTGAAAATATATTCTATATAAAGGGATATAAAAGGCATTCTGAAATTATTTGTCTTTCTTTGTCGTTTTTGAGGAAAATGACGAAATCCATTTAGCGCGACATTACCATTATTATTACTAATTCGATATGGTCAAATTTTGATATCAACTGATGAATTTAGATTATCCGTATTAGCTCAGTCGGTAGAGCGTCAGCCTAGGAACCTTAAGGTTCCTGGTCGATACCGGCCCTCGGCCAACTCAGCGCAAAAATAATTCCTGGGTTAGCGTTAGTGTAAAGGGATCGACTCCCTCGCTGTCTGTCTGATACCGAGTTTAGGTCACCCCGACGACTTACTTTATATGAGTTGTCGCTCCATAGTCTACTAGAATATACATGAATGAGAGTTCAAATTCTGAACAAGGCTGTTTGCATTTCAAATAGCGCTAATACACTTGGGAAAGTATGAATCTAACTATTCTCCCTCCCCTGGCTATGAGTAAGTAGTAGGGGGACTGAGCGTTTTAACCTGGGTTAGGCAAACCAGTCGAAGAGAAGGAAAACTCGGTTAAATTCCGCTTAAGAAATTGACCATATGTCACATCCTGCTCGTGTGGAGGGTTGGTAAATACAAACATATTACTGGAATTCATTCAAAATTTTCAACATTTTAAGAAGTACTCACCGTGAAGAAGAAATTGTTTTTCCCCTCATGTCATCAGTTATTGATTTGCTGATTTTTTCCCCTTATAGTTTAGAATAGACTGACTGTATATCCTGCAGGTGTGTTTTTGTGTGTGAGAAGCGTAAAAGTAAGTAAGTAAAATCTTAATGTCGTATCAGCCAGACAGCGAGGGAGTCTATCCCCTTTTCACTAGCGCTCGACCAAGGAGATTATTTTAGCATCTGAGTTGGAGCGCCACACCTACCATCAGCACCTTACTTTACCTCACAGATCCCTGTGCTAATCATATGCTGAGTTGGCGAGGGCCGGTATCGAACCAGAAACCTTGTAATTCCTAGCCAAACGCTCTACCGACTGAGCTAAACCGGTTGGTTGGTTGTTTGGGTTTTACGGCATGTCAACCCTTGTAGGGTCATTTTATGACGTTTGTTTTTCCTTCTTCATGGATTCAATTTTTAAAACCCAAATGTTTTTAAAACACATTTTTGCAAACTTATTTTCTATTTAACCATAGATGGAACCCTAACAGGTAATACCACTCCGGGTCAAAGTTGACCGGAGCAATGGTAATAACCTCCAGAATTTGAACTTCACCATCAGATAGAGTTTAATGTTATACCCAGGATAATAAAAGCCTCTGCCATCGCCTTCTATCATATATATGATAAAAAGGTTGGGGTTTGTCATAAGGGCAATAGGGTTGGAACTATCAAATAGGTTCTAGGGTTTGATATGACCATCTCATTGATCGGAGAGGCTTCTCCGACAGCCCATCTAGCCCAATTAAGGACAAAAGTGAATGTTGCATGTCATTGATTGCTCAGTCACCTGGGTTCCACCCTTAAGCATTACTGTTCGCCACTCACGGCTAACAGGTGGTCCCATTGGGGGAGTCTTACTCTTCTGCAGAGGTGCAAGTCGGTGTATTCTAAAGCCTCAGTCAACAGGGCTTTGTGGTCCAGAGTTTGGCACTAAATTGAAGCTGTTTGTGAGGCTCCATTTCTGAAGATATGTGAGTGTGATATATCTCTTCATTACCATTACTCCCAGGTTCACTCGAACTCGGAGTGGTAGTGCTTGCTTTGGTCCCATATATGGATCAAAAAATCAGTTTAAAAACACTGGTTTGCAAAAAAATATTTTTATCTGAGGCAAGAATGTTAATAGGTGGTTTTTACTAATTTGGTGTGCTGAATTCAAATTTATAAGCAGTTTGCTATATCACCTCTAGTTTTCTGTCTTTTAAATAGTCTCATTTAGTATATATAGAGTATATACGTACTTATTTCAACAGTTGCAGCAGCTTATTAAAGATAAAACAGGATAGATAAAGAACATTGACGAATAAATATACTTGGATGACACAATGTACACAATCATAGTACCGTAGACAGTTAGAAGGTGTTTTCATAGATGATCTGCTGTATTTTGCCTCCGGATGTCACGCAAGAGCATCCAACAAAGTAAAATTAAATCATATGTAAGGCAATAAAATGTGCGTCATTGGAAATTGTTATACAAATATATACCCAAAAGATTGTGTAACACAATTGTCGAGGAGGCTTCCTCCTGCGCTGCGAGTGGTGATAGCCTCCTGCGCTTACTTCCTTAGTGCACTACTGGATGTTGATTGAGACGTGTTGGCTACGCTAACTGCCAAAATCCGTCTTGATATATAGCTATATATATATAATGTAATGCTATCACTTACATTTATTGCATAATAACTAAAAAGAAGACATAAGTCACACAATATTAGAAATTAACCCTGAATGCATATACGCCTTTATGTACAGTATGTGTACAAAATTACAGTATGCATATCTAAAAAAACTAGAGGTGATGAGTAAAAACAGATTTCAAATCTGAATTCAGCACCCCCAAATTAGGTTAAAACAACTATTTTTGTGCTTGCCTCAATATCTTTGTAAACCAGTGAAATTATTCGTATTAAATAAGACTATGGAAAAAAATTTATCAAGAAACTGCACAAAAATTTTAATATGAAAGTACAATGAACGCGATCCCTAACCTCTTGGCAACGAAGCTCGTACAGAGTGAAACCCGCCCTGTCGGCTGGGCGTTAGAATGCCCCGACTGCACCTCTGCAGAGGGTAAGACTCCCCCAATGATGCTTAAGACGGAGTCTTGTGGATGAGCAGTCCATGACATGCAACACTCTACTTAGAACCTTACTTAGGCTAGACGGGCGGTCGGAGAGCCCCCCTCCGATCAATCGGCTGGCTACGTCAAGCCCTAGCACATATATGATTTTCCCAACCATATTGCCCTTATGGCAAGCCCCAATCCCTTTTATCATGGTGCTAGAAGCGTGGCTGAGGGTCTACATGTCCTGGGAATGACGTTAAATTCTATCTGATGGTGATTCCAGTTTTTGAGGTTGGGAATGTGGAGCACCCCTTCATCACCATTGCTTCCTGGTCTACTCTGACCCGGAGTGGTAGTACCTGCTATGGGTTAAATAGAAAACATGAGCTTATAAACAAAATTGTATTATCCATTAAAAATGAATTATTTCAAAACTTTGTCAGCATTAAACATTTTGAATACCAAATTACCAATAGAAGTATTCGGCATAAAATAACCTAAGGGTTGACATGCCGTAAAACCCAACAAACCAAACCAAACCAAAATTAGATTCTCACATAGTTTTTTTTTCATTGAAGCTGTACTACAGTTATTAACTGATTTTGTTGTAAACGAATATATTTTCATACCCTTTTTTTAATATATCCATAAAATAACATTAAAATTCTACTTAAAATCCCCAGCATTTGTAAATCTCAAAAGTAAACAAATCAATACACACTTCTACCCAGGTGATGCTGGGTAGCCGCTTCTTTTCATATATAAAGGCAGTTGGTGTGTATGTATGTATGTCCGGAGAAACTACAAAAATAAAACAATTAACGACAAAGTAAATATATACATTCACTATCACCATATTTGATTTTGAGCAAAAATAATAAAGTTTGATTTATATCAATACATTCACATTCACACATACACATTCACACACACATATACACACATTCACACATTCACACACACACACAACACACACACACACACACACACACACATATACACACATAGATATATTTATTTATTTAACCCAACAAACCAAACCAAACAGAGTGAAACGTCATAACGAATATACAAACAATACACAAATTGTTATTCACGTCTATTCCCTTCCGTGTTTGATTTTCTCCCAACACTCAATTATTATTTACAAAAATTTTTTTATTTTTACGCAAAAATTACCTTTCCCATCCATCGCTTTGTCTGTTGGGTCGAATGCTGACCGAATTCTCAGCAAAATCTAATACATACCCAAAACAACTGTCCGGTATGACACTAAACTGCATCTAATGGTGAGGCTCCAATATCTGGAGATTAAGAAAGTGTGAATACTCCTCTAATACCACTACTCCCAGGTCCACTCTGACCTAGACTGCTAATGCTCGTTAGGGTCTCATCTATATATCAAATAGGAGGCGCCTTGGTCTCATGGTTAGAGTCATAGGAAATGCACTCGTCACCGAGTTCAATTCCTGACGAAGCTGTTTTTATTTCACATAACGCTAATACCCTTGGAAAGGTATGAATCTAATTATACTCCAGCTATGGGTAAATAGCAGGGCAAACTGGGCTCTTAACCTTGGCTATGTAGCCAGTCTAGGAGAAGGAAAACTCTGAATTCAAACCTGTTAAACTCTGCTTAATAAATTGACCTTGTGTCACATCCTGCTCGTGCGGAGGGGTTGGTTAAATATGTATATCAAAATAATATATTGAATAGTATCAGTAGATTGGAGGTATGCAAAAAAACTCTTAAGAAAAGAATTACACAAAAAATGATAAAAAAATGAACGTACAATGACTCGTCGGATAAAATAACCAACGGGTTGATATGCCGTTAAAATCAATAATCAGGTAATCATAAGTCAGAACAGAATGAGGATGTACACTCTTGGAGACACTTGTTTAGGGTGTTCTGTCGGCGCCTACGATGGTGATTTTTGTTTTAATTTAGTAATTTTTGTTTCTAAATTACCACGTAAAATATAATCTCGAATTAAGTGGATTATTTCTTTTTACAAATTAATTCCTAACAGTCAGTGTTTCACTACCCATTTAGATGGAACGGAAAGCGTTTGAATGAAATGGATGTCGCGTGCTGAACGGAGCTCTTTCGTTCGTGTGCGTTTTTTTTTTAATGTTTCACAAGGATTTCAAATAGACGGTTAACAAAATCTGTAGCATCCATTAAGCACACACTATAGCATTCTAATAAAAGATATTACGAACAAGAAGCAATGATTTTATCACCGATTTCTATTAACCGTGAAACAAATAGTAGTGACACTCGAAAAAGGTGAAGCAGACCCTACATCGACGCTGTTTAGTCGCAGAGCATTATACTTGATTTCAGTTGATTACCTGATGCAAGCAATACGACACAAGGTCAAGTTTAAGTAAGAAGGTTCTTTGTGAATAAAAGAAGTCGAATTTCTCTGGGTTTTTTTACTGTTACATAATGTTAATACCCTAATAAATTAGTACAGTTAGTGTTAAAACCAAAAATGCTGAATGAGTACAGCCGGCCCTCGGCCTCTCATGTCGTTCGCTATCATCCTGCTACTCTACACTCAAATCGAAGGATGATGACAAGTGTGATCTCCCTGAATCCCTTTTCCGGTGGATACCGTGAGAATCGGTGGAAAGGCCCTCTTCCGTTAGATTAGAAGAGTTGGTTAATTAGTATCGCCGAACCGAAGTAGTTAGTCGCGTTAAGCGCACTGCGACTCAATCTATGCAGTTAGTTGGTGGGATTTCAGAATACAAATAGATCTTAAAGAAAATCGAAGGCTTGGGTTATGTATCTAAAAACTACCAATGATCCAGGCTTCTGATAAATGTGAGAAATCCCAATGGAAAACAGACACGAAGTCCCAAGACAGTTCCAGACGCTAGGAGAAGAATAAGATACAAAAGACAATCAGCAGAATAATACAAGGAGAGTATAGAACATTTAACGTTCTGACACAACGCCCCCATACACAGAACTGGAATGAGCGATGAAGAATTTCTGGAGCCAAGGAACAACTTTTTGGATGAGCTGTAATAGAGAATGGTTCAAACTGTGATGTAACAGGTCTCTGAAAAATAATCCCTTATTTGTATATTTGATTTCGGACTGTTTCCTCATACAAGAGTGACTACAAAAATGTAGAAAAAATAGATCATGTCAAACTTTAGATGAAGTAAACAATCATAATAATAACAATAACGTTTTCGGTGATTTTTAAATATTTTAGAGCCTACTTTTGTGATTACCCTAGTGTATATTGGGATTCGTCAATGCGAAAATGTGGTGAGGACAAGTGAAAAAGGCTCAATATCACGAGATAGAGTTTACTATGTAGTTAAAAATCGCGGAATTTTCTTTAAAAAAACAGAGACATCTCCTAAACAACGTGCGTATACCGTGTTCATAGGTTCTCTCAACCCACCTGACGTGCGGAACCTGGACGATATACGAGCGGGAAAAACCATGCCACTACATGCGTCACTTGCGCAGTATATAAATGTCAGTTGGTGGGCAAATGTTTCAACAGGATCCCCTGAAGAGAACTGGACCCCTGATGTAAGAAATAACTTGTCCAACGCAACTGAGATGGTGGCCACTTTAAACAGATTGGGGATGACAGACTACTCTAAAGCAGATTCTGTACTCTCAACTGAGAGAGATCACCGTGGAATCTGGTAGACAAAGCCAGGTACAAGACAACATTAAAGAGAAACCTGAAGGATTGAATATCCCCATAGGCAGTTGGCAAGACACAACCAGAGACGGATTAAAATTGGCAGGAAAATGATTTTCGCTCGTGTCATCATGGATACGATGGAAACAATAGTAGTAGTAGTAGAAAATCGGTGATTTTTTTAAAAGACAAAAAAAAACAAAAAAAAAAAACAAACAAATACAACAAGAATGAACAAAAAACAAAAACAAACAGATGTGCTTACTAAAGTTTAACTAATTAGAAATTTGCTTTTAGAATTTACCAAAAGGCAGAGTAAATTATCTTCTAGCGCGTAGAGACAGCGCTCAGATAAATCTTCCGTTTTCGTTTTTCGTTCTATTCGATTGATATTTGGTCGGAATAAAATATTGATAGCTTCTTTTTATTAGGCGTGTGTTCAAAGTATCAGTGAATAATTGGTTTTCAACTGTATATTCAGTTTCCTGTTTTTTCAAGTGCCGGGAATTTTCGTACAGAACTTATTTATTGAATTTGCTTCAAGAAGAAATAAAAGGCAAAACATTGTAACTTATCTCACCTAATATGTTGCTCACAAAACGTATCATCTTCATTCAAGCAATTTGTGTGTACCAGATTAAGCTAACCCTGTAGGCGGGCTTAGAATACTGCTAAAGGGGTGTCATGGTATGACGTTAAACTGCATCGGTGGTGAGGCTCCAGTTCTGGAGAATGTGAAGTACCTTCTGCCATTTTCAGGGCCACGATAGTGTCTCAGAAACCTCCCCACACTCTATCTACGATAGCCCCCAATCGATGACCGTTCTGATACTAACGTCAATTTTTATAAAATAGTATTCATAGAAAATACACGAACTCCCACTGTACTACATGTCAATTTTCATAAATTAATATTTCATATAAAATATAGAAACCGCCTTTTTGGAACACCAAAAAAGCTTGCTCCCGGTCGAGTGGTTTGGAGTTAGTACGCGCCGGTCCTGTCACCAGGTCTACATGATCCGAAGTGGTAGTACTTATTGGGTCCCATGTATGGCCAAAAAGCTTCAAAGTATTTCGTATTACATGATAAATTGGCGAAGTCTATCTTTAACAAGCGGCGTATTATAATTCAAAATGGTCGTAAGGAAAACCGCTTGGGTCATCTAAGTTTGATTGATGTGTGATGACCTTGGGGCTGTTTGAAACGTGGCGTTGATTGAATAAGAAAAGAAGTTGCTAGAGGCTTTAGTCAACCTATAATCGCAAAATGTGGATCGAAATTTCCACCTGTGCTGTGATCCAATTGGATTCCCGCAATTTCTATGGTGAAATGAGAGTGTTGTTGAGAAATAAATAAAAGTAATATGTGCACATAGAAATGTGTCGGGTTATTCTTCAATCCAACCCAGAACCACACAAGTTTTTGCTTGTCAGCCAACACTGGTGTGTCGTTGATAAGGTGTCCACAGGAACGGCGCCTATAAGTTTGTCGCTCTTTCACTCGTATCGGTCATCTTGATAAATAGTTATGATTACAATCAAACATTTAGAAAATGAATCAACTTTTGATATTAAATACGCCGTTAAAGAATAAATGAAAGCAAACAAAATTGAGCAAGTTTAGTAAATTATGGAAGGAAAAAAATAGAGGGGGAAAATAGATATTTGAGTCAACAAGTCTGCTTGAGGGGGGACCAAAAGAAGCGAGTCCACCGTCTTCTCGCAGGCCAAACTTTCTTTTGGTCAACACAGTGGTTCGTTTCGTCTTCGCCCAGCAGCTGAAAAGCCGTCGTCGTCAAAATATTTGCAGCTGAAAAATCGCAACTCCCATTTAGTTTTGTTTTTTGTTGGATTAAAATAATTTTTGTTGGTCGTTCACAAAGCGCTTCGTCGCTGACTGCCGTCTCGGTCGGCCAACTGCTTCTCGTTCTCCGTCATATACATAAATCACGTTAAAAAGCATTTCCCCGTCATAACACTGAAGTTAAGCATGATGAGCCGCCAGTCCTCAGAAGGGTCACTAGTAACGACGGGTTGTAGCGAGAGCGACCTATGTTGACGTGTGAAAGTTGTTTTCGTATTTTTGTCGGTTTGGAAACCACAGATCGTTGCTAACATTGAACAAACCCGACAATTTGTTGTTTAAGTTTTGGTAAGATATATCCATGTATGTAAGCGCTGGTTATAATGGTTAAAGTCATGGGAATGGATTCGTCGCCCCGAGTTCAAATCCTGGACGTGGTAATTGCATTTCACTTAGCGCTAATACCCTTGGGAAAGGTATGAATCCTACTCTCCCTCCAGCTATGGGTAAATAGTAGCAGACTGGGCTTTTTAACCATGGTTAGGCAAACCAGTATCGGAGAAGAAAAAACTCTGAATTCAAACCTGCAGAACTCCGCTTAAGAAATGACCTTGTGTCGCATCCTGCTCGTGCGGAGGGGTTGGTAAATATATATATATCATGTATGTATAGTATACAAAACAATTCCCGACAAATTAACAAGAACATTTTTTATCTTGCCTGGGCAAACTTAATAGAAGAGATACAGAAATAAAAAGATACAAAGAAGCTTATACATAGAAGTACAAGAGAAAATTTTCCTAATATGAGATGAGGTTGTGGTTAAAAAAAAGACTTACAGCATATGCTGCTGTGTAACACAAGGTCCCCCCCCCTGCACGTAGATAAGAGAAACACAACTTGTGCGTGTTACCTAGTAGAGTAAAATAGTGAAAGGGAATTTATCTTTAGCTTTTGGTTTTATAAAGCTGTTCGTAACTACACCTAGTGCCAAACGGGAGAAACGTGATAAGATAAGTTATATAATTCCTACAGTGTTACTATAAGCAAATTAAAGTCTCTGGTCAGTCTAAGTAAAGCTTAGGAAATTATAATTGGTTTATGTGCATAAAGTGCAGGAAATCGCTTTTTCTTTTGTTGCACATGAATGGGACATTCAATTAAACCAATGAGGCCTTTTTTGCTATCGATAGAAGTCTTGTCTTCCGTTAATTAAAAGACGATCGTTTTTTTTGCACAAATAAAAAGTAATTTGCCATAGCAATCGAAAAGATCAAGCCCTCCACTTCTTTAAAAAAAAAAAAAAGATTAAAATTGTATGCATTTCGATTTTAGGCTACTCATTCCAATAATTCTAGTTTAGCACATTTGAAAGAATCTTCTTCACCCCCCCAAAAAAAAAAATTCCCTATTTTCAATCCTCAGAATAAGGACACACATGAATCAATGAATAAGCGGAAATTAGACGGTGATAAAATTGAATGGCTAAACCAAATTAAATGGATTTTTCATAGAAGAAAAATCGCTTCTAATATAAATAAGAGTAATTGCAAATTGGTGGGGTGGCGGTGCGGTGGCGGTGGCGTGGAATTCGGTTTAAATGCAGTTACTTATTGTTGTATTTCAATTAATGCTAATTTGATTGAGGACAATGAGGATGGCACACAGAGGCAAGGTCAGTCGTTTGTCAATGACAGATGCCACGTATATAATCATGATTGAGGGTGATAGCGAAAGGAAAAACCTCGAAGTAAAAAGGTTATTGAACCAGTTTTACTCATTCATCCAACTATCAATTTGATTATAGATATGGAAAAGAGATATAATGGATAGGTAGAGTAGTATAAAGAGACTAATAAGATAGATATGAAGATACTGAGATAGATAGACAGGTCAGGTTGATATGTGGTTCACAGTTGGATAATAATGACGTAAGTATATATATATATATATATATATATATATATATATTATTATATGTGGTGTGGTGTGTGTTGTGCTGTGTTGTGGTGTGTGTGTGTGGTGTGTGTGTGTGAGAGAAAGAATAAATAAAAGAAAGAATAGAATGGATAATAAAAATGAATTAATCAATACACTACACATGTGTTTCGCGTCAGTTCATCTGTGTGAAAATATTTCGCAGCACCGAGAAGATTCGACTTTCATCAGAGTGAAATTTATTTTGAATTAAAAAATCGTGGGAAACACGGAGAATTTTTTGAAAAAGCACATTTGGGACGCTGAAATAGACGGTTAGATTTGATATTGATTTTTTTTTCTAGGGGCTTATGGTAGAAAATAATTTTGTATTGCAAAAATAAAAGTGTTAATTATTTATACCTAAAACCATCTTACGATAACATCAAAATAAAAAATTAAATATTAAAAAATATCTATTATCAAAGTTAGTTTCTTTTTATTAATGAAGTTTTTAATACTTCACCGTTTTTTTTTTTTGTTGTTTTTTTTTTTCAAAACAATAACAAACTAAACTCCGATAAAATTTTCAACATGTTAGGGATAAATAATAACACTTTATTTTTGCAATACAAAATTATTTTCTACCATAACCCTAGAAAAAAAATCAAATATCAAATTCTAACCGTCTATTTCAGCGTTCAAATGTGATTTTCAAAAAAATTCTCCGTTGTTCCCCAACGAATTTTTCATTCAAATAAAAATTTCACTCTGATGAAAGTCGAATCTTCTCGGTGTGCGAAATATTTTCACACAGATGAACTGACCGAAACACATGTGTAAGTGATATTGATTAAATTCATCTTTTATTATCCATTCTATTCTTTCTTTTATTTATTCTTTCTTCCTCACACACACACACACACACACACACACACACACACACAACACACAACACACACACAATATATATATATATATATATATAATATAATATATATATATATACGTTCATCTATATCCAACTGTGAACCACATATCAAACCTGACCCTGGTCTATCTATCTCAGTATCTTCATATCTATCTACTTAGTCTCTATCTACTATCCATATATCTCTTTCATATCTATATATCAAATTGATAGTTGGATGAGATGAGTAAACTGGTCAATAACCCTTTTTACTTCGAGGTCTTTACTTTCGCTATCACCCTCACTCATGATTATATACGTGGCATCTTTTCCATTGACAAACGACTGACCTTGCCTCTGTGGTGCCATCCTCATTGTCTCAATCAAATTAGCATTAATTGAAATACAACAATAAGGTAACTGCATTTTTAACCGAATTCCACCGCCACCGCCCACCGCCACCGCCACCCCCACCAATTTGCAATTAACTCTTTATTTAATTAGAAGCGATTTTTCTTCATGAGAAATCCATTTAATTTGGATTTAGCCATTCAATTTTATCACGGTCTAATTTCCGCTTATTCATTATTCATGTGTGGTCCTTATTCTGAGGATTGAAAATTAGGGAATTTTTTTTTTGGGGGGGGTGAAGAAGATTCTTCAAAGTGCCTTAAACTAGAATTATTGGAAATGAGTAGCCTAAAAATCGAAATGCATACAATTTTATCTTTTTTTTTTTTTTAAGAAGTGGAGGGGGGCTTGATCTTTTTCGAATTGCTATGCAAATTACTTTTATTGTGAAAAAAAAACGATCGTCTTTTTTAATTAAGGAAGACAAGACTTCTATCGAAAGCAAAAAAGGCTCATTGGTTTAATGAATGTCCATTTCATGTGCAACAAAAGAAAAAGCGATTTCCTGCCACTTTATCGGCACATAAACCAATTATAATTTCCTAAGCTTTACTCTAGACTGACCACAGAGACTTTAATTTGCTTATAGTACACTGTAGGAATATTAACTTACTTATCACGTTTTCCCGTTTGCACTAGGTGTAGTTACGAACAGCTTTATAAACCAAAAGGCCTAAAGATAAAATTCCCTTTCACTTATTACTCTACTAGGTAACACGCACCAGTTGTGTTTCTCTTATCTACGTGCAGGGGGGGGGACCTTGTGTTACAAGCACATATGCTGTAAGTCTTTTTTTTACCACAACCTCATCTCATATTAGGAAAATTTCTCTTGACTTCTATGTAAAGCTTCTTGTATCTTGTTATTTCTGTATCTCTTCTATTAAGTTTGCCCAGGCAAATAAAAAATGTTCTTGTTAATTTGTCGGGAATTGTTTTGTATACATATACATACATTGATATATATATATTTACCAACCCCTCCGCACGAGCAGGATGCGACACAAGGTCAATTTCTTTAAGCGGAGTTCTGCAGGTTTGAATTCAGAGTTTTTCTTCTCCGATACTGTTGCCTAACCATGGTTAAAAGCCCAGTCTGCCCTACTATTTACCATAGCTGGACGAGAGTAGGATTCATACCTTTCCCAAGGGTATTAGCGCTAAGTGAAATGCAATTACCACGTCCAGGATTGAACTCGGGGCGACGAATCCATTTCCATGACTTTAACCATTATACCACGCGCTTCCATACATGGATATATCTTACCAAAACTTAAACAACAAATTGTCCGGGTTTGTTCAATGTTAGCAACGATCTGTGGTTTCCAAACCGACAAAATACGAAAACAACTTTCACACGTCAAAACCATAGGTCGCTCTCGCTACAACCCGTCGTTACTGAGTGGTTACCCTTCTGAGGACTGGGCCGGCTCATCACTGCTTAACTTCAGTGTTATGACGGGGACAAATGCTTTTAACGTGATTTATGTATATGACGGAGAACGAGAAGCAGTTGGCCGACGCGAGACGGCAGTCAGCGACGAAGCGCTTTGTGAACGACCAAACAAAAAAATTAATTTTAATCCAACAAAAAAACAAAACTAAATGGGAGTTGCGATTTTTCAGCTGCAAAATATTTTGACGACGACGGCTTTTCAGCTGCTGGGCGAAGACGAAGACGAACACTGTGTTGACCAAAAGAAAGTTTGGCCTGCGAGAAGACGGTGGACTCGCTTCTTTTTGGTCCCCCCTCAGCAGGAACTTGTTGACTCAAATATCTATTTTCCCCCCTCTATTTTTTTCCTTCCATAATTTACTAAACTTTGCTCAATTTTGTTTGCTTTCATTTATTCTTTAACGGCGTATTTAATATCAAAAGTTGATTCATTTCTAAATGTTTGATTGTAATCATAACTATTTATCAAGATGACCGATACGAGTGAAGAAGCAGAGACAAACTTATAGGCGCCGTTCTCCTGTGGACACCTTATCAACGAACACACCAGTGTTGGCTGACAAGCAAAAACTTGTGTGTGGTTCTGGGTTGGATTGAAGAATAACCCAGACACATTTCTATGTGCACATATTACTTTATTTATTTCTCAACAACACTCTCATTTCACCCATAGAAATTGCGGGAATCCAATTGGATCACAGCACAGGTGGAAATTTCGATCCACATCTTTGGCGATTTATAGGTTGACTAAAGCCTCTAGCCAACTTCTTTTCTTATTCAATCAACGCCACGTTTTCAAACAGCCCCAAGGTCATCACACATCAATCAAACTTAGATGACCCAACGGGTTTTCCTTACGACCATTTTGAATTATAATACGCCGCTTGTTAATAATAGACTTCGCCAATTTATCATGTAATACGAATACTTTTGAAGCATCTATTTGGCCCATACATGGGACGCCAATAAGTACTACCACTTCGGATCATGTAGACCTGGTGACAGGACCGGCGCGTACTAACTCCAAACCACTCGACCGGGAGCAAGCTTTTTGGGTGTTCCAAAAAGGCGGGTTTCATATATTTTATATGAATATTAATTTATGAAAATTGACATGTAGTACAGTGGGAGTTCGTGTATTTTCTATGAATACTATTTTATAAAAATTGACGTGTAGTACAGAACGGTCATCGATTGGGGGCGTATCGTAGATTAGAGTGTGGGGGAGGTTTCTGAGACACTATCGTGGGCCCTGGAAATAATGGCAAGAGGTACTTCACATTCTCCAGAACTGGAGCCTCACCACCAGATGCAGTTTAACGTCATACCCATGACACCCCTTTAGCAGTATTCTAAGCCCCGCCTACAGGGTTAGCTTAATCTGGTACACAAATTGCTTGAATGAAGATGATACGTTTTGTGAGCAACATATTAGGTGGGAGATAAGTTACAATGTTTTGCATTTTATTTCTTCTTGAAGCAAATTCAATAAATAAGTTCTGTACGAAAATTCCCGGCACTTGAAAAAACAGGAAACTGAATATACAGTTGAAAACCAATATTTCACTGGATACTTTGAACACACGCCTAATAAAAAGAAGCTATCAATATTTGTATTCCGACCAAAATATATCAATCGAATAAACAGAAAACGAAAACGGAGAGATGTTATCTGAGGCGCTGTCTCTACTGCGCTAGAGAGAATAATTTACTCTGCCTTTTGGTCAGAATTCTAAAAAGCAAATTTCTAATTACGTTAAACTTTTAGTAACGACTATCTGTTTGTTTTTGTTTTTTGTTCATTCTTGTTTGTTTGTTTGTTTTTTTTTTTGTTTTTTTTTTGTCTTTTAAGAAAAATCACCGATTTTACTACTACTACTACTACTTGTTTTCCATCGTATCCAATGATGACACGACGCGAATCATTTTCCTCCAATTTAATCAGTCTCTGGTTGTGTCTTGCCAACTGCCTATGGGGATATTCAAGTCCTTCAGGTTTCTCTTTATGTTGTCTTTGTACCTGAGCTTTTGTCTACAGATTCCACGTGATCCCTCTCTCAGTTGAGAGTACAGAATCTGCTTTAGTAGTCTGTCATCCCCAAGTCTGTTTAAGTGGCCAGCCCATCTCAGGTTGCGTTGGACAAGTATTTCTTACATGCCAGGGAGTCCAGTTCTCTTCAGGGGGATCCTGTTTGAAACATGTTGCCACCAACTGACATTTAATATACTGCGCAAGTGACGCATGTAGTGGCATGGGTATCCGCTTCGTATATCGTCCAGGCTTCCGCACCGTACAGGTGGGTTGAGAGAACTATGACACGGTATACTGCACGTTTAGTTTTTAAGGAGATGTCTCTGTTTTTTTAAAGAAAAATTCCCGATTTTACTAACATAGTAACTCTATCTCGTGATATTGAGCACTTTTCACTTTGTCCTTCACCACATTTTTCGCATTGACGAATCCCAATATATACTAGGGTAATCACAAAAGTAAGGCCTCTAAAATATTTAAAAATCACCGAAACGTTTATTGTTTATTATTAATGATGTTTACATTCATCTTAAAGTTTGAACATGTATCTATTTTTCTACATTTTTGTAGTCACTCTTGTATGAGGACAACAGTCCGAAAAATCTAAATAATACAAAATAAGGGATTATTTTTCAGAGAACCTGTTACACACAGTTGAACCATTCTTCTATTATCAGCTCATCCAAAAGTGTTCCTGGCTCTACAGAAATCTTCATCGCTCATTCCAGTTACATGTGTAGTGGGGGCGTTTGTGTCAGAACGTAATGTTCTATACTCTCCTTGTATTATTCTGCTGATTGTCTTTTGGTATCTTATGTTCTTCTTCTAGCGTCTGGAACTTGTCTTGGGGACTTCGTGTCTGGTTTTCCATTGGGGATTTCTCTTTATCAGAAGCCCTGGGTCATTGGTAGTTTTTAGATAAATAACCCAAGCCTTCGATTTTCTTTAGATCATATTTTATTCTGAAATCCCCACCAGACTACTGCATAGATTGAGTCGGCAGTGCGCTTAACGCGACTAACTACCTTCGGGGTTCGGCCGATACTAAATAACCAACTCTTTCTAATCTAAACCGGAAGAGGGCCTTCTCCACCGATTCTCACGGTATCCACCGGAAAAGGGATCAGGGTGAGATCAACACTTGTCACTCAATCCTTCAAGGCCGCCGGCTGTACTCATTCAGCCATTTTGGTTTCTACACTAACTGTACATAATTTTTAGGGTATTAACAATTATGTAACAGTAAAAAAAAACCAGAGAAATTGACTTCTTTTATTCACAAAGAACCTTCCCTACTTTAAACTTGACCTTGTGTCGTATTTGCTTGCATCAGGTATCAAATGAAATCAAGTTATAATGCTCTGCGACTAAACCGTCGATGTAGGGTCTGCTTCACCTTTTTCGAGTGTCACTATTTTTTCACGGTTAATAGAAATGGTGATAAAATCATTGCTTCTTGTCTCGTTAATATCTTTTTATTAGAATCCTATCAAGTGTGTGCTTAATGGATGCTACAGATTGTTGAACCGTCTATTTGAAATCCTTGTGAACAATTAAAAAAAAACGCACATCGAACGAAGAGCCTTCCGTTCAGCACGCGACATCCATTTTCATTCAACGTCTTTCCGTTCCATCTAAATGGGATAGTGAAACACTGACTGTTAGGAATTAATTGTAAGAAATAAATCCACTTAATTCGAGATTATATTTTACCGTGTGTAATTTAGAAACAAAAATTACTATTAAAACAAAACACACATCGTAGGCGCCGATCAGAACACGCCTAACAAGATTGTCTCCAAGAGAGTGTACATCCTCATTCGTGTTCTGATTATGATTACCTTGATTTATTGATTTTAACGGCATATCAACCCGTTGGGTTATTTTATGCCGACGGAGTCATTGTACGTTCATTTTTACATTTTTTGTGTAATTCTTTTCTTAAGAGTTTTTTTTGCATACTCTCCAATCTACTGATACTATTCAAATATATATATTTGATATACATATTTACCAACCCCTCCGCACGAGCAGGATGTGACACAAGGTCAATTTATTAAGCAGAGTTTAACAGGTTTGAATTCAGAGTTTTCCTTCTCCTAGACTGGCTACCTAGCCAAGGTTAAAGAGCCCAGTTTGCCCTGCTATTTACCCATAGCTGGAGGTATAATTAGATTCATACCTTTCCCAAGGGTATTAGCGTTATGTGAAATGCAAACAGCTTCGTCCAGGAATTGAACTCGGGTCGACGAGTGCATTTCCTATGACTCTAACCATGAGACCACGCGCCTCCTATTTGATATATAGATGAGACCCTAACGAGCATTAGCAGTCTAGGTCAGAGTGGACCTGGGAGTAGTGGTATTAGAGGAGTATTCCACACTTTCTTAATCTCCAGATATTGGAGCCTCACCATTAGATGCAGTTTAGTGTCATACCCAGGACAGTTGTTTTGGGTATGTATTAGATATTTGCTGAGAATTCGGTCAGCATTCGAAGCCCAACAGACAAAGCGATGGATGGGAAAGGTAATTTTTGCGTAAAAATAAAAAAAATTTTTGTAAATAATAATTGAGTGTTGGGAGAAAATCAAACACGGAAGAGGAATAAGACGTGAATAACAATTTAGTGTATTGTTTGTATATTCGTTATGACGTTTCACTCTGTTTGGTTTGGTTTGTTGGGTTAAATAAATAAATATATCTATGTGTGTATATGTGTGTGTGTGTGTGTGTGTGTGTGTGTGTGTGTGTGTGAATGTGTGAATGTGTGTATATGTGTGTGTGAATGTGTATGTGTGAATGTGAATGTATTGATATAAATCAAACCTTTATTATTTTTGCTCAAAAATCAAGATATGGTGATAGTGAATGTATATATTTACTTTGTCGTTAATTGTTTTATTTTTGTAGTTTCTCCGGACATACATACATACACACCAACTGCCCTTTATATATGAACTAGAAGCGGCTACCCAGCATCACCTGGGTAGAAGTGTGTATTGATTTGTTTACTTTTGAGATTTACAAATGCTGGGGATTTTAAAGTAGAATTTTAATGTTATTTTATGGATATATTAAAAAAAGGGTATGAAAAATATTCGTTTACAACAAAAAATCAGTTAATAACTGTAGTACAGCTTCAATGAAAAAAAAACTATGTGAGAATCTAATTTTGGTTTGGTTTGGTTTGTTGGGTTTTACGGCATGTCAACCCCTTAGGTTATTTTATGCCGAATACTTCTATTGGTAATTTGGTATTCAAAAATGTTTAATGCTGACAAAGTTTTGAAATAAATTCATTTTTAATGGATAATACAATTTTGTTTATAAGCTCATGTTTTCTATTTAACCCATAGCAGGTACTACCACTCCGGGTCAGAGTAGACCAGGAAGCAATGGTGATGAAGGGGTGCTCCACATTCCCCAAACCTCAAAAACTGGAACCTCACCATCAGATAGAATTTAACGTCATTCCCAGGACATGTAGACCCTCAGCCACCGCCTTCTAGCACCCATGATAAAAGGGATTGGGGCTTGCCATAAGGGCAATATGGTTGGGAAAATCATATATGTGCTAGGGCTTGACGTAGCCAGCCGATTGATCGGAGGGGGGCTCTCCGACCGCCCGTCTAGCCTAAGTAAGGTTCTAAGTAGAGTGTTGCATGTCATGGACTGCTCATCCACCAAGACTCCGTCCTTAAGCATCATTGGGGGAGTCTTACCCCTCTGCAGAGGTGCAGTCGGGGCATTCTAACGCCCCAGCCGACAGGGCGGGTTTCACTCTGTACGAGCTTCGTTGCCAAGAGGTTAGGGAATCGCGTTCATTGTACTTTCATATTAAAATTTTTGTGCAGTTTCTTGATAAATTTTTTTTCCATAGTCTTATTTAATACGAATAATTTCACTGGTTTACAAAGATATTGAGGCAAGCACAAAAATAGTTGTTTTAACCTAATTTGGGGGTGCTGAATTCAGATTTGAAATCTGTTTTTACTCATCACCTCTAGTTTTTTTAGATATGCATACTGTACATTTTGTACACATACTGTACATAAAGGCGTATATGCATTCAGGGTTAATTTCTAATATTGTGTGACTTATGTCTTCTTTTTTAGTTATTATGCAATAAATGTAAGTGATAGCATTACATTATATATATATAGCTATATATCAAGACGGATTTTGGCAGTTAAGCGTAGCCAACACGTCTCAATCAACATCCAGTAGTGCACTAAGGAAGTAAGCGCAGGAGGCTATCACCACTCGCAGCGCAGGAGGAAAGCCTCCCTCGACAATTGTGTTACACAATCTTTTGGGTATATATTTGTATAACAATTTCCAATGACGCACATTTTATTGCCTTACATATGATTTAATTTTACTTTGTTGGATGCTCTTGCGTGACATCCCGGAGGCAAAATACAGCAGATCATCTATGAAAACACACTTCTAACTGTCTACGGTACTATGAATTGTGTACATTGTGTCATCCAAGTATATTTATTCCGTCAATGTTCTTTATCTATCCTGTTTTATCTTTAATAAGCTGCTGCAACTGTTGAAATAAGTACGTATATACTCTATATATACTAAAATGAGACTATTTAAAAGACAGAAAACTAGAGGTGATATAGCAAAACTGCTTATAAATTTGAATTCAGCACACCCAAATTAGTAAAAACCACCTATTAACATTCTTGCCTCAGATAAAAAATATTTTTTTGCAAACCAGTGTTTTTAAACTGATTTATTTGATCCATATATGGGACCAAAGCAAGCACTACCACTCCGAGTTCGAGTGAACCTGGGAGTAATGGTAATGAAGAGATATATCACACTCACCATATCTTCAGAAATGGAGCCTCACAAACAGCTTCAATTTAGTGCCAAACTCTGGACACCACAAAGCCCTGTTGACTGAGGCTTTAGAATACACCGACTTGCACCTCTGCAGAAGAGTAAGACTCCCCCAATGGGACCACCTGTTAGCCGTGAGTGGCGAACAGTAATGCTTAAGGGTGGAACCCAGGTGACTGAGCAATCAATGACATGCAACATTCCACTTTTGTCCTTAATTGGGCTAGATGGGCTGTCGGAGAAGCCCTCTCCGATCAATGAGATGGTCATATCAAACCCTAGAACCTATTTGATAGTTCCAACCCTATTGCCCTTATGACAAACCCCAACCCTTTTTATCATATATATGATAGAAGGCGATGGCAGAGGGCTTTATTATCCTGGGTATAACATTAAACTCTATCTGATGGTGAAGTTCAAATTCTGGAGGTTATTACCATTGCTCCCAGGTCAACTTTGACCCGGAGTGGTATTACCTGTTAGGGTTCCATCTATGGGTTAAATAGAAAAAAATAAGTTTGCAAAAATGTGTTTTAAAAACATTTGGGTTTTAAAAATTGAATACCCATGAAGAAGGAATAAAACAAACGTCATAAAATGACCCTACAAGGGTTGACATGCCGTAAAACCCAAACAACCAACCAACCGGTTTAGCTCAGTCGGTAGAGCGTTTGGCTAGGAATTACAAGGTTTCTGGTTCGATACCGGCCCTCGCCAACTCAGCATATGATTAGCACAGGGATCTGTGAGGTAAAGTAAGGTGCTGATGGTAGGTGTGGCGCTCCAACTCAGATGCTAAAATAATCTCCTTGGTCGAGCGCTAGTGAAAAGGGGATAGACTCCCTCGCTGTCTGGCTGATACCGACATTAAGATTTTACTTACTTACTTTTACGCTTCTCACACACAAAAACACACCTGCAGGATATACAGTCAGTCTATTCTAAACTATAAGGGGAAAAAATCAGCAAAATCAATAACTGATGACATGAGGGGAAAAACAATTTCTTCTTCACGGTGAGTACTTCTTAAAATGTTGAAAATTTTGAAATGAATTCCAGTAATATGTTTGTATTTACCAACCCCTCCACACGAGCAGGATGTGACATATGGTCAATTTCTTAAGCGGAATTTAACCGAGTTTTCCTTCTCTTCGACTGGTTTGCCTAACCCAGGTTAAAACGCTCAGTCCGCCCTACTACTTACTCATAGCCAGGGGAGGGAGAATAGTTAGATTCATACCTTTCCCAAGTGTATTAGCGCTATTTGAAATGCAAACAGCCTTGTTCAGAATTTGAACTCTCATTCATGTATATTCTAGTAGACTATGGAGCGACAACTCATATAAAGTAAAGTCGTCGGGGTGACCTAAACTCGGTATCAGACAGACAGCGAGGGAGTCGATCCCCTTTACACTAACGCTAGACCCAGGAGATTATTTTTGCGTCTGAGTTGGCGAGGGCCGGTATCGAACCAGGAACCTTGAGGTTCCTAGGCTGACGCTCTACCGACTGAGCTAATACGGATAAATCTAAATTCATCAGTTGATATCAAAATTTTGACATATCGAATTAGCTAATATAATGGTAATGTCCGCGCTAAATGCGATTTCGTCATTTTCCTCAAAAACGACAAAAGAAAGAACCAAAAATAATTTTACAGAATGCCTTTTATATCCCTTTATATAAGAATATATTTTCAGTTCAGTCGGCTACAGAAAATGGTGCTTCAATTAATTTTTCACCAAACCACGTTGAACTGATATCACCTAATGGAACGAAATGCAACATTAAGAAAAGTGGAAGACTCTATTTTCGTAATGGTATTAAAACTGAAAGAACTCATTCTCTGAAGAAAAGGTTTGATATTTTAGGCCATTACATCTTAAAAGACATTGTAAAATTAGAAACTACCGTTAAAAGTTAGAAGATAGATAATAAAGATAATTCAAATTGTGATTGAATTGGGATAAATGTGCTAGTATCGCAATAAATGTAAATTTAAAAAGACAAACCGGTGACTCGAATTGGTACATTGTGATTTTTGCGGTCCAATAGGACTGATTTCGATAAACGAATCGAAATATGCGATAACTTTTGTAGATGACAACTGGAGACGTCTCACTGTCTATTTTCTTAAAAACAAAATTCAGACACTAACTACTCTCGAAAGATATTGGCACCCTGTGGTTTGATTATTGTTATTCCTGCGACATTCACACTAGGTCGATTGAGCCGGCTCCTCCCAAAGAATTCACCGTATCCCGAATGAATGCAGATCATGCACGGTTCCATCGACGAATTCCATAAAGGTCTGTGCCCAAGATCAACTCGGTATCTTGCTTGACCATTTTGAGCCGTTTTCAGTTGACCCTCTTGGTGTTTCTTCTATCCTTGAGGCGGTACTGGGTCAATTGATTCGTGGATGATGTCACCAGGTTGTCGATGTATGGCATGACTGAGCCAGCGAAGACGTCTCGCAAGAAGAATCTGTTGAAAGGAGGAGATTCTGCATCTTACAAGAACAGTGGTGTTTGAAATGAGTTACAGCCATAGAACTCGGAGAATGTGGTTTGATTAAAACAATGAGAACGGACAATGAGACGGAATTTACTCGTTCCAATTTTAAGAGTTTTAGATAAGATAAAGCAAAGATTTTTCAGCACCCAATTCACGGCACCAAAATGATACAGTTGAAATGACTAGATGTTTATGATTTTGATTTTTCAGACTGTTGTCCTCATCTTTATTGTGATGTGTAAAATCACAACGTTTTACATACCACAATAAAGATGTGAACAACAGTCCGAAAAATCAAAATTATACACATTAAGCCTCATCTAAAAAATTAAGATAAATAATGACTTGGTGTTTATTAATAGACACCAAAAATATCTAAGATCTAATGGAACTATGATGTTAGAACTTCAGCTTACATAAGAAATAAGTCTTTAAATTGAAGGACAGGAAAAACTTCTTTTGAAATGCTCACATCTCAAAAAAACTGACATAAGCAGCATGCACACTTTTGAAACGACATGCTTTGCTTACATTAGAGTAAAGAGCAGGCTATTTTTGTTGGTTATAACAAAGGGTGTCTAGCTTATCTCATTTTCTTCCTAGATAAAAAATAAATTAGAAGATTGGGGGGGGGGTACTCCTCTACGAGTCCTGGAAACAAAATCAAGAAAGATAATAGCTCTTTCAATTATCCCAAGATCCAAATACCTTCACTACTAAGTGAAGATAAACGTCTACCAGAGAAAAAAATAAAAAAAGGTTAAAAAAGAGAAGCATCATGAACAACCTGAAGCATCAGCTTTAAATAAAACTAAAACTGAAGAAAATATATAGTAAAATCAATAAACCCAAATATTGGAAGACTGTATAGATCTTGATAATTCGGACATAGCAAAGTCGATTATTGTTGTAGGGACTAGAACTCTCCTGTGCCTTCGGGGACAGGAAGTAGTAAAGGTAACGTCCCTTGTCAGGTCGGGTGAAGAACCCTCTTTTACGGTTTGGTACCAACCAGGAAGCCTCGTAGAAACGAGCGCTCATCTTAGACTTTGTGGCCGAAAGAACTTCCCCCTCAGTGAGGGAGTAATAACTGAAGACTCGACCTGACACCCCCCTCAATGAGGGACATATTCTGAATTGTAAGTACAGCTCCTAAGTACTTGTTTTATTGACTGTCGTTGAGTTTGTATGTAAATGAAATAGGTTAAAGGTACATGTGCTTTCCCTTTGTCTTTACATTCTGAAAACGTATATTTTATTCTCTTTAGACTGTAGACAGCTATTCCTACATTGCTATCGAATAAGGGAAACCCCTAAGACATATGAAGAAAATCTCACATTTGCTGAAAAACAATTAACAAATCGAGAATAAATGGTGAAATAAGTGCACTCAAAGAATGACACCTACAAATTCTACACTCCTATTCCTAAGAAAATTATTGAAGTTAATTGGGTTAATGCAGTGAAATAAGGGCCTAATAATGTGTTATATAATCTGTGGGTCGCCTACGAATTGTGACTGTAGTGTAGTAGAATTTGAATAACGGTATTTGTAAATGGAAAGTTACTATTGATCCATAGAATGACCGTTATAGAAGTGATTGTCAACAGTTTTACCTTTCACTGGTCTAGCTGCTGACTTTTGATTGGCTAATGGAAAAGCATGTGGAGGGAATTGAGTTAGAATTTGGCGATTAGTCGAAGGAAGCAGACACGATGGTCGTCTGTTCCCAGATAATCTTCTCACCGCGCGGTTAAACGAGGGTAATCCCAAAGGTAAGGTCTCCAAAATATCACAGAAACGTTTATTGATTATTGTCAATGATGCTTCCACCATTTAAAAGATTGAACATGCATCTATTCTTCTACATAATTGCCATTTCGGTAGATGCATTTTTGTAGGCGCCGTGGCAGTGATGTCATACCAGCTAACCGCCATATCGTTGAGGAAACGTTGAACCCCATTGTCGTTGCAAACTCCTACTCTATTTCAAAATGAATACCACCTTTTTCCCGTGTGATCTTTAATTGACAATTTATGGTTCTAGATTGTCTGATATATGTCTTGTTTTATTCTACATACTAAATACTTCGGACCTTACTTAGGTTAGATGGGCGGTCGGAGAGGCCATTCCGATCAATCGGCTGGTCACGTTAAGTCCTAATACCTATATAATTGTCCCAACCCTATTGTTCTATTTATCATATATGTGCTAGAAGGCAATGGCTGAGGGTTTTAGTGTCCTGAGTATGACATTAAACTGCATCTAGTGGTGAGCTCTGAGGTGTGGGGAGTAACCCTTCATTACTATTGTTGAGAAATTTTGTATATAAGGTGTGTGCTAGATGCACACTTTTATTTATAGACTCGACGATAACTATGTGATCATACTCTTGGCCAATCACTGGCAGTACTCTGTTGTTAATTCAATACTTAAACGGAGAACACTGACCATACTTACTTTGAACCTTCGTGGACGACAGACATAGGATTGTATCACTGGACCTTTAACAATACGCAGGATAGAACTTATTCGCAGGATAGGACTTATACACTTACCAAAGGATTCCATAACTCAGGACTTACTCACTTAAGCCCTTTTCAACTGACCAAGGGTGGCATTTAAAAACTTAACAACTATTACTCCCAAATCCACTCTGACCCGAAGTTCCTGTTGGGGTTTCATCTATGGGTTAAATAGATTAAAAAATGAGTTTTACAAAAATACACCTTGTAAGATTCAAAGGTTATGACAAAGTCATAACTCGTTGGAACGCAAACAAACTTCGACACAGGTTGAGGGACAAAACATTTTATATAACAGCACAGAATAAACAGGGTACATATTACATACATGCATAAGTAATATAAAGTTACATGTAAAAAGGATAAACATAAAAGCAACAGACATGAGACTAGGAATAGTCCATGCTGTATAAATCACTTACAGTAATGTAAGGGGGGGGGGGCCAAAGCCCCAACAAGAAAGGGGTAGTCATAAGACTACCTCATTGTGTCTCGTATGTCGAGCAGCAGAAAAAGAGGAGGAGAAGTTCAAATCAGCCGCTTAAATACACCAGGCCCCTAGCGGGAACCAGCGACACTAAACGGGCAGACAACTTCCCAGGCAAATACGAAAATAACTCCTACAACCTGTAAAGCAATAATTATTACCAACTGTTGTCTCGAACTCTAACAGTTTAAAAACAAACTAATTACTAACTAATTATTCCTATACAAATCATATATACAAAAAAAACGATTTGGCATTGAATAAACCACAAGGTTGATATCCCGTTAAACCAAACCAATATTAGTTAAACTAGCAAATATATGCACCCGCCGGATGCAAGTATTTAAGTTTTAATGTAATAAAATATTATATCAAATTAGAACAGCAAATGAAACTAAATAAGAATGCAGATAAAAAGATTTGAAATAGGGAGGGGTATAGTCGAAAAATAGAACAACTGAAACTTACTCTTCCATCACTCCCGTCTTTCATTGTGAATTTTTTCTAATTTAACTATTTAGTTAAATTAGGAAGTAAAGAATAAAATGACAGTTATTTATTCTTGTTAATGGATTTCTTTTAAGATTTATTGAAGTGATTTTAACTCATATTCATTAATATAAAACCAAACAATTAGAAATCAATAATAACAAGCACATATTTATTAAAATCCATTTTTTAATATCAATTTGCAAATTAGCCTTCCCATTATTATTGTAAACATTTATATTGTTGTATATATAAATACAATTACATATTATTATCAGTATAAGGTCAATAGTATTAATTAGGGACTGGCATTTTTGTCGTCTGCTACGAATTTTAAAAGCAAATTAAAAATAATTAAATCTATTATTTAAGGTCAAACTTTGTCTAAATCGATGAGTAGTAACATAATGACCATCATTAAAAAAAGAAAAATATCATTACATATGCAGTTTATTTTTAATAGATTTAAAACGATTTGTTTGGGTCAATTTCGATGCGATCCGCCATTCTGTCTCTTTTTCAATGGTTTTAAGCGCTTGTTTACAATTTTTATGTAACATTCGTGATTGCAAAAAAAATTACCAAAAATCAGGTAATTATCCGATTTTAATGAAATTTTCAGTATTGATTTATCAATTAATGAATGTTATAATGCATCTGTTATTTTATTTCAAAAATTTAATTTAGTATTTTTGCTATGAAAAATTAATACATAAAATTCATTTAAAATAAAAATATTCTGATGTTAATTTGAAAATGTTATATTTTTAGATTCTAGAAATAAATATCTATTTAATGGAAACCTTATTTTAGACACATAAAGTAATAAGTTTTGAAGAAAAACTCTATTGAAAATGTACCCCCCCTCTTTTTAAGCAGAAAAAATATCAATGTATATTTTTTTCTTTTATAAGATAATAGCCAATTAAATAATTATCGAAATGAGTAAAAAAGAAATCTCCAAAACTTAATGATTTATTATGTTTTTACATTTAATTTTTCAATTTTTGGTACAATAAGTACCAAAAATTGAAAAATAAAATGTAAAAACATCATAAATAATTAATTTTTTAACCTAAGTAAAGTCCGAAGTATTTTAGTATGGGAAATAAAACAAGACATATATCAGACAATCTGGAATCATAAATTGTCAATCTAATTTCATACAGGAAAAGGGTGGTATTCATTTTGAAATAGAGTAGGATTCTCATAGAAAAGCCTCCGTAAAAAAATGTTTTTTGTTTCTATTCATAAGTTCGGTCTTTTATCTCATTATTTATACTGTAATTAGAAAACTATAAAACCAACTTTTAAAAAAGGTTACGCCCCCAACATAAGGGGGGGGGTCAAAATTAAGTGACCTGAAAAAAATGAGAAAGTTTTGAAATAAAATAAATAATGCATTATAAAGATCATTCATTGATAAATAAACACTGAAAATTTCATTAAAATCCGATATTTCCCTGATTTTTGGTAAATTATTTTCTGTATGGGGGGGGGGCTAAATCATTTTGTCAAAAACGCATTTTAGGCTCAGTTTGCCAGTACCTAGTATTAATGATATAAAGCAATTTTATTAAGAAGGTTTAAATAATAATAAAATCATGGAGAATGTGACGTAAATAACTACGGGAATTGTGACTTGAGTAGTAATTTAGTTTCGGTTACTGACAGACAAATGCACAATCTCCATTATAATAAGATGTGAACCGACCTTCAGCATTTAACGTAACAGACGCTAGCCAATTTCCGTTAATTCCAGAACATTCTGGCTTCATAAAAAAAAATCCTGATGAGTGACTGGGAACAACTAACGCTTTTCGGGACAATTCACTGTGGATTGCCTTCTTAAATCAGTTTTACTATCTTTTCTATTGTTTCAATTGACAGTTCTTTTGTTGGAACCATGATTCCTTTTAATTGGGTATGCCCAATAGGGCATGTTGATTTTTCACTTTTTTAAAATATCAAATTGTCCATTTATGCGAAAGTTGTGTGTTAGTATATTGAATACTGATACTAAAAATGAGATCTTTTAGTTGCACCATTATATGAGGAAATAGCATCAAATATCGTCTACTAAAATGCACAAAAAATACTCGTTTTCTAAAGGCTAAATTTTGAGAAAACGAGGATTTTTAGTGCATTTTAGTAGACGATCTTTGATGCTATTTCCTTAAACAATGGTACAAGTAAAAGATCTCATTTTTGGTATCAGTATTCAGTATACTAACACACAACTTTCATCAAAAACACAATCTGTTCCTCTATTGGCAGAGATTCCATTTTACGTGGCATACTGCTACCCTATACTATAGACAATAATTAACTAAATAAAAACTTAAAATTGATCACTGTATTTAAGTATTGCATTAATATTTAAGCTTATCTTTTAAAAGTTTAACGATAGTTCGTATGATTCCGTACAAACTTTTATTTCTATTTCATGAATGACATTCGCTGGATTTCGCAATTAATTTTGATTATTATCAAGTGTATTTACAAATAATAAAAATTATTATCGTACAAAAAACATTGTCGCAAAAAATTACGTAAAAAATCTTCGAAAACAATCGCAGTAATTAAAAGTTGGGAATCCAAAATATCAGGTCTGGATTCAGTCCTGGGGGTTTTTCATTTGCTCACAGAGTCGACTTGATTCCAAAATGGTATCTGTTGGTTCGTTGGTTGTTTTGTTTAACGGTATATAAACCCTTTTCGGGTCATTTAATGCCAAATTAATTCTTTGAGATTTGGTTTACTTACAGTAACTACTGTAGCTAGAATGGTCACCCATCTAAGCATCGCTGCTTACCTTCGGTAATCTACCAAGAACCGGTGCTTTCAACGTGATTTTACCGTAAGTATGATATGTTGAGCTACGTCCTCTATGAGTAAAGTTGAAAATGTGACACACTGACCAACTGACATACTAACATTCGCATTTATTATTAAAGAATGAAAAAAAAAAGGTAATTTTTTGTTCTAAACAGTGAGTCGAACAAAACTAACTAGAAAAATAGCGATCACGTTTTCCGTGCACAGAGCCGAGGGCAAAAAAAAAAAGACAAAAGGTTTCACGTGGATCATGAGACACCGGGTGAGACGCTTGCCTATCTTCTTGTTGACAGTCACCGCCTTGTTGATGTAATCGCCTGTCATCTTAAAGGTCAGCGCCTTGAAGAGAAAATGATCCGACAGACAGGTGTATTTAGTGCGTTTCATATTCTCGGCTTTTTCAAATTAGCCGAGCTAGCTGTTATGGCCAAGGGTGGTGGGTGTCCGGTTGGGGTAGGCAAAGGTGTTATTGCATATGACCACCCTGAACTGGCTGACCTTAACTAAAAGGAAAGCCGGTTGGTCCGACAGACCGTTTTCCATTCTTCACGATCGAATCCCGGTGGCTTGCGGAAAATATATACATTCAACCGATAAAGATTCACCGTAATTATTTGTGCATATGACGCACTATTTTTTAACCCAAAACGTAAGGGTGCGTATTAAACACAAGATGTATCTTATTATAATGGAGATTGTGTGTTTGTTTGTCGGTAACCGAAACTATATCACTTCTCAAGTCACAATTCCCTAAGTTATTTACGTCACATTCTCCATGATTTTATTTAAACCTCACTTATAAATAAAATTGTTTTACATTATTGATACGGTTACAATTGTATCTCTATATACAACAAAATAGCGGTTTACAGTGTGAACGGGAAGGCTAATTTGCATATTGATATTAAATATGATTTTCATAAATAGTATTATTGATTTCTAATTGTTTGGTTCGATTTTAATGAATATTAGCAACAATCCCGGGGATAAATCTTAAAAGACATATTTTAATAAGAAGAAATAACTGTCATTTTATTATTTACATCCTAGTTTAACTAGATAGCTAAATTAAGAAAGTTTTGCAATGAAAGACGGGAGTGATGAGAGATTAAGTTTCAGTTGTTCTATATTTCAACTATACTCCCTATCTATTTTAAATCTTTATATCTGTATTCTTATTTAGTTTCATTAGTCTTTCCAAGTTAATATAGTATCTTATTACATTAAAACTTAAATACTTGCACCCGGAGGGTGCATATGATTGCGAGTATTGTTAACTTTTTTCGGCCATATGCCTCACCATATTCGGGACAGGGTGACCATATGTGAATAATGTTCTATCGTCCAAACTTATTTATTTTACGCCATTTCAGAAAAATACCCACTGAAATGTGTTGGTTTATAATTTTGTTTTGAGCTTATTCTTGCCGCGAGCGTATTCCATTTTTGTGTGGACATACTCGTGCACTTTCCTAAAATACTATTTCAATTTTTTGTTTCAAAACATACTGAAAGCTATATAAATTATTATTTCTAGTAAGTACGAACCGACAAAAAGTGCAATAAATGTTAAATTCAGGTTAAATTTAGCTGCTACAAACTCTAAAATGTCAGTGCGTATTATATACAATATTTTCCCCAGAATCTCATAGTCAAAGTTCGGTGGGGGTATACATGAGTATGTGTTATACATAAATAATTGCGGTAATAGTTTTAAATTTATTACTAACTACAGTCGGTTAATTGTAGTAAAATACAATCTCTTTTTAATTTAATTTTATTTCGTTTTTTAGCTAATATTATTTCCTGAGGTTTAATCTAACATATTATAGTTAAAAGTCCAATGGGCTATGGAGGCTAGATATGATAGAATAAAGTGAGAGTTCTTCCAAGCTGTAGCCGTGCTACTGTACTTAGGCCCTAAAGAAACGCTTGGAGAAGCTAGATGGGACCTGTACAAGGATGCTGCGTATGGTCTTGGACAAATCCTGGAAGCTTAATCCCACAAAGGAACAGTTATACTGCCACTTGCCTCCTATCACACACACCATCTAAGTGATACAAACAAGACATGCAGGATACTGCTGGGGAAGCAGGGACAAGATCATAAGTGAAGTTCTTCCATGGGCACCTACACATGGACATACGAGTGTGGGTCGACCAGAGAAAATCTACACCGATCAGCTCTGCACGGATAGTGGATGCTGTGCAGAGGACTTTGCATGAGTGATGGCCGATAGAGACGGGTGGCGAGGATGGGTTATGCAGATCCGTGCAGCCGGCACAATTTGATGATTATTATTTCTTTTAGTTGTATCATAAAGCACTTTAGGGGGGGTTCGGTGAAATAACTCTGATGAAACTGAGTTCATGTCTTTTAAAAACAAAAGCGACATCTCAACCATCGACGGCAAACTCCTAAATTCTGTAGAACAATTTAGATACTTAGGCAGTAACATCTCCTCCACAGAAAACGACGTTAATGCACGGATAGGAAAAGCATGGGCCGCTATAAATAAATTAACGATCATATGGAAATCCAATCTCACAGACAAGTTAGAGAGACAGTTCTTCCAGGCCGTTGTCGTGTCAGTACTGCTGTATGGCTGCACCACCTGGACCCTAACTAAGCGATTAGAGAATAAACTAAACGGGAGCTGCACAAGAATGCTGCGGGTGATCCTGAACACGACGTGGAAACAACACCCTACGAGAAAACAGCTATACGGCCACCTACCACATATCACCCAAACCATCCGAGTAAAACGAACAAGACACGCGGGACACTACTGGAGAAGCAAGGACGAACTCATAAGCGACGTCCTCCTGTGGAAGCCAGCACATGGACACGCCAGTGTGGGCCGACCAGCAAAGACGTACATTGATCAGCTCTGTGTGGATACAGGATGCTGCATAGAGGACTTCACGAGAATGGTGAGTGATAGGGACGTATGGAGAGAGATTGTCATGGATATCCGCGCTGACAGCGCGACATGATGATGAATTTATTTCTATTATAGTGAACACATGAAACTTGTGCACAAACATTTGCCTTTGAAAATTTGCATCTTTGATGTGCAAATATCTCAGTTGTTCTGTGACAATATTCACCCAGGGTCGGTTGAGCCGGCTCTATCCAACGAATTTACCTGTGGTGAATTCATGGAAGGATTAACAAGGGAATAGTAAATTTATAAGCTGTCCTCAAAGCCCACATGAATATCCCGGTCAAGGGACGGAGATGCCCTTGTTCGCCGCCGATTTTCCACAGACGCAGTAACAAGTACGCCAAAAGCCGTTGATTCCTGACGATAATGGAGACGCCCTTTGACCGCGTTGAAGCCCTAATACTACTGGGTGCCACACCTATCCGCCGAGGATGGTCATATAAGGACCACCCTCGGCGATATGGCTCTGAGACTACCAAGTTTTCATCGCCCTGATGAAGGGTTTGACTGGAAATAATGTGCTAGATGGCCGTTGAGGAAAGGGCTTCCACGGCTCTTTTACAGGTTTTGTTTTTCGTTCTGCAGGGTCTCTAGCCACCCTCATCTCTAAACAAAAATTGTGAGGTTACCGGTTTAGTCGTTGATGATCGTTGATGATCCGACTATGAAAAAAAGGAGTACTGGGTTACATAGTACCATTAGCACATCAAGCGACCTGACAATTATATTTCTAAAATAAAATGATATGACACTTCCCAACAAAATTTGGAGTGAATTTGGGTAAAAGCTACACGCAGAGTTCAGCTCCTGTTGATTTAGTAAAAAAGAAAATGAACCGATATGTATAACTTTTTTTGTATTTTTGTCTGCAGTAAAGATTTGATTCTATTCTGAGGAAGGCCAGAGGACACAGCAACCAAAACGTTGTTTTCACGTATCACAATAAAGATGAGGACAGCAGTCCAAAAAATCTAAATTTATAAATATCAAGCCTCATCTAAAAAACTTAGACAAAATTGTTATGTTTGTTTTTTAATTCATTACTATCGTTCTTATACGATCGCAATTAAAATATGATATTCATTTCTTCTTGTGTACGGAACTTGGCTTAAACTGTGACATTCTGTAAGGTTCAATTTCAAATGCCGCTTACATTCACTGACGTCATAATGACGTCATAACACAAAAATCTTGAATCATAAATGATTTATCTCAAAGGTTAATAGACTGACCTTCATTTTAGAGGAACTACTACAGTTCAAATCTATCTTGTCGATTTGATGTGATAAAATCCAACTTTTCTTCTTCATTTTTCTTCTTTTTTTTTTTTTTTTTGACTTCCAGCCGAGCACTCTATTCGTCCATCTACAATTATTCCTCTGGAATTAGTTGATGATTTCGTGACCTCCCTCCCTCCACCTTCCGCCATTTGTTTTTATTATTATTATTTTGTGGGCTGGTCGGTATTTGATGAAGAATTTTTATTCATGACTGTAATCTATCTGCTTGGCTTAAATTCCCCAGACGAACTGAAGTTTTTTTTATTCCTTTTCACTGAGCTCTTGTCAAGGCACATATTGATTCTGTCCAATGTGGCTGGTGCGTCGTTATTATGCGCGCTCTTCACAATAACAAAAGCGCTGAGATTATAGAGTCGTAACGAAAAGCTAATTAGGAAAAATATACACGTTTTACATCGCCGAGAAGTCATTCATTACTTATCATTCGCATTAGCATTATCATCATCATCATCATCAATAATACACACACACACACACACACACACACACACACACATATATAATATATATATATATATATATATATGTATATATATATATATATATATATATATATATAGATAGATAGATAGATAGATAGATAGATAACGATATAACGGAGAAGTTATTCATTTCTCAT
>CM042159.1:70465128-70535128 GCA_023376005.1 Doryteuthis pealeii | reverse complement strand
GATAGTCCATGCTGTATAAATCCCTTACAGTGAGTAGTAGCCAGCGTAGAGGGCCGAAGCCCCAACGAGATATATATAATATAAAGTTACAGACATGAGACTAAGGATAGTCCATGCTGTATAAATCACTTACAGTGACTAGTAGCCAGCGTTGAGGCCGAAGCCCCAACGAGATATATATTATATAAAGTTACAGACATGAGACTAAGGATAGTCCATGCTGTATAAATCACTTACAGTGATAGTAGCCAGCGTTGAGGGCCGAAAGCCCCAACGAGATATATATAATATAAAAGTTACAGACATGAGACTAAGGATAGTCCATGCTGTATAAATCACTTACAGTGACTAGTAGCCAGCGTTGAGGGCCGAAGCCCCAACGAGATATATATAATATAAAAGTTACAGACATGAGACTAAGGATAGTCCATGCTGTATAAATCACTTACAGTGACTAGTAGCCAGCGTTGAAGGCCGAAGCCCTAACGAGAAGGGAATGACAATTCTCTAACCCATGTGGGTACCTATGAGGAGAGGTAGAAAAGAGAAAAAGAAGTTTAAATCAAACGCTTAAATACCAGAGGTCCCCTAGTGAGAACAAGCGGCAACCAGCGGGAAGATAACTCTTCCAGGCAAATGTGAAGATAATCCCCACACTACCATTCCGGATCAGAGTGGACCTGGGTGTAATGGTGATGAAGGGGTACTCCACATTCCCCGAGCTCTAGAACTGGAACTATACCATCAGATAAAGTTTAACGTCAAACCCAGGACACTCAGTCACTGCCTTCTAGCATATATATGATAAAAAGGGTTTGAACTTGTCATAAAGGGGATAGGATTGGGACAATCATGTGGGTGCTAGGGTTTGACGTAACTAGCCAATTGATATGAGGGGGCCTAAATAAGAGCCAAAGTGGAGTGTTGCGTGTCATGGACTGCACAACCACCAGGGTTCCATCCTTAAGCATCAAGGGCCGCCACCCACGGCCAAGAGATGACCCCGTTGGGGCAATGGGTTACAGTACCTACATTATTTTATCAAAACTATCTACAAAGCCTACCTGAGGCGCCAAATCATTTTGTACCGGCCCTATATCCCTATATATACAGGCAGTAAACAAGTTTGCGTCACCATGAAGTAGGGGTTGGTAAGCTAGTCATGCAGTACATGAATTCTGTTGTGAATTTAGTTCTCGCTCCATCATCAGGTCGTGCTGAGAGCTCGGATACTCTCTCTCTCTCTCTCTCTCTCTCTCTCTCTCTCTCGTCACCCGTTACTATCGGTCATCGCACCCGGCAGGTCTTACAAACAGCATTCAGAATCCACACAGAGCTGATTGATGTAGATTTTTGCTGATCGACCTACATGTGTAGATGTCTACAGGAGAACGTTATGTATGTGTTCGTCCTTGCTTCACCAGCATGTCTTGTTCATCTTACCTAGATTGTGTGATAGGAGGTAAGTGGCCGTACAACTGTTTTTTGATGGGAGTGCTTATTTCAAGGTTTGTGTTCAAGACAACATGCATCATTCTTGTGTAGTCCCCATCTAACTTTTCCACTAAGCGTTTTGTAAGAGTTCATGTGGTGCACCCATACAGTAGCACTGAAACGGTTACCGCTTAGAAGAATTTTCGCTTTATCTCATCAGTGAGATCAGATTCCCATATTCATAGCCTTGTGCCAGACTTAACTGAACATAGATAATACGTATAGTGGATATAAATAGATTTAAAATGGCCTTTCGTTATATTCAAGGCTCTTGTTTCAAAGCTTGGCTCGCAGGAAATACCTGACAGGTATGATATTTTCTTGAAAAGAGATCTGAGCCTGTAAGTGGCAAACGGTGACGGATAAAAATAGTGCAACCCCGGCAAAGAAATTCACATCTTCAACAGCTTCTGTATCGTTTGACAAATCTGAATGTTGCTTTCAAACTGGTTTGCCTTAAGCAGTTTTTTTATTGGTTCTCATATCGCGACATAAAAAAATCATAATTCCCAGTATAAAGTTTTATTTTATTTTTTGCTGTTGTTTTTTGTTTTTGTCTCTTTTTTTTTTTGTTCGTTTGTTTGTTTTTACTATAAATTAGATATTCATTGATAAACTTCGTAATTCCTGAGGGTATTGTGACGTAAGTAGTGACTTAGTTTCGGTCTCAGACAAACAGACATCGAATCCCTATCAAAATAAGATAATGCTCAATATAGGTGATAGGGTATATGTAGATCTAAGTTTTATTTTTTTATCGGTTCTCATATTGAGACATTAAAAAATCATAATTCAAATTACGAAAGTTTATTTCATTGTTTTGATTTTTTGTTTTGTTTTTATTTATTTTTTGTAGGATTTTTTGTTTTGGTTGTTTTGTTTTTGTTTTTTGTTTTTTGTTTTGTTTTTCTTTTTGGTGGGTATTCTGGGGTACTTTTATCATCTGTTCATATATTCATTCTTTATTCATTTATTTACTTATTTATTTTCAAAACAAGTCAAAATTCTACGCGAGAGAAATTACAGTTAATTGATTGATGGATTGGTTGAGTGAGTGGGTGATTTTAACGGCATGTCAACCCGTCCAGGACCACTTTATTGAACTGTCATATTCATTGTACGTTTATATTTACATTTATTGTTATGTGTAGTTATTTTTAAGAGGTTTTTTCTTGGCGTCTCGTTGTGGTTTAATGGTTAGCAAGCTAGTCTCGTAGATCCGTTACTACTGAGTTCGATCCTCGATGGATGCTCCTTTCTTGTGACCTTGTGTCAAATCCTAACCGTAGGTTTTTTTTCTTAAGAGGTTTTCGTTTTTTTGTTCTATTTGATCTAATGATGACATCCTAACAAGTATTACCAGTCTGAGTCAGTGTTGACCTGGGAGTAATGACAATGAGGGGTACTCCACACTTCCCAGAGCTCTAGAACGAGAGTCTTATCATAATATGCAGTTTAGTGTCATATATAAACAAACCTTTTCTTTCTTTCTTTTTTTTCTTTTTTTTTTCTTGGAGGGTGTATTATCTCTCTGCTGGTGATACAATTAGTATATTCTAAGCCCCGCTGACAAGGAGAAAATTGCAGTTAAGAGTTCAAAATCCGGAGCTAAATATATGATTTATGCATCTTCATATCTTGACTCACGTGCTTCTCTACTATAGGCACTCTCTCTCTCTCTCTCTCTCTCTCTCTCTTTCTCTCTCTCTCTTCTCTCTCTCTCTCTCTCTCCTCTCTCTCTCTCTCTCTCCTCTCTCTCTTCTCCCATTTCATTCTCTCTTCATCTTCTCAGCATGCGTCCTCCTTATAACCTCGTTTCTCTTTCTTAGAGTCCATCTCCATTATGTCCGTGGTGCAGTAAGTAACGTGCTTCATCTACGACATTGTAATAGGCGAGTTCGAACTCCAGTCGTGCTATTACATTCACTTTCAGACTAATACTCTTAGGAAAGGTATGAATACCCTCACCCCCCCCCCAGCTATGAGTTACATAGTACCAATACTATTCATCTACAAGAATGGTTTTGGCATTAAATAACCCACGAAGGTTTCTTTACCCATGATAGTTATTTACTAAGTTTAGATTAGATGTAACACAAGGCCAGAAATATTGGACGCCTAATGAGAATTGAACTCATTAATAATGGTCTGCAAATCTAGCTTGCTAACCATTACACCCACGAAGGTTTATATACCATTAAACAAACAAAGAAAGAAACCATCATTTCCTACTCTTTCTTTCTTTCTTCCTTTCTCTCTGACTCGCCTTTTTTCTCTTCTATAAACTGTATCCAATCCCTATTTTTTCTCTCCCTCTCCTCCTTCTCCTCTTCATCATCATCATCACTAATTTCCATTTCTTTCTTTTTAACAATTTCCCTTTATTCCTCTCCCTCCTACTCTTCTATAACTTTAAATTCCCCTCCTTCTCTCTCAGATTATCTAACGCACGCTCATTGTGTTTGACCCGGCTTTGCTTATTCTAGTGCACAGACCACAGGTTTGTTACGGCACCTTATATTCTTTGGTGATTACTAATGTCATTACTGAGCTGGTTAATCGCTACTTAATTTCACATATCCGCGCCAATTACTATCAAGCAAGAAACCTGAGAGACATCTTTAAGAATACAAACCCTGAAAACATTTTAAATTTTATATAAAAAAAGCAACCTTTTCAACAAGATATAACAGAACATAACCGAATATCTCCATAGAACCACTACTTTAAAGACTGAAATCCAAAATAACCTTTTTGGCATTAAATGACCCACAGAGGTTGATATGCCGCTAAACAAAACTCAAACTCCATAAAACCATTACTTTAAAGACTGAAATCCAAAATAACCTTTTTGGCATTAAATGACTCACAGAGGTTGATATGCCGTTAAACAAAACTCAAACTCAAACTACTTAATTTCGGGAATCTCGCAGTAACCGGTGTCTTAACCTTGATTTAACCGCAAGTTACCTTTTTTATTCAGCTTTGCATTGTCTAGTAAATAGACTTCGGGTTGTTTACACTAACTACTGTTCCTTGGAGGTGACTAATCCAAATACTGAGGCTTATGATTGCATAACATCGATGATCTGGCGAGAACTGGTGCGTGGCTTGACTGTAATACCTTTTTTTTAATAAGCTTAGTTTAGATTTGACACAATGCTGCAAGTTTTAGGAGCCTAGTGAGTATTGAATTAACTACTCTATAGTAGCCCATTTTGAAACAAGACCAAAATTAGTACCCCCTAGTGAGGATCTAATCTACTAACAATGGTCTGCTATCATCGCGAGACATTACATCACGCTAGACTTCTAAAAACCAAGCAATGCTTAAATTTGTCACAAGTATTTAAGAATAGAACACCTCATGAAGATCGAACATATTACTCAGTATTGATTGATTGAATGATTAAGTGATTGACGAATTGATTTTAAAGACCCGTCAAGGCTTATTTTGTGCCTAGAGGTTAAGGAATTGTGTTTATTGTACATTTACATTTACAGTTACAATTATAAGATATCAAGTATTCCTATCTAATATAAATAATTTGCACACATTTGTTTGGTTTTATAAAGAAGAAGACGAAGAAACGACAGTATTCCAAGGTTTGAAGTATGGAGTTAACCACGAGTGTGGCAGACATGTTAGAAGTTAAAGAAATAACCAAACAACTACCGCCCTGTCGGCTGCGGCGTTAGAATGCACCGACTGCACCTCTGCAGAGGGTAAGACTCCCCCAATGGGGCCACCTGTTGGCCGTGGGTGGCGACCCGTGATGCTTAAGGATAGAGACAGGTGGATGAGCAGTTCATGACTTGCAATATTCCACTTGGATATTCTATCTTGGGCTAGACGGGCGGTCGGAGAGGCCCCCTCCGATCAATCGGCTGGTCACGTCAAGCCTATCACCTATATGATTTTCCCAACCTTATTGCCCTCATAGCAAGTCCTAACCCCTTTTTATCATATGGGTGCTAGAAGGCGGTGACTGAGGGTCTACATGTCCTGGGAATGACGTTAAACTCTATCTGATGGTGAGGTTCCAGTTTTGGAGGTTTGGGGAATGTGAGCACCCCTTCATCCCCATTGCTCCCTGGTCCACTCTGACCCGGTTAGGGTCCCATCTATGGGTTAAATAGAAAAACATGAGTTTATAAACAAAATTGTATTATGCATTAAGAATGAATTTATTTCACAACTTTGTCGGCATTAAATGACCCACCGAGGTTGATATGCCGTAAAACAAAACAAATCAAACCAAACAACTAGAAATAGGAATAAAAGACGTGTATTACAGAATATATATAACAATAAGGTTGCAAACTTAAGTTCGTCTGCACAAATTTTAAAACTTAGCTGATATCCTGAGATAGGGTATTATTGGGGCCCTTGCTACGGCCTTCTGTAGGTTCGGATATGATAGACGTTCTGTTTTGACGTCCGACTCCGATTCTGGTTGATGAGAAAGAGATGGAAAGACCCTTTTTTAGGTCTGTCTCCGGTGAAAGCTGGATCAGAAGAGGGCAAGTTTACCTAATTCGGCTTTGCCGCCAAAGTATGCTGGATCGTGATTGGTTGGTTCGAAACAGAGGCTCGTAGACAAGGACGATAACCCCCATACATCAGAATTCTCAATAGTTTCGAGTATTTCTATCTCATACTAATAATAATATGATATCAAGTAAGTATTTATATTTAATAATAGGGTTTTAATGCACACAGTTATATGTTTTAAGTAAATAATAAATCCCTAGTAAACAATTATAGCTTCAAGTAATTATTAAGGCAATTTACAATTATACGGCCTTTCTATCGAGATATTACTACCTAGGTATGTTAAACTCATCAACAGAAAGTGATGTTAACACGAATAGGAAAGGCATGGTTGGCCCAACAAATTATCAATCATATGGAAATCCGATCTCCCCGACAAGCTAAAAGAGACGATTCTTCCAGGCTGTGGTTGCGTCGGTACTGCTGTATGACTGTACCACCTGGACCCTAACGAAGCGCCTTGAGAATAAGCTGATGGGAGCGGTACGAGAATGCTGCGAGCGGTCCTGAAAAGTCGTGGAAGCAGCACCCAAAAAAAGTAACTGTATGGCCACCTGCCCCCCATCTCACAAACCATACGAGTAAGACGAGCTAGACATGTAGGGCACTGCTGGAGAAGCAAGGACGAGCTCGTAAGCGACATACTGGAAGCCAGCATGGGCACGCTAATGTGACCGCCCAGCTTGGATCTACATTGACCAACGATGTAAGGATGCTGGCTGCTGCGCGGAGGACCCAGAGTCGATGAATGAAGGGAGGGTTGGCGAGAAATCGTCATGGATATTCGTGCAAATTGGCGTGACATGATAGATGAGCGATGATCATATAGAGAGAGAGAAGAGATAGTACAGTTAGATATAAGATATCAAGTATTCCTATCTAATATAAATAATTGCACACATTTGTTTGGTTTTATAAGAAGAAGACGAAGAAAGACAGTATTCCAAGGTTTGAAGTATGGAGTTAACCACGAGTGTGGCAGAACATGTTAGAAGTTAAAGAAATAACCAAACAACTACCGCCCTGTCGGCTGGGCGTTAGAATGCACCGACTGCACCTCTGCAGAGGGTAAGACTCCCCCAATGGGGCCACCTGTTGGCCGTGGTGGCGACCCGTGATGCTTAGGATGAGACAGGTGGATGAGCAGTTCATGACTTAATATTCCACTTGGATATTCTATCTTGGGCTAGACGGGCGGTCGGAGAGGCCCCTCCGATCAATCGGCTGGTCACGTCAAGCCTAGCACCTATATGATTTTCCCAACCTTATTGCCCTCATAGCAAGTCCTAACCCTTTTTATCATATGGGTGCTAGAAGGCGGTGACTGAGGGTCTACATTCCTGGGAATGACGTTAAACTCTATCTGATGGTGAGGTTCCAGTTTTGGAGGTTTGGGGAATGTGAAGCACCCCTTCATCCCCATTGCTCCCTGGTCCACTCTGACCCGGGTTAGGGTCCCATCTATGGGTTAAATAGAAAAACATGAGTTTATAAACAAAATTGTATTATGCATTAAGAATGAATTTATTTCACAACTTTGTCGGCATTAAATGACCCACCGAGGTTGATATGCCGTAAAACAAAACAAACCAAACCAAACAACTAGAAATAGAATAAAAGACGTGTATTACAGAATATATATAACAATAAGGTTGCAAACTTAAGTTCGTCTGCACAAATTTTAAAAACTTAGCTGATATCCTGAGATAGGGTATTATGGGGCCCTTGCTACGGCCTTCTGTAGGTTCGGATATGATAGACGTTCTGTTTTGACGTCCGACTCCGATTCTGGTTGATGAGAAAGAGATNGGGAAAGACCCTTTTTTAGGTCTGTCTCCGGTGAAAGCTGGATCAGAAGAGGGCAAGTTTACCTAATTCGGCTTTGCCGCCAAAGTATGCTGGATCGTGATTGGTTGGTTCGAAACAGAGGCTCGTAGACAAGGACGATAACCCCCATACATCAGAATTCTCAATAGTTTCGAGTATTTCTATCTCATACTAATAATAATATGATATCAAGTAAGTATTTATATTTAATAATAGGGATTTTAATGCACACAGTTATATGGTTTTAAGTAAATAATAAAATCCCTAGTAAACAATTATAGCTTCAAGTAATTATTAAGGCAATTTACAATTATACGGCCTTTCTATCGAGATATTACTACCTAGGTATGTTAAACTCATCAACAGAAAGTGATGTTAACACTCGAATAGGAAAGGCATGGTTGGCCACCAACAAATTATCAATCATATGGAAATCCGATCTCCCCGACAAGCTAAAGAGACGATTCTTCCAGGCTGTGGTTGCGTCGGTACTGCTGTATGACTGTACCACCTGGACCCTAACGAAGCGCCTTGAGAATAAGCTTGATGGGAGCGGTACGAGAATGCTGCGAGCGGTCCTGAATAAGTCGTGGAAGCAGCACCCAAAAAAAGTAACTGTATGGCCACCTGCCCCCCATCTCACAAACCATACGAGTAAGACGAGCTAGACATGTAGGGCACTGCTGGAGAAGCAAGGACGAGCTCGTAAGCGACATACTGGAAGCCAGCACATGGGCACGCTAATGTGAGCCGCCCAGCTTGGATCTACATTGACCAACGATGTAAGGATGCTGGCTGCTGCGCGGAGGAGCTCCAGAGTCGATGAATGATATAGGTTGGCGAGAAATCGTCATGGATATTCGTGCAAATTGCGTGACATGATGATGATGAGGATGATCATGATTATGATGATGATGATGATTTCTATCGAATAGGAATGACTTTTAAACATCTATTTGACCTATACGTGGGACCCGAACAGGTACGACCACTCCGGATCAGAGTGGAGCTAGAAGTAATGGCAATTAAGGGGCTCCACATTCCGCAGAGCTCCAGAACTGGAACCTTCAACCTCAGATACAATACCTAGAACAGCAATTTTATGGGTCCTACCTCCTCTTCAGGGGATTTAAGTAAAAGTAAATAGATGGAATCATATATTGTCAGTATCAGTCGGACTGCGAGGGAGTCTATCCCTTTTTAGACTAGGGAGATTGTTTCTGCGTCTGAGGTGGAGCGACACACCTACCTTCAGCTCCCCACCTTACCACACAGATCCAAGTCATGCTACTCATGCGCTGAGTTGGTGAGGGCTGCTATTGAACCCAGAACCTTGTGGTTCTGAGCTGAATACTCTACCGACTGAGCTAAAACGGCCTATCAGGGGATTTAGTCAGCATTTTCTAAGCCCCGGTGACAGGGCGGTCAGTATTAATTGGCTTGCGATACTAGCTTGTTAACCATTACATTATTGCAAGTTGGAAAAGGAAAAGAAATTAAGCATTGATTAGATTTGGCACAAGGTCGTAAGTATGCGACACTTACTGAGGATTAAACCTACTAATAAATGATCTGGAGGAGTCCCTGTGGCGTAGTGGATACCGACACCGTAGTTAGCGAGTTCGAGTCGCGCTATTATGTTCACTTTCAGACTAATACCCTTGGGAAATGCGTGAACCCTCTTATCCCACCCTCAGATATAGGTTAAAAAGTAAAGTTGGCGGAGTGGCCTATTGTCAGTATCAGCCGAGCAGTGAGGGAGTCTATCCCATTTTCGATAAACCTGGGCGATATATTTTTTGCTGAGACAGAAGGCCACAACTACCATCAGCTTCACACTTTACCACACTGATCAGATTACCCAATCTTTACTATTCCGGTATCGAACTAGGATCCTTGCTATTTCTAAGCGGGTGCTCTACCAACTGAGAGGACCACTACTGTTTTTCTACAAGGAGGGGTTGCTAAATACATACAAGGATGGCTTTGGCATTGAATAACCCACGAAGGTTAATATGCCACTAAACAAAGAAACCAAACCAAACTAAATTAGTCTGTGAGTGTAGACTGCTAACTATTGCACCATGCTGAGCCTCTCGTTCACTCGGTAATCGTTAGATACAACTGTTGTATTATCGTCGCCCGGAAGAAGAAGCTTCCGGCAAAAAGACGAAGAGAAATATAAAAATATATATTTAAAAACATGGGGAAAATGGAAGAGAGGTTTTCCGGTCAAAGAAGCAGGGAGAAGATAAAGAAATATATAACAAATGTCCGTTATCAGATCAAAAGATACAAATGCGTAGGCATATTAGCGGATGTAAAGACCAGATCAAAAGATAAAGATGCGTAGGCGTATCTATCAATATAAAGGCCAGAGGATTCGAGCCGACACAGAGACTCCACCGAACAGCCGATAGCATCACCTCGCGTCTCCCGTCAACCCTCGGGCATTTCCACTGTGAACACTCGTCGCCGCTTTCGCCAGCCACCCGGCATTTTCATTGTGAAGCTCTACGCCTTTACCACCCACACACCGAAGAAAATAAAGACGGGTCCTATTTTTGTATATACGTGTCTGTTGTTTATTGAAGTCCACTAGCCGGTAGTCAAGCGGCTATACAACACAACCAAATCCTCTGACTTTTCGATCATTATTAACAACTTTCTCTACTTCTCTTCAAAATCTGTTTCCCTTTCTCAGCATTCATTTTTTCTTTTTCTTTTTTTACAATACTTAACCACTTAAGAAATTAAAACTATGTTGCTGTAAATTACTGGAACATAGTCTTGCGGTCTGACGTCACTTGAAAAGTGCAATACATCTGTTCATAAAAATAACCTGCGTTTCCTGCTGACAATTTGTAGCAAGGCAATTGCCCCTGTAGGCCAAGTACTTTTTATCTACCTGAACATTATTTATATCTAACAGCAAGGTCGCTAAAAATAGTCTCCTTATTAAGTTTCCAAATCACATGACTCACAAAACTTCTATGGTCTCTAGCTTGTATCTGAAAACAAAATAGACATCTCTGTTTTAATATCCTCCATGGTGGAACTGACTGACTTGCCGAAGATATGGTATGTTTGAATTAAAATTGAACGCGTGACAGCATCGCATCGAGTAAGTACGAGTTGTATTAAAAACAAATATCAAGATTGTAGTTGTATTTACAAAGACAGAAAGGAATAATTCTCCTCATAATTCCGGACCAATAGCACGGATCTCTATAATTCTTCCTTTGCTACCCGTCTCTATTGGCCATCGCTGATGGAAGGTCCTCTGTACAGCATCCAGTATTTATGCAGAGGTTATCAATGTAGGTTTTGCTGGTCAATCTACAGTTTCCATGTGTGGGTATCTATAATAGAACGTCACTTATGAGCTCGACCAGCACTTTCCAGTATGTTCGTCTTACCCGAATGGTTTGTGTGATAGGAGGCTGGTGACCGTATAGCTGCTCTTGTGTGGGGTGCTGATTCCAGGATTTCTTCAGGACAACACACAACATCCTAGTACCATTCCCATCTATCTTTTTCTCTAAGCGTGTTGTCAGCGTCAAGGTGGTGCTGTCATACAGTAGCACTGACACGGATAGAGCTTGGATGGATTTTCGAATAAGTAATGAATAAAACGTTTATTTTCTTCAAAATTATCCCCCTTGGAATTCAACATGCTTATTCCAGCGAGTTTTCAATTATTCGAAGCACCTCTGAAACTCCTCTTTTGAAATCGTGTAATACAATCAAAATCCCGCACTATCAGCTGGACTGTAGAATACACCGACTGCACCTCTGCAGAGGAGTAAAATCCACCTATAATTGGGCCACTTGTTGAAAGTGGGTGGCGACCCATGATGCTTAAGGATGGAATTCTAGTGACTGGGCTGTTCATAACATGCAACACTCCACTTTGGCCCTTACTTAGACTAGATGAGCGGTCGGAGAGGCTCCTTCCGATCAATCGACTGGTCACGCTAATCCCTAGCATTTATATGATTTCCCAACCCTGTTCCCCCAACCCCTTTTTTAATATATGTGCTAGAAAGTGGTGACTGAGGGTCTTAATGTTCTGGGTATGACGTTAAAGTTTTGGTGGGTATGGAGTACCCCTTCTTCCCAATTGCTCCCAGGTCCACTCTGACTTGGAGTGGTAGTACTTGTTATGGTCCCATCTATGAGTTAGATAGAGAAAAATGAGTTTTAAAATGTGTTAGATAGATAGATAGATAGATAGATAGATAGAAGGGTCAATTGATATATTATGTCCTGATTATGTTGAAAGGTAAACGAAATGTTCGACAATGTTAAGTGTATTGGTTTTAATATGAGGGTGCACCCAAAGTAAAGACACGGGAACTACTACTGATACAGGGTTCACAATAATATCAGTGGATAGTAAGTAAAGTCGGCGGGGCGACCTAATGTCGGTATCAGCCATACAGCGAGGGAGTCACTAGCGTTAGACCAAGGAGACCGTTAGAGACAGAGCGCTACCATCAGCTCCTCACTTTACCACACAGATCCCTGTACTACGCATACGCTGAGCTGGCGAGGGTCGGTATCGAATCAGGAACCTTGTGATTACTATGAGGGAGCTCTACCGACTGTGCTAAACCAGTGGATAGAGGGAATCCTAAATATTTCAATTGAAAGAAAGGTTACATCTAGTCTTCAAGACCAGTTGTTTTCATATTTATCTGATAGATAGATAGATAGATAGATAGATAGATAGATAGATAGGAGGGTGAATTAATATACGAAGGTGAGTTACAATATAATGCCATTTTGTTTAGGACAGGTATAATTACCAACACAGGAACATGTATCATACATCAAAATGAAGCTGCTCTTCTGTGGATCGCATCCCTACTTCTCCACATAGTCAACGTTTCTCTCAATAGCAATGTTCCACCTTCGAATGAGAGCATGTATCCCTGCCCCGTAAAATTCTGTTAACTGTTCTTTGAGCCACATCTTCACTACAGATTTAACTTCCCTGTCAATGGAATAATGTTTGCCTCTCAAACCCTCTTTCATGGGGTCAAAGAGAGGCAAACATTATTCCAGTAGGGAAGTAGGGATGTGATTCACAGAGGACCAGCTTCATTTTGATGTATGATACATGTTCCTGTGTTGGTAATTATACCTGTCCTAACAAAATGGCATTACTTTTTGACTCACCCTCGTATAATGTTTAGATTTAAAGTGTTTGACAATGTTATATGTATTGGTTTTATAAAATCAGAACACTTCACAAAGTAGAGCCACAGTATCTAGGACGTATACAGGGTTCATAAATAACATCAGTGGATAGAATAAATCCTCAATACTAATTTGCCCGTCATCACTACTACAGCTATGCATTTTCGTCATTAACAGAGACTGCATACGGGCTCGTAAAACATCAGCACCCAGCGTGGGCGATATATACCTATAATCTCCGTGAAAATAAGTAAAAGGCATCATTTTCAGCGAAGTTGACTTTCTACTCGGCGATGCTAATCAAAAAGTGATCTGCACAAATGCTTAAAGCAGAAAAGATGTTTGTTACCAAATATTGAACAAGCGAAGTTATGGAATTAATGGTAGCAGACGAAAGCGTGAGAGACTTCATGAAGAAAATAATCTCCACAAAGGGAAGAACGTTGCCAAGGGCGGCAATCGTGGTTGAACCAAAACAGCAAGGATAATAAATAAATTTAAGAAAAAAAAAACTTTACTCATTTTTTTTTTTTTTTTTTGAAACATATTCACAATGTTGGCTTTATCTCAAATCGAATTACACAATAGGCTGCGAGTAAGTAACATAATGGGTAAAAGATTAGCTTGAGGCTCTAAGGCACTAAATTACATTCACGGCCTCAAAACTAGGATGAACAAAAGAAAGCGACAAAAAAATCTAATACAAGATCTTATTGAAATTCGAGCTAAGCTTGAAAACAAAAATAAAACCAAATAAAAGTGAAGAAAAAAAAACAAATTAACAGTGAGTATAACCAAAAAGCTCGCGGTTACTTTGTACATATGCAAAACTAGTTGTGGGTGTCTACGTACCTGGGGAATATTGCCAAAGTTTCACCGATCCCCCCCCACATACCAGTAAGCATCTTATACTATTGTCTGTCGCTCGCTTTCTCACTTAGGTTTTTTTACTGTTTACCCTTCAGCTCCTTCGAAATCCTCATCATATTCACGTTTAACAGACCGTTCTAGTTTTTAAGAAAAAATAATCTGCACCAGCGCAGGCGACCCACCTTTCCACGGTGACGACGTAATCAGGAAAATGTAAACCACGTATGCCTTCTGTTACATAATGATATGCACCGCCTATTATTTTTGTAAGGAAGTGTACATTACAATTTAGAATTAAAAGTAAACTGGAAAATCCCTGAGTGTTTTGATTGACAAAGTTTCATCCCAAGGTTATCTGAAGCGGATTTTTCATAGGCTTAGAGAGTCACGAGATCGGATGAGTTTTTGGAAAGTAGAAGTTAGCTAGCTAGAGTTAAACTAGCGCCCACTGTGGGCAGACGGTATTCTGTCTTTGCTGATTCTATCACGCGCACGATTAAGAATATATCACGGAAATAAGATTATGTGTACACGAAATTAAGCTGCCCTGGGGCGGTAAATTATTCTGACTACACATCTGCTGAGGGGTAAGACTCGTGATATTTAAAGATTGAATCCTGTAGAAGAACAGTAGTGGTACGATTTAACCCATAGTTGGAAATAATGGTGAGTCATATCTTTTCCGATGGTAATCTACAGGGACTTCTCTTCGATTTTTAGAAAGTGACTCTATCCCACGGTGTTATTATGATAGCCACTGGCAAAATGAGCCTAAAATGCGTTTTTGACAAAATGACTTTAGCCCCCCCCCCCCAGAAAATAATTTACCAAAAATCAGGGAATTATTGGATTTTAATGAAATTTTCCGTGTTTATTTATCAATGAATGATCTTTATAATGCATTATTTATTTTATTTCAAAACTTTCTCATTTTTTTCAGGTCACTTAATTTTGAAACCCCCCTCCTTATGTTGGGAGCGTAAAATGTTTTGCGAGTTGGTCATTTTCGATACTAATTACAGTATAAATAAAGAGATAAACGACCGAAGTTATGAATAGAAACAAAAACAATTTTTTACGGTGGTTATTCTATGAGAAAATAAGTACCGAAAATCGAATAATAAAATGTAAAAAAATAATAAATAATTAATTTTTTGGAGATTTTTTTTACTCATTTCGTTAATTCTTTAATTGGCTATTATCTTATAAAAGAAAAAATTATACATCGATATTTTTCTGTTTAAAAAGGGGAGGGGTACATTTTCAATCGAGTTTTTCTTCAAAACTTATTACTTTATGTATCTAAAATAAGGTTTGCATTAAATAGATATTTATTTCTAGAATCTAAAAATATAACATTTAAATGAATTTTATATATTAATTTTTCATAGCAAAAGTACTAAATTAAAGTTTTGAAATAAAATAACTGATGCATTATAAAATTAATTAATTTATAAATCAATACTGAAAATTTCATTAAAATCAGATAATTACCTGATTTTTGGTCATTTTTTTTTTTTTTACAATCGCGAATGTTATATTAAAATTGTAAACAAGCGCTTAAAACCCATGAAAAATAGACAGAATGGCGGATCTCGTCGAAATTGACGAAAAAATCGTTTTAAATCTTTTAAAAATAAACTGCGTATGTAATAATATTTTTCTTTTTTTAATGATGGTCATTATGTTACTACTTATCGATTTAGACAAAGTTTGACCTTAAATAATTGATTTAATTATTTTTAATTCGCTTTTAAAACTCGTAGTATCCGATTTTTTGCCAGTGTCTATATTATAATATCTGTATATGAAGGATGAGGGGATTCCTACCTTTCTCAAGGATATTAGTTTGAAAGTGAACATAATAACACGAGTGGAGTTTGAACTCACTTACTATGATGTCACAGTGCAGCATGTTAGCAACTAAGCTACGGGACACCCCTAAGCTTTTTAAAAAGTGGCACTATCCCACTGTGCTACCTATATATGTTATAGTATCGGTAGATGTAGATAGAAAACTGTCGTACAAAAGATTTATTGTTATGCAAAAGACTCTTTAACAAAAGACATAATATAAAATCTTCGATATGAATTCAAATTCATCTGAAAGAAAATCTGTGCCTAAAAGATCAAAGAATTGAGAAACCGCTGAAATGACTGACTTCTCTTTATTTAACTTTTGAACAATGTCACAAAATATCCATTCAAAGCACAAACTACTTAAACATAAACCAAACAAAGACATTTCCTCATTATATACAATGATTCATTCGGACTAGTTACCTCATTGTAATTGTGGAGTGAGTTCGATTCTGTCTAGATGCTCCAAACTTATAACCAGTTGTCTGACTAAGCTAAGCTTAGTAAATATCACACAAGGCATAATAATATCTCAGTCGTCATTTACTGCTATTTACTACAAGTTAGACGTCTCATCGTGGGGCAATGGTTAGTAACAATATATAATAGCTATACCCAAACTGAGCCTAAAATGCGATTTTGACAAAATGACTTTAACCCTCCAGGGAAAATAATTAACCAAAAATCAGGAAATTATCGTATTTTAATGAAATTTTCAGTGTTTATGTATCAATAAATGATCTTTATGATGCATTATTTATTTTATTTCAAAACTTTCTCATTTTTTTCAGGTCACTTAATTTTGACCTTATGTTGGGGCCTAACATTTTTGCGAGTTGGTCATTTTCGATACTAATTACAGTATAAATAAAGAGATAAACGACCGAAGTTATGAATAGAAACAAAACAAACAATTTTACGGTGGTTTTCTATGAGAAAATAAGTACCGAAAATCGAAAAGTAAAATGTAAAATAATAATAAATAATTAATTTTTTGGAGATTTCTTTTTTACTCATTTCGATAATTATTTAATTGGCTATTATTTTATAAAAAAAAAATTATACATCGATAATTTTTCTGCTTAAAAAGGGGGTACATTTTCAATCGAGTTTTTCTTCAAAACGTATACTTTTTTCGAAAAAAATAAGGTTTGCATTAAGTAGATATTTATTTTTAGAATCTAAAAATATAACATTTTAAACTTAACATCAGGCTTTTCATATTTTAAATGAATTTTATATATTAATTTTTCATAGCAAAAATACTAAATTAAAGTTTTGAAATAAAATAACTGATGCATTATAAAATTCATTAATTGATAAATCAATACTGAAAATTTCATTAAAATCAGATAATTACCTGATTTTTGGTAAAAAAAAATTCCATCCCAAATGTTACGTTAAAATTGTAAACAAGCGCCTAAAACCATTGAAAAAGAGGCTGAATGGCGGATCGCGTCAAAATTGACCAAAACAAATGGTTTTAAATCTTTTAAAAATAAACTGCATATGTAATGATATTTTTCTATTTTTAATGGTGGTCATTATGTTACTACTTATCATTTTAGATAAAAGTCTGACCTTAAATAATAGATTTAATTAATTTTAATTTGTTTTTAAAAAACTAGCAGACACAAATTTGGGTAACCCTAGTATATAGAGTTAGAATTTAGTGACAGTAAAATGATAACATTTATACAATCTACTGTCGACCTACTTTTGGCTCAACCCTTATATATACACATATGTTCTTTATATATATATTTATTCGGGCTCATATTTGTCTATCTTCTCGTTTTCTTTATTTTCACTGCTGGAACTGAAAAAAAAACACAAGATAAAAAGTTATTTTTCTTGTTAATTAACGCTAGGTCTGGTTTTCTGTTCGTGATTGGCTGACCCGTTTGTATCTCAAAATCCCAGAGAATTTTATTTTCTAGAACAGATTCTGGTTTGTGCATATGGCATCTGTCAGTATGGTCAAGTTTTAATCTATTCCTCAATTCTACATTTCCAAGTAGATCATCTTTCTCACGCAGGTGTGTCCACTTTTGTATTCCTTTTGTGTCAGTTACCTTCATTAGCTTATTATGTGGCTAATTGTTTCATTTCTGTCACCACATAATCTACACTCGCTATTATTCTGCGTATTATCAATTGTTTGCATTGATATAATTGGTTCTCATAGTATTATTTTTTGTTGCTATTAAAAGAAATACAGCTACGCGGTCAACAAAGAAATGATCGTATCAAAGAGAATTATTTTGTGTTGCTATTAACAGTGATCATGTCTTCCCTATGCCTGGCCTGCTATAAAACAGTAATGGAAATCTGATCTCACTGACAAGTGAAAGCGACAATTCTTCCAAACCGTAGTTGTATCAGTGTTACTGTATGGCTGCACCTGCTGGACCCTAACGAAACATCTAGAGAATAAGTTAGATGTTAGCTGCACAAGAATGCTATGTGCAATTTTAAACAAATAGTAGAAACAACACCCACAAGAAAACAGCTGTACGGCCACTTGCCCCCTATCACACAAAACATCCGTGTGCGACGAATAAGACAAGCTGGACACTGCTGGAGAAGCAAAGACGAACTCATAAGCGATGTTCTTCTGTGGAAGCCAGCACATGGGAACGCCAGTGCGGGCCGCCCAGCAAAGACTTACACCAACCAGCTCTGCGCGGATACTGGACGCTGTGCAACGGACCGGCCCGGGGCAAAGAGTGATAGGGACGAATGGTGAGAGATTGTGATGGATATAATTGCTGCTGTCACGGCATGCTGCTGCTGCTGCTGCTCTTGCTGCTGCTAATGATGAGGATGATGATGATATAATTTTTATTGTCAGTTTCCCCCTTCACAGTCACATCTAGGTCATCTCGTGTGAAATTCCCTTAGTTTGTCTCTTGAAAAATCCATACAGTTGTTTTTCTTCTCATTATTATATACACATTCTGAAAAAAAAACACCCAGCTATGCGGCCAATAAAGAAATGATTGTATCAAAGAGTTTAACTACCTATTCGTTAGAATTTTCATGAACATCCGGATTCTATAAATTAATTCTAATCCTTTTTTAAATAATTAGGGCCTAATAGGAACACTTCTCACATTCAATTCTCTCGTGTAAAAAGCCTTCTTGTTTTTCTTCCCGTTTTTTTTTTTCACCGAGGGAACCCAATTATAATTTTTAAAATTCTATTTACATACTTGAAATGCCTAGAGGAAAAAACGACTGTGCTGAATTGCCATCAATGCACCTGTGTTTACAAAATAATTACTTGGATTACCATTTCATGCGCAAACTCATTAAAAGAAAATGGATGCTGATCGAGGCTGAAAAATCGACTTTAGAATTTCCTATAAAGCATTGCGCGTGTTGAAGTGGTTGTTGTTGTAGGAAATGGGATCAACATCACAAGTTCAAATCCTAAACGTGGCTGTTTACAATTTTATATAGCGGGATCCAGCTATTCTCCCCTACAGATATGGGTAAATAGTAGGGCAGACTGGCTTCTTTTGGTATGACAACCAGTCTAGAAAGATCGAAATCACTTGGTACAAGGTCAGGTAAACAATGGACTCGATTTTGTTTTTTGGAGCTTCTTTTTTTTTTTTTTTTTTTTTTTTTTTTACGGCATATCAAACCTCGGTGGGTCATTTAATGCCGGCAAAGTTTTGAAAGATTCGTACTGATAGTTTGGAAGAAATTCTTTTTCTAAACAAATTTTCTATTTAACCATAGATGCGACTTTAAAAGTTACTACCACTCCGGGTCAGAGTGGACCTCACTGCTTCATCACCATTGCTCCACATACCCCAGACCTCCAGAAATGACACCTCACCATCAGATAGAGTTTAAGGTAATTCTCAGGACAATAAGACCCTCAGCCACCGCTTTCTAGCACATACATAATAAAAAGGGTTGGTGCTTACCATGAGGAAAATAGGGTTGGGACAATTATATAGGTGCTAGGGCCTGACGTGACCAACCGATTGATCGGATGGGGGCTCTCTGACCACTTATCTAGCCTAAGTTAGGACCAACTTGGAGTGTTTCATGGACTGCTCAGCCACCAGGATTCCATCCTTAAGCATCACGGGTCGCCACCCACGGTCAACAGGTGGACCCATTGGGGAGGTCTTATCCCTCTGCAGAGGGCTGCCAATGGACTCATGATATCCAAAAACACCCCACTAAATCCAAGAGAATGCAATTAATTGACGCCATACACTTCTGTTTTTCATCAGTGGAACCCAATTATGATACTGAATAATCGACTTTAGACTCTCTCATAAAGCATTACGAAAGTATACGAGTATATCAATTCTTCCAGCAATTCAGAGCAAAGAATTTATCTTTACTAAGAGGAAAGAGGCTCCTTTATTTTGGCATTTTGCCTAAGTTCTCCCTTACCTTTTCCATGTTGCGATTACAGTATTTACATGAAAAGCAAGATAATTAACATTTTTTCCGGAATATATGTCAAATATCTCATAAATAATACTTTGTGTTTATATATAAGTTAGATTTATGTCATACACTGTGTTATTTATATGAAGGGTTGCATAAAGAAAAGAAAAGATTTGTTTTAATAAAGATTCCAGACTTTGAAATAAAACTAATCTAAGAGATCGTGTAACTTTACTAATGTAGACGACAAAAGAAGACAGACAAAAATGCCGGCAGAAAAAGAGACAGGCGCCGAGAAATTATATCTTTTTTTTTTTCGTTGAATTTTTTTTTTTTTTTTTTTTTTTTGTGATAAAGAAAACCAAAAAGAATTACAAAGGTCTTTGCTTTATGACTTTTCAGCTCTTCCATAATAATTATGTAAAACCAAACAAGTTTTTAACTGCCGGTTTTAATCATTTTCAAAGTCTTTGTTCATATATCCAATACTTTTTACATACATAAAAAACTTTTAAAATTCCAATTCAATATGTATATATATATATATATATATATATATATATATATATAATGGAGAATGAATAGAGAATGAATAAAAAAAGTATTGGCATATAAAGGTGCTCAATGCTAAAATAGCAGAGCAGTTTTACAATCAAACAATATATTATATTATGGATATTATTATCTGGTTACTATTAGTTTCATGCTTATGCAATCCTCAGACTAGAGTCAAATGGTTGAGATTTATAAAAATTCCAATTCAGTATATATATATATATATATATATATATTATGGTTAAGGCGTCGGACTGACACCCAACCGATCGGATTTCAATTCCGGCTGTAGGTAGCTTACAAATGTCTAGCCACTCGGGGGGGGGGGGCGCTGAGGGTCGCCAACTCAAGCGTAAACGCAACGCTCTCCTATATAAGGGATGGAGCACTCTATGACGGCCTTTACATACAAAGCGATATGTGAATTAAAACAGTTAAAATCCCCTTAGCATTCTGTAAGCGATGACAGTCTAATGGTTAAGGCGTCGGACTGACACCCAACCGATCGGATTTCAATTCCCGATGTAGGTAGTTTACAAATGTCTAGCCACACTGAAGAGACTTGATAAGTCGAAACACGTGTCTGTGGATGACTATGTATATATATGCTGAATTTGAATTTTTCAGTTTTTATGCATATATATATGTATATTATGTATATATTCAATGATATTTATATATATATATAAATATATATATATATATTCAATATATACAAATGTGTGTGTGAGTATGTGTGTATATATCTCTCTGATATATAAGTTAGAGTAACGAAGACATGAAGTCAACGACGTTTGGTCAGTGACAGTATCTTTTTTAAACCTAGTTGGTTTTTTAGATTGTATAGGCGAGAAACTGTCAGTTGCCAAGCGTCGTTGACTTCATTCCTTCCCTACACTAACTTAAATATACATGCTCTATCAATGATATTGAGCACTGTTATGAATATAGCAAACTACATTATCAATAATATATATATATATAATAATATATATATATATATATATAAAGAGAGAGAGAGAGAGAGAGAGAGAGAGAGACAGACAGACAGACAGACAGACAGACAGAGGGGGGAGAGAGAGAGAATTCAAGTTTCCTGATACAGTGCTAAACATAAAAAAAATGGAACCCTACATGCTTTCTTCATAAATGGCATATCAACCTTCGTGGGTTATTTAATGACAAAGCCATATTTTTAGAAGAACGGTAGTGGTACTATTTAACACATATTTGGGGGATGAAGGGTTCATACCTTTCCTAAACGTATTAGTCTAAAAGCGAACGTAATTGATTGACTGTAGTTTGAACTCGCTTACTACGATATTATAATCGGCTACGTTAGTCCCTACGTCATGGGGAATCAATATATATATATATATATATATATATATATATATATATATATATATATATATATATATATGTGTGAGAGTGAGTAAATAAACAATGTGTTTATTTGATATGGCTTTTAGCCGACAAATTTTGGAGGATATGTGCTTAATTGAAGTCATACCTAATTTTAATTAGTTGATAATTAATGAATTTTAGGCGGGCATATATGTTCAAATGTAAGGCTAAACAAATCGAGAAAATGTCAATCCCTGAATGTACATTTCGACCTATTAGGTCTCATCAGCAAGGTTATAGACATGGGAGACTGCTCCGTGTGTGACTCGAAAAAAAAATATATGTGTGTATGTGTGTGTGTGTGTGTGTGTGATGGACTCACCGATTGGTCTACATGTATGAGGACCTAGCAATCCGTATGTGTGTGTGTGTGTGTGTGTGTGTGTGTGTGTGTGTACGCGCGTGCGTGCGTGCGTGTGTGTATGTGTGTGTGTGTGTGTGTGTGAGAGAGAGAGAGAGAGAGAGAGAGAGTGTGTGTGTGTGTTAAAGCCCTAAAATCTCCAATTGAAACTGTCGGAAAAAACAACTTAAAAGAATATTTTCACACGGAGACTTATTCGCGATCCGCCAGGTTCTTGTGGTATTCGCCGTCATCAAACACGTAATGTGGTTCTTTTCAATTTTATTAGTAGAGAGGTGACAGGGTTGGTGCTTGCAAGATAAAGTAAGAAAGTAAATTGAACTTCTAAAAAGAATCTCATTACGCGTCCGACACACAGACACACACACCTCGTACGTCGGTATATATATATATATATATTAGGAATACATCATGAAATCTAAGATTTTAACACAGACACGCACACACGCACATACACTCTCTCTCTCTCCCCCACACACACACTAATTTTTGGGTACATCGGTATATATATATATATATATATATATATATATATATAAATGTATATATAAAGTTTGTAGAAAAAACAAGATGTTAATAGTTTTGCTGACAGAAATCTGTTTCGACCATATGAAGCGGTCTTTATCAAAGCCACATTGTGTAAAAAAGAAAGACGAAATAATATATCGTTAATCACGAGGCACAAAACGCTCTCGATCAGGGCCGGGATTTTCAACAAAAAATTTAAAATGCGTATTCTATATTAAAATTTTTTTTTTTTTTTAAATTAGAAGCATCTTTATCATTAAAAAGTTCAAAAGGGTTTGAAGTAAAAGTGTATATAAATATAAAAATATTTTATTAACATCTTGTTTTTTCTACAAACTTTCTACACATATTGTCGGATTCATATCCATTTTACCTTTCATATATATATATATATATATATATATATATATATATATATATATATATATAAAGGTTTTGAAAAAAAACAAGCAAATATGTAAGATTCACATTTATAAAGCCGACTCTAAAGCGTTTCGGTTTTATTTAAACTATCAACAGGGCTCAACAGAGGTAATAATCATAAATCATATGAAAAGAAAATTGTGTCGGAGGGGGGGGGGGCTTTAACATCCTAAAGAATGGCTCACATGCTTTTGCTTGCTTCTACAATTTTCTTTTCATGTGATTTATGATTATTAACCCAGTTGAGTCCTGTTGATGGCTTAATCAAAACCGAACCCTTTAGCGTCAGACATATTTCTTGTTTTATATATATATATATATATATATATATATATATATATATAACTGTTTATACAAAGGTTTTAGTTGGCATCTACGTAAGGTTTCAGGCTTTTTGCCTTCATCAGGATACCATTTAATCCCTCTGGTGTGTCTGCAAGATCATATTTTGCGGTTATGTATTTGTAAATAACTGCAATTTTTGGCTTAAATTTATGGACGCTGATAAATTCAAAATTAACGCTCACAAAGTTATCTCCCTTTGATTCTTTACAAAAAAACTTTTTTGTTTCCGGAAAGAAATATTTAAAAAAAAAAAAACACATATGTAAAGAAACTTATACACATTCCACTTTTACATATATATTTTTCTTTTCTCACTTAATGTCATCTTCACCGTATTTTTTGAGTTCAATCCTTATAGGGGTCTTCACTAGAAATTCTACAAATTTATTTTTTTATTCTTTATTTTTTTTATTTTTTATTTATATTAATTTACTCTAAAATTTGATAGAAAAAATAAAATTTCCGGATGGTAAAATCCTATATATATATATATATATATATATATATATATATATATATATATTGAATTGAGGCATAAATGATTTTCGTTTTAGCAAAATATAATTTATTCATGAAATATTTAATGTTGCATAATCTATGTGACCTTATTTTCTTCTCTCTCTCCCTTTCTCTCTTCTCTCCCTCTCCCTCTATCTCTCACTCTCTCTGTCTTTCTCTCTCTCTCTCTTTCTCTCCCTCTCTCGTTCTCTTTCTCTTTCTTCTCTCTCTCTCCTCCCTCCCTCTCTCCTCCTCCTCTCTCTCTCTCTCTTCTCTCTCTCCCTTTCTCTCTTCTCTCCCTCCCTCTCCTCTATCTCTCTCTATCTCTCTCACTCTCTTTCTCTCTCTTTCTCTCCCTCTCTCTCGTTCTCTTTCTCTCCCTCCCACTCTCTCTCACTTACTCACTCTCTCTTTCTCTCTCTCCCTCTCTCTTCTCCCTCCCCTCTCGCTCTCTCCTCCCCCTCTCTCTCTCTCTATCATAAGAACTATTGTGTATATACCCAACGAGGGTATATGACTACGTATCATTAACAGATAATTCATTTCAATCAATCAGTAATATATTTGCCATTCTTTTGAATATCCTTTTGCCATTTATCAGTTAGATTGTTGAGTCAACTCATGTAAAATTCAGCTGATTTCGATCTCAACAAGTTTTCAACAAACGTTTTCACCTGATCTTCTTGGGGAAAATTGTTATCATCAAGAATCATTTTGTAGAGAACGAAAAATATGGAACTCACTTGGTGCAAGGCCTGGTTAATATGGGGGTGGCATTGGGTAGAACATACCCATATCTAAATCCAATATTTTACCTGCGTGATTCTTGCTGAATATGACGTTGTGTTGTCATTAACTTTTCTTCCACGAAGCTCCACGTTTGGGTTGGCTGTGGAGATCCACTGCCTTTTACGTTGAACATTGTCATAAATAACCCAATTTTTGTCATTTGCAATGATATTCGTGAGAAACGGGTAATTTTTATGGTAATTTCTTGAAATACGACATCGCTATTCGATATGCAATCTTCCTTATTCTTCTCAATAAGAGTATGAGGAACACAAATAGCCAGCTTGCGAGCTTTTTTCTATTTTTTTTCAAGAAGAAGTAGATTGTGGATTTGGGATGTGTTGAGGTCAAGTGGTAATTCAGGAGTAATTTTACACAGATTGCATTCCACTAATTCTATTTTCAGTACGAAACTTTGAAAACCAGTTTCGGATTTGGCGGTCAGATATTACAGCTTGGCCATAAACACTACAAGTTTTCTTAGCTGTTTCTGTAAAGTTGTTTGTCATTCTTAAACTTCCACATTGCATGTCGAATATCAGCATCACTATATATATATATATATATATATATATATATATATATATATATATATATATATACTTCTATTTACGACCCTCTTTATCCCATATATCTACAATGCATTCCCATATATGTAGTAAAGATTAGAGGGAGAAATGTGGACAAAGGAACAAAACTCAGACAAGTATATGTAGGAGATATATTTCGCCATGCTTTGCTTCATTTTGTTTGATCATTAAAGCATCATACATGTGTGTTAGAGAAGAGAAAGTGGACGGGAGAGGGGTGGATTTGGGGATGAAATCAGGTGGATGGGGTAGCGTTTGTGAGGATTTGATTGGTCAGAAGGAAATCTTTGGTGAATGGGGAGGGAGAGAAGATCAAAAGAGAGTTAGAAAGAATATACAGAGTATGGTGGTTAAGTACAGAGGGAGAGAAACAAGATAGAAGAGAAAATGGGTCAACCTTGTTGGAGAGAAATTTGATTCATTGAAGCAGAAGGGAAGAAGAAAGAGATGAGTGAGTGGGGTGGGAGGAATGGGTAGTCATTCATTAGCGGGATAGGAGAAGTTTTTGGCGATTTTGGTCACTAGGTATGAGTAAAAAGGAACAGTTTTGATCTTCTCTTCCCTCCCCATCCACCAAAGATTTCCTCCTGACCAATCAAATTTCTCACAAACGCTATCCTGTCCACGTGACATCATCCCCAAATCCACCCTCTCTCTTCTATAAAATACATGTATGATGCTTTAATGATGAAATAAACAGCTGATGAAGCCGAGCTCAATGCACGGTGAAATATATCTCCTGCATATACTTGTCTGAGTTTTGTTCCTTTGTCCACATTTCTCCCTCTAATCTTTACTACATTCTGTCGGATTTACTCCAAGCCTCCAATCCTCATTCCCTATATATATATATATATATATATATATATATATATATATATATATATATATATATATATATATATATATATTCAAATCATAACAGTTTCTCAGTAGTAATATTAAAAAATAGATAGGTATGAGTTTGACAATTTAAACATAATATTAAAAACTAATGGAGTTGTTTCCTATATACTTTTTTTAATTATCATCAAGCAAATGTTTTCTTTTTTATGCTAAGTTGAATATTTAAGAATTATAGTCTGTATATATCAAGTCTATTGAAAAGAATTATTCTGATTACACCAAGTAGGATGATTTCTTTTTAAATACTAATATAAAAAAAACTTTTTCATGTTGTACGAATACTCGTAGCTGTTTCTAAAGCATTTTTGTCATTCTTAAACTTCCACAACTTTATATGTCAAATATGCACTTTCAGTTTCTCCATTTTAGGTGTGTGATATCATTAAATCATGCACACTTTTCACTATTGAAATAAGAATGACCAATGAAGACATTCTTTAATCAGGTAATTTCTGGTTGCATTGAAAACATTAGAAGTTTGAAATATGTAGTTACAACTTACTTTTAAAAAACGGAAATTATTTATGACACAACCCAATATATTTCTCTAATCATTTAGAGAAAGATATTGAGTTTAAATTTGAATGAATAACCAATATTCTTTTTTAATTAATAATTAATAATAGTTTCTTTTATTTTACAACTAAAAGTTATTAAACTTTTCAGTTGACTTTTATCATCTCTAATTTAGATATAACCTGAATTACATCTTAACCGGAAATTCAACTGACAGAATTAGTTACAATATTTATTCCAACCATTTCCAGACAGAATTTCAAAAAGGTAATTAAGATATCCATTAATCTTAGTTTGTTTAAATCTTTCAATTTCTTCACATATGTTTATTTCATGCTTCGAAAGAGTCCGCTAAAAATAATTTGTTTCCAAAAAATTTCTCTTAAAAAGTTTTGTTCTTAGAAAGAATTCTTTAAAGATTTTTTAAATAAATGACCGATATCATATCTAATAAATTATCATATATATATATATATATATATATATATATATATATATATATATATAAGATTTTGGATGTTTGTTTTTTTAGAAGCATTGTTGATAAATTATATATTATTATTTATATTTTTGCTTGAAGGCAATTACAATGCGTGTATCGTATAAAATTCGATAATTATAGAAAATAACCATGACAAGTGAACTTCGCAAACGATCATGCGATGCTAGAACATCGTGCAGTCTGTTTCAATCTGGTGAGACTTAATAAAGTTGAAACAGACTGTACGATGTTCTAGCATCGCATGATCGTTTGCGAAGTTCACTTGTCATGGTTATTTTCTATAATTATCGAATTTTATACGATATACGCATTGTAATTGCCTTCAAGCAAAAATATAAATAATAATAATAAATAAAAAATAAAAAAAAATAAATATATATATATATATATATATATATATATATATATATATATATATATATATATTGTGAGCTTGGTTCAAACCTTCCGTGAAAAAAGACGTTGTTTCTGTTCAAATAACCATTAGTCGTTAGAGGAAGAAACCACTTATCTAGAATATGCAATACGATGCTTTTATAGTATGTAATTACCCAACCCCTCTAAAACGGGTAAGGTCAGTTTCTAAACGGAATACAGCTAGTTTGTATTCAGAATTCTCCTTTTCCTAGACCGGTCACCATACTAAAGCGAGAGAGCCCAGTCTGTTCTACTATTTACCCATAGTTGGGGGTGAGTGAATGATTCATTCACTTCCCGAAGGCATTAGCGCGAAGTGAAACGCAAAGAGCCTTGCTCATGATTTGAACTCAGGTTGTTGGTTCCATTTCCTAACGCAATAAGCATTACGCCACGCGCTTCCACGATGATTTTGTTGTTATTACACATGAGCTTCAAAAATCAAGGGAACATCTCCACACTTGACGGCAAGCCTCTTAAGTCAGTGGAAAAATTCACATACCTAGGTAGTAATATCTCATCCACAGAAAGTGATGTTAACACTCGAATAGGAAAGGCATGGTTGGCCAACAACAAATTATCAGTCATATGGAAATCCAATCTCCCCGACAAGTTAAAGAGACGATTCTTCCAGGCTGTGGTTGTGTCGGTACTGCTGTATGGCTGTACCACCTGGACCCTAACGAAGCGCCTTGAGAATAAGCTAGATGGAGCGGTACGAGAATGCTGCGAGCGGTCCTGAATAAGTCGTGGAAGCAGCACCCTACAAAAAGCAACTGTATGGCCACCTGCCCCCCATCTCACAAACCATACGAGTAAGATGGGCTAGACATGCAGGACACTGCTGGAGAAGCAATGACGAGCTCGTAAGCGGCGTACTACTGTGGAAGCCAGCACATGGGCACGCTAATGTGGGCCGCCCAGCCAGGACCTACATTGACCAACTATGTATGGATGCTGGCTGCTGCGCGGAGGAACTCCCAGGGTCGATAAATGATAGGGAAGGTTGGCGAGAGATCGTCATGGATATCCGTGCAAATTGCGCGACATGATGATGATGATGATGACAGTAAGTATTATGTTGTTGTTATTAGTAAGCAAGTAAAATCTACAACTGATAATCAGTTGGAAACAGATATGGATTTAACATGAAGTAGACAATCTGGCAAATTTGGATTTCATAAGTAAATCAGAACTACCCCAAATGGAAAGTAAAAATCAGTTAATCATTTTTATTACGAATGCAGACAGACGGGAAATTTGCTGATATGTAAAAATGGACTCCTGCAAAGGTTAGATTTCCCATAACAAAACGATAAAACTTGTAAAAGGGAATAATTGTGTGGGAAGATCCAAATACAGAAAGATAGATTCTATACAGAGGAAACCTAGAAACAGACACTTTGCACTAACTTAGGTTAGACGGGTGGTTTAAAAGCCCCACTTCGATTAATCGGCTGGTCACACCAAGTCATAGCACTTACATGAGTGTCCCGACGCCATTTCCCTTTTAGCAAAATCCCAATCTTTTTTATCCGGTATGTGCTAGAAAGCGGTGGCTGAGTCTTAGTGACCTGGGTATGACGTTAAACTGCATCTAATGGTGAAGTTCTAATTCTGGAGCTCGCCATTACTCTCAGATCTACTCAGAGTGGTAGTACCTGTTAGGGTTCCATGTATAGATTGAATAGATCAAAAATGCGTTTAAAAACTATTTTTTTAAATTGAGTTTATTTATTCTTTAATTTTAATGCCCATCAAGAATGAATAAGACAAAATATCTTCGACATAAAATAACCCAATAAAGCTTGATATGCCGTAAAATTCAACCAACCAGCTTAAAATAGACTGCACCGGCTGGGATTTCGGGAAATTGGGTGACAGTGTATATATCATACTTTTTCAAGATGATATATATTATGTTATACTCGTTAATATCCATGACCGACTTTCAGATAACGCCTACCCTTGGCGACAGAGCGTTCAATTGGCTGACTGTATCCCCTGCAGAGGAGAAATACCATCATTCGCCTCACACAAAGGGGTTTCATGAGTATGACACTAAAATACATCTGGTAGTAAGGCTCAAATTCTAGAAATCTGGGGAGTGGGAGTACCCCTTCATTGCCATTACTCCTAGGTTAACTCTGACTCGGAGTGGTAATACCTATTAGGGTCCCATCTATGGGTCAAATAGATCTGTTTAAAATTATCTGTAGGATATTAGGAATGTTTGATGCCATACAACTACAAATTATTTGTATTAAGCATAGTTAATTAAACTATATTGTTTATTAGGGATTATAATAATTATTAGTTACTTGAAACCATAAAACTGTGAGCAAACAAATTACTACTATTAGATAGAAATAATTACTTGATAATAATTACTGCTGTGGGCATATTTTCCTATTATGAAAGGTAAAATGGATATGAATCCGTCAATATACACATATTGACATATGTAGAAAGTTTTGTAGAATAAACAACAAGATGTTTGAAGTTTTGCTGACAGAAATCTGTTTCGACCATATGCGGTCTTTATCAAAGCAACATTGTAAACGGAAAAACGAAATAAATATATCATTAATCACGAGGCACAGAACGCTCTCGGGATTTTCAAATAATTTATAAAAATGCCTATTTTATGTTAAAAATAAAATTAATTTTATTTATAGAAATTATAAGCATTTTTATCATTAACAAACTCAAAAGAGTTTGCAGTAAAGGTGTATATAAATATCAAAAAGTTCAAGACAATGTTCCGGTTACAAAGAAAGTTAAAAAATATAATACGTCCAACCGAACAATAGATGAAGATGGAAAATTTCAGGAATCTGTAATGATGACAAATTCGTAGTGTCGGGATCCGTATTATATTCGAAATTTGAGCCACCGGTGAAATAATTTAAATAATTCCAATTTTGTTTTTTCTATGGACAGTATGAAAGGTAAAATATTCGTATTATATAAAGATACTTGATATCATACAACTGTGTGCAAAAAAAACTCTTTCCAAACAAATACACAAAAAATGGAAATTTAAACGCAATATGAATGCGATTCCGTAACGTCTAAGCATAAAATAACCCTACTCGAGATGCCGTTAAAATCAATCAATCATATGATGCGAATTATACGATTCCGTCTTAATAGTGATAGAAAGAGAGACTATAAAGAAACTAGGACACGAACGACAGTACTCGAAGGTTTGAAGTATGGAGTTAACCACGAGTGTGGCAGACAGGTTGAGGGTTAAAGAAATAACCAAACAACTAGAAATAGGAATAAAAGACGTGTATTACATGTAACAATAAGGTTGCAAACTTTAGTTCGTCTGCACAAATATAATTTGTAATAAACTTATCTGAGTCCTGAGATAGGGTATTATCGGCCTTCTGATAGTTCGGATATGATAGGCTTTCTGTTTGATGTCCGACTTCGATTCTGGTTGTTGAGGAGCGACCCTTATTTAGGTCTGTCCCCAATGAGAGCTGGATCAGAAGAGGCATGAGTTTGCTTATTCGATTTTTGTCGCCAAAGTATGCTGGCTCGTGATTGGTTGGTTCGAAACAGAGGCTCGCAGACAAAGGACGATAACCCCCATACCCCAGAATTCTCAATAAGACTGGACCATGGGTTTCAGAGATATTCGACTAATGTAAAACATACTGATATGTGGCTTGAATATCAAGGGCACTATTTTTAAGAATTGAACGTTATACTCATGGTTGGTTTGTGTATTGTAGCGATACCCAAAATGAGACTAAATTGCATTTTTGACAAAATAACTTTAGCCCCCCCCCTAGAGAAAATAATTTACCAAAAATCAGGGAATATCGGATTTTAATGAAATTTTCAGTGTTTATGAATCAATGAATGATCTTTATAATGCATTACTTATTTTATTTCAAAACTTTCTCATTTTTTTCAGGTCACTTATTTTTTTAACCCCCTCCCTTATGTTGGGGGCGTAACATTTTTTTCAAGTTGGTTATTTTCGATACTAATTACAGTATAGATAATGAGATAAAAGACCGAAGTTATGAATAGAAACAAAAAAAGAATTTTACGGTGGCTTTTCTATGAGAAAATAAGTACCGAAAATTGAAAATTAAATGAAAAAAAAAAAAATTAATTTTTTGGAGATTTCTTTTTAACTCATTTCGATAATTATTTGATTATTTAATTTATTATCTTATAAAAGAAAAAACTATACATCGATATTTTTCTGTTTAAAAAGGGGGGTACATTTTCAATCGAGTTTTTCTTCAAAAAGTATACTTTTTTCGAAAAAAAAATAGGTTTGCATTAAATAGATATTTATTTGTAGAATCTAAAAATATAACATTTTAAACTTAAAAAAAGGCTTTTGATATTTTAAAACAATTAATTTATTTTCAATATAATGCACATAATGGTCGAAAATTAATTGTATTAATAAACCTGAAGTGAATATACACATTTTCATTTCAAATGAAACTAATATATTTTTTATTTTTTTACTTGCAAAAAACGGATTTTACTTGGTTAAAAGTTAAAACGAGTGAGTAAAATTTCAGTAATATTTAATAAATATGTATTTAAAGTAAAGCCTTACTTATTTCTACAAAGAAATGTTTATAAGTATTTTAAAACTATTTTTAAACCATTATTGAACACGATAAATCAAAATAAATTCGACTTTTCCTAGAAATTTGGACGATTTTTTATGTATAAATTGTATTAAAAATAAACTGCATATGTAATGATATTTTTCTTTTTTTAATGATGGTTATTATGTTACTACTTATCGATTTAGACAAAGTTTGACCTTAAATAATAGATTTAATTATTCTTAATTCGCTTTTAAAACTCTTAGCAGCCGACAAAAATGGGTATACCTAGTGTATTGGTATATACAGCTCCAGTCTCGATACTTTTTAAGCACGCCTCGTATTTTGAAAGACATGAACGTTTCATTCATGGTTCATTTATGTCTTGGTAAATACAGTCTTAGTCTCGATACTTTTTCAACATAGCACGTATTTTGAAGAAAATATCATTCATTCATTATTCATTTCCTCTTGGTAAATATAGCTTGTTAATACACCCCGTATTTTGAAGAACATGAACGTTTCATTCATTTTTCAATTTCGGTCTTGATAAATACAGCTCCAGTCTCTATAATTTTTAAACGTACTTCATAACTCAAACTCTACATTGTCAGAGTGTATGATACTGAATTCAAACTGATACCAATACAGAAGTAACGTCAGATTTTGTTTGATTATTTTTAAAACTTGAGGAGAAAAACTTACCTGAATCAAATGTAATATCAAATGGTTCATCATGTAAGGAGATAAACTCTTCCATGGTGATGAGGCATCCATCATCTTCTATGAGCAAATAATTCAAAACAGCTGCAAAAAAAAAAAAAAACACCGAAGTTGAATAAGGCAAAAAAATCAAACAGTTCTGTAATTAACTATTTGTTATTTACTTATTTCTATATTTATTCATTTACGGTACTTTTTCACAAAATGTCATTCTATGTCATATAATGCGAAGATAACACATTTTCAACCTTGAAATTTATTTCCATATCCAGTCGTACATTTACTTATGAGTGGCACGGCTTACGAGATTTACGAACTGTCACTCGGTCGATTTTTTTGCTTTGTGTTAAAATTTGAAGTACGAGCGAGCTTCAGATACGTTTATGTTAATAAATTCCCTAAAAATACATTTAAGTTTCCAAAATTATTATGCCCAAGAAAAATATTACTTATTAAAAAAATAAACAATAAGACATATTACAGCACGTAATTTATTACATCCTATTTTATTCTGTTTTTTTTTTAATACAATAGAGTGCTATTTCCTTTATTTAAAAAAAACGTAACAAAAAATGAAGGTGTTTTAAGGGGTGATGGAGCGGATTAAAGGTATTTCAGTTTATTTCAATGGAGAAAATTGATTGGATATACGAGGAAATTGAGTTACAAGCGCAACGAATTAAAGTCGTAAGTCAAGGTAGCATTGTATCTCCAGTTAAAAGATTGATGAAGAGATAAAAAGCAAAATATCTGAAACTAACCGGGACAACTCAAATAATTTCGTAGAAATATCATTTTGTTTTTATTATTAGATGAAACATTGTCAATTGTTATTAGAAAGAATAGCAGGAATATGCGCCCTCTGGGCATAAGTATTTAAGTTTTAATGTAATGAAATATATGGAATTAGGAAGGCTTACGAAATTAAATAAGAACGCATATAAAAATATTACACTTATTTGAATTATATTTTAATTGGTTTCTGTACAAAATCATTTATAGGATTGACCTTAATACGTTGAAGAATAAAACAATAATATTAGAGATCAATAACATGAAGTAATTATTTATTAAACTCGGTTTTCTAAAAATCAGTATGCAAATTAAACACACCATATATGATGTAAACCTTTATTTCTGAGTGATATATAAGACACATTGACGGGTTTTAAACGCACTAATAACATGGGCTGTTTTGAGGCAAATCTTAATCAGATTTTCATAGGGACGTTGTTAATAAATAAGATTTATTCCATACATTTTATTGTACGATGTGTCGTCAAAAATTGTCAAGACTAAGTCTTTTTTTTTCTAATTCTAAATTTTGAAATTTAAATATTCACAGCTGAGAAACTTATACAATAATTGAACACCATTATAGACACCTAAATATGATTATGTCTATGTGTCTGTAATGGGGCCCACTTTGGTATGGAATAATAACTAATAATACCCATTTTGATTGTATAATGTTTCACAAAAAATAATAAAATCATGTTACCTTTAGCTGAGAATTAAAACAAAATAAAAACTTTCTTTTTGTTTTAATTGTTAGAGGTGTACTTATGGGTGATACTACACATCTGCTTTAGGAATAAGTGATCGCCAAATCTCTGGTCCTAGCTAGTCTTTAAATAGATATTTATTTGATGCAAAGTATATATAGAAGGGGGAAAATATATGGGGCGAAATAGACTTTCAACAAGCTCCCGCCGAGGGGGAACCAAAAACAAGCGAGTTCTCCGTCTTCTCACAAGCCAGACCTCTGTTGGTCAACACATTCTTCGTCTAGCAGCTGGAAAATCCGTCGTCGTAGTCGAAATAATCTTTAGCAGTTCAAAATCACATTTCCTATTTAGTTTTGTTTCTGTTCGAAACGCATTTGTTTTTGCATGCGGGAGGACGCGAGTTCGATCCCGGCAGGCAAGATGTCTTGCTCTTTTTCCTTTCTCATTCTCCATCACAGTATGATTGTTACATTATAGGGCACCATAGATATTACAAGCGAATTGTGAGTACCTTTTTGTGTAGCAGTTGCTGTGACAGTATATTACTGTTTATATTATTGACCCAATAAAAGAATGCCCCAGTGACCAGTTTGGAATGTAGAATTAATAATATGTCATGAATGGCCATGGTGATATTATGCTTTTGTTTGGCAGCACGGCGACTAAAAATAGAATAGTTTCTGCTAAAAGAAATTCGAAGCGAACGAGTTGAGTGTTTGGTAATTGACAAGTGTCAAAGGAAATAACTAGAAAAAAATTCGATATTATTTGTCTGAATTTTTTGGATGAGGATTGATAATTTGTATCATTTAGATTTTTCGGATTGTTATTCTCATCTCTATTGTTATATACACAATGTTTCGGCCGATGCGCCGTCCCGTCTTCCTCAGACGTTTCTTGTCGAATTCGAGAGCCTTTATTTCATAATCGGGAGCCTTCACTGAATTTCGAACCTAACCCTTTATTTGATATCATTTTCTTTGGATACATGGCTTAAAGGATATAAGGGTTAAGTTGATATAGTTTTAAGTGACAATCATCTGGAGGTTGCAGGTTCAATCTTGACTACAGAAGGATGTGTGTGGTGTAATGGTTAGAGTCGTAAAAAATGGACTCATCGACCCCAGTTCAAATATTGGACGAAGCTACAGTTCACGTAGCGCTAATACCTTGTGAAAGGTATGAATCCAACTACTCTCCTTCCAGCTGTGGGTAACAATAACAATAATAGAAAAAACTACAGAAATGTTTAATATACAAAGAAATAGCGGTCTACGTCAGAGTAAATCCTTATTGTTTTAAATTGTTATTTTATTTTATTTTGTATTTAAAATAATAATAGATAGAATACATGTATGCATGGATAAGCTCGTGGCCGAAACACGTGTCAGTATAAATAAAATAAAGTAAATCCTATTTTATCCATTCAACATTTTCTTTCCTTTATTTTTCATTTCAACATATATATAATATATATATATATATATATATATATATATATATATATATATATGAGAAGTGAACAAACAGACAATGTGTTTTGATATGGCTTTTTTAGCCGACAATTTTTGGGAGAATATGTGCTTAATTGAAGTCGTACCTAATTTTGAAAGTTAATTAATTAATAATTAATTAATTAGGTGGGAATACCTATTTAAATGTAAGGCTATCTATAGCTCTGCTGATGAGGCCTAATAGGCCGAAATGTACATGCAGAGATTGATTTTTCTCGATTTGTTTAGCCTTTCATTTAAATAGGTATTCCCACCTAATTAATTAATTATTAATTAATTAACTTTAAAAAATTAGGTACGACTTCAATTAAGCACATATTCTCCCAAAAATTGTCGGCTAAAAAAAGCCATATCAAAACACATCGTTTGTGTATTTACTTCTCATATATATATATATATATATATATATATATATATATATATATATTAACACACACACCTACACTGGTTTGAAATATATAAAACATTGTTTGGTTATCTAAGAACCCCTCTCCAGCCATGTCTAAATACGACAATAGTATTTTATCGAAATAACTACTCGTCTAGAGGAAGAAAATAAAAGCATTATATTTAATTACCGGCCAGATATACCCAACAATCAGAGGCACCATTTCATGACCTTTCCAAAAATAGACAGGTCATAAAGAATAATTGACGTTTATTAGCAACCCTCGATATTTACAAGTGGTCGTTCATTCGTTCTGTAATCAAAAGCAACGTTGCTTAACTCGAGTGATTGCACGGATACCACAATTAACAACGTTAAATAGACACAAGTGTTTCCAACCCCCTTTTTTCCGGGTTCCCGCTGGTATCTTAAGGAGTTGCCCGTAACATAGACTTCTCTGTATTAAGAAGAAAGCAAATAATGGGTCAAGTGTTATTCACACTGGTAATTAAGAGAAAGCAAAATCCCAACCAAGACAAATAAATCAACTGATGAAGGAATTCACTGTTTTATTTCTCCTCGTGAGATTATTCTGCCAGTCTCTTTAAAAATGTATCTATTGCTGTTTAGATAGATAGAATAGACAGCTGGGAAACATTTTCTAATAAACAAGACGGCCATTAACCCTTAACCCTTTCACTGCTGAGTTCAACTGTAGGTGAAATCCTAAAGGTCAGTATCTGCCTAACTTTCTGAGATAAGTAGTTATTATTCATACAATAAAAATGGCGAAGGAGAACGTGATTGTATTAATTTCAATTGAATAAATAAATAAATATATATTATTTATTTATGTATTCAATATATATATATATATATATATATATATTATATATATTATATATATAAACATATTTTTTTGTGATGAAACAAAGAAAATACAGTGCTCAATCACAAATTGTGAGAGCTATTATTTATTTTAATAAAATATTATTTATTTTATTTATTTTAATAAAATGTTATTTATCTTAATAAAAAAAATAATATATATATATATACATATATATATATTGAATAAATAAATAAACATATATTTATTTATTTATTTATTAATTAATTTATCGAGGCGCGTGGGCTAGTGGTTAGAGTCGTGGAAAATGGACTCGTCGATTCGAGTTCAATTCCTATAGGAAGCTGTTGGCATTTCACATAGTACCAATACCCTTGGAAAGGTATGAATCTATATATTCTCCCTCCAGCTATGGGTTAAATAATAGGGCAGACTGGGCTCTTTAAACTTGGGTAGGTAACCAGTCTAGGAGAGGGATAACTCTGAATTCAAAATTCCTGCGATCAGTCGTTGATTGGGTTCGTGGCATTCCTTGATGCACCAATTCTTTCCTATCGACTGTGTCAAAAGTGTGGAATGGTCCTACACAAGCCTTCACCACTATAAAAGAAATCACTGTGTTGGTTGTTCACTAGATGAAGTCGGTATCAGCCATTCAGCGAGGGAGTCTATCCCCTTTTCAATAGCGCTAGACCAAGGATATTGTTTTTGGCGTCTGAGGTGGAGCGCCACACCTACCATCAGCTCCTTACTTTACCGCACAGATCCCTGTGCTACTCATACGCTGAGTTGGCGAGGACCGGGATCGAACTAGGAATCTTGTGGTTTCTAGCCGAACGCTCTACCGACTGAGCTAATCCAAAACTCAGACAAAAATGTGTAGTATATTTTGCTGGAGTTTTAAACTCGGCTTCTTCCAAATACTCCAGCGAAATATACTACACATTTTTGTCTGAGTTTTGTTCTTTCATTCCTTATATTTTACCTCATTCTGTCGGATTCATTCCAACCTCCTTTTCCTCATATATATATATAAACGCAACGCTCTCCTATAAAAGGGATGGAGCACTCTATGGTGGCATTTACATGCATACAGATGTGTGTATTAAAACAGTTAAAATCCCCTTCGCATTCTGTAGGTACCTCACTAATGTCTAGCCACACTGAAGTGACTTGATAAGTCGAAACTCGGTGTCTGTGGATGACTATATATATATATATATATATATATTTGGAGGATATGTGGTTATTTGAAGTCATAACTAATTTTGAAAATTAATTAGTTAATAATTAATGTATTTAGGCGGGCATATATGTTCAAATGTAAGGCTAAACAAACCGAGAAAATGTCAATCCCTGTATGTACATTTCGACCATACAGGGATTGACATTTTTTCGATTTATTTAACCCTACATTTGAATATATATGCCCGCCTAAATACATTAATTATTAACTAATTAATTTTCAAAATTAGGCATGACTTCAATTAAACACATATCCTCCAAAAATTGTCGGATAAAAGGCCATATAAAAATAAACACATTGTTTGTTTACTTACTTTGATATATATATATATATATATATATATATATATATATATATATATATATAGTGAAATCATAATAAACATCTTTTAAAGAAAAAAAGTTTGATAAAACAAAAACTATTCAAATGCTGGCTAGCATAGCAGTATAACTAAAACTGAGAGAAATTAAAATCTTACTTTCTTACTGTAGTTTCATTTTTATTAATTTGGTTTCATCTGATGATGTCGTCTATTTCATGGTTGATACATGAAACTTATAGTAATGAGACTACTGGTTAAATATTACATATACTGATTGAGTGGGGCGGGGTAGAATAGAGAATAAATACTGGACATTTACTGATTTTATTCAGAAATGATATTGTTTTATTGTTCTTACAACTGATCATAATATCTATATTTATTATTGTTATAGGTGATATAACCTATGGACATAAATGGAATGCGCCGACGGCTACTATAAGTAATAGGAACAATTGTGGCTTGACACGAAGCAGATGCGAGTCAGCTCGTAACTGTATTGGTCGGACGCAATCTCCACTTTCTTTTGCTGTAAATTTCTACTCCTTTTGTTCAATACATTTGTCTACATTGTTACCAGTCGTTTGTCTTATTTTTGACCCTTAAAACCCCACAACAATTATCATAACATTTTGTTTGTTTTGGTTTTACTTACTTTATTTAATGGCATATCAACCTGTAAGGGACTAAATGGAGTAGTCTCAGGGTTTGGGTAATCTCCTGCGTCAGTATTCCCTTTTTTGGGGTCACGTGACGCAGGAACCCAAGAAGATTACCTTCTTTGGCCGAAGCTACTGGACAAGTACGGACGTGCTGGTCACCTCTCTCCAGCACACAAATGGTGCATACCAGACGGTACAGACCCCACATACAGTAAGTGGTTTCCACCTATTTTGCCTCTCTTATACTACTACGTATGTTTGAACACTTGTGACATTTGTGAGAAGACCTGTTCTGTACTCTGCTCTTTCGATGTACTTGTCTAGATCCCAACGTTGTGAATTATGTGCTGGCCGAATTTAAAGCACGAGTCAGAAAAACAGGCTCACATGGATTAAAAACAAAACAACAACAACAACAAGTGTAAACAAGACACATGGAAGAAGGGTGTGTTGATACTCACTGGCTGCTACTGTCTATCCCTACCGGCGATCTTGACACTTCAACGGCCGAGTTGTAACTAACTTAGGGCTCGAGTTTAGTTGTATTTATGTCAAATTCCCCTTCCCCAAACCATCTTCTCCGGACCACACAAATGGCCAGCACTTAAATAAATCGCCGACTTCTAGTCGCCATTAACCCTTAAAATTAAAGTACTCAATATATTCTTCAATACGTTGATCATTAATTTTTTTCAAAAGAGAATTTCTCCTAAAAATCTTTTTTGCTTTTAATACCTGGGTGCCTAAGATATTATCACCAAGTGGTCCCATTTCATGGTGGCATACAGGTCTCTTTAAACTTTACGACCTAATCTTTGGATTCGTAAAAAGGTCAGCCACTCACCCCTTTTACTTATGCCGGACCTTAACCTACTCTTTCTTATCTATTTATTTATTTATTTATTTATTTTGACCATGTTCGTCTTCAACCACAGTATCACACATTGTATAGCCTGGAGAACTTCGTTTCCTAAATATGTTAAAATAAATTTTGTATAAAAGTAACTAACGCGTGTGTTGTTGTCCTACTGAAGTATTCCGCGTTGGGGTACTTTTCCTTTCAGTAACATAATGCTTTATAAGAACCGGAGTTCATACTCTATGAACCTCTTATAATGCCAAAGCATCCTTGTAGAACAGTAGTGGTACTATTTAATCCATAGCTAGGAGGATGAGAAGGATTCATACCTTTTCCAAAAGTGAACATACTAGCACGACTGGAATTCGAACTCGTTTACAACAATGTAGTTGAATTCCTGAAACACTTTATCCACTACGCCATGGAGGCTCCAACAACGTTACAAGCTAAAGCAACTCAAATGATAAAGTGTTGATGCCTAGACTGCTATCTTGACACCAATTTAGTGATTCTCAACCTTTTCCCCCTATGGGCCTCTTTGATGTCTACTTTACTCTGATAGGCCCCCATAGCCATTCGATGTCCGATTGTATTTTTGATAATTAAATATTTTTTGCTTGATTGGACCCAAAAATGTTATATGACCCCCGTTAGGCCATATGGCCCCTGGTTGAAAATCACTTGTCTAAATGACGAGCTGTCGACTAAGAAAAGTTTTATACTGTAATTTGATTTCGTAAATGAATTCTTCAGATTTCTTCATTACTATTCACTTTATCGTCTTTCTGTATATTGTTGTGTTACTCACATCAGCGAAGATAAACTCCGGTGGTGATCGTCTTGTGGAGAGTAAGAAACAGAAAACAAATAAGCCCTGTTAAATGTTTATCTAACTTTTATGAGGTCTTGGAGAGACAATAACCCAGTAACAGTGTGCTTATCATTAAATAATAACAATATTTGCAGGGCCTGTTCCTTTAATACTCAACTCTGAATAGGATGCATTGACACGTGATCTGAGTTTCAACTTTAAAGCGGGCACAGAATACGAGGTTTCTCTCGTCATTGTCTTCCCAGTAACTGTCTCTCAAAAACGTCGTCACTCGTGATCACGCTTTTTCAACGACGTCAGTAGTCTCATTGGTTGGCATCCGTCCGTCTACAAGAGACGATGGAGTAGTGTCAAGGTTTTTTATTCATTTTTTTTGTTGTTAACTTGAACTACATAACCTGGGCGGGTTCATATGGAGGATGAGCTGTTGCCCATGCAGCACCCCTCTCTCCACAAAAGAAAGGTAAAGGGCCAATGCAGTTTGGCAACGGTAGTGTCGCAGGAGTTGATGGGTAATACTGGATTTCAGCATCACACCACTTTAGGGACTCCGGCTCCTGATTTATTTTCGGGGTTTACTCCCCTAAGCAGTCTCATGCTCCCACGCTTATTGTAAAAATGCTTTTAAAAAATGTAAAAAAATACTCTTTTTCTTGGTTTTTGAAGTTAAAAGTTACAAGAAAAGGCAGAAATTTTATTTTTGTCTGGGGTTTATTTTGGGGTCAAGCAGGACCTACTGAATAGCTTTTTCTTCTCTTATAATCTGTAGAAGTTGCTACCGACATTTTGATTGTTCCAATAACACAGGAGTCTTATTCCTCGGGGTGGGGTCATCTTTGTACGGACGAAATCTCACGTCCACCTGCTAAGGTTTATCGAGCGAAAGAGATCGACCTTTACACCTTTTTCTTTGTAGATATAACAAAAACTTACGTCGCTTCCTAGCGATCATTTGAAAAATTCCTCCTGCAGGTAAGAAAAGATAATCTACCAGATTAAATACTGGTATAGAGATTTCCACATGAAACAGGGACGATACATTATAGAAGATAGAAAAAGACCCTTCTAGATTTGTTCTGTTGAGATACTATATAAGGCTAGGAAAGTAGTTGGTCTGACAGTTGGAGTTGGAGCTGGCTTGGCTGAGATCGGGGAACGATCTGTTCTCGCTGAAACGAAAAGGGGCTGTCCTGATATTTGCCGACTAGAAAAAGTTTGTCACCAAAAGTTTACTCAAAGTATTGAAACTCTAAGGACCATATAAAGACATTACTTATTAATTAATCTCTCTCTCTCTCTCTCTCTCTCTCTCTCTTCTCTCTCTCTCTCTCTCTCTCTCTCTCTCTCTCTCTCTCTATCTATCTCTCTATCTCTCTCTCTCTCCGTTAAGAAAACGGAATTGAATTGAATAAATAAGTAATTTGAAAAGAAACGAAAAGTTTATCAATTTTATTTTACTACGAAAAATACTACGAGAGATGTTATGAATGAAATGAGATTCCCCTGACCACTAAACACCCGTGGAGAATAAAGTCAATTGGCCGTAACGAGAACCACTTGACTTGATCTGACATTGACCAACGAAAGAACTGCTTGAATTCTGTGGGTGTGATAAACAGAAACCCCAAAACGTTTACGCTCGCGCCGAACGAAGTTAGTGACCAGCGTATAAGTTTTAATAGTGCACACGGTGAGTGCATTCTGCGACAACCCCATTGTGAAAAAGGCATAACGTTTAAAAAAAGAAAATAATACGGATGTCTATTAGACATCTGTATTATTTTTCTTTTTTTTTTCATTTGGTTTATGACGTGGACATTTTTATTTGAATGGTTGGTTGACTATTAATCAAGTGTATTAGTTATTTTCACGTAAGAGAAAGTCAGCATTTTACAAATTTCTTTAAAACTATTCCCTTCATCGTATTTTTTAAAAATATTCTAAGCATTAGCTATACTAGAAATACTTAAATATATTACAAACGGGCTTTGATAGCATAACTGATGTGTCATAAGCTGAACAGAATGGCTTAGGATGGGCAGTCCGGACTAAAAAGAAACGTAAAAATAAATCTTCAATTACGTTTTTGAATCAAGAAGCCAAAAGAATTTGTTTTAATTATCTTACCTCTCCAGTTTGAAGAGTCACCTGTAAAACTAATAATGTAATAATAAAATGTGAATAATAGTTTAATAAGGCAACTACTCCGTTACTTCTTTCTCTAGGAGTTTTATGGCTTTTGTAAATAAAAAGATTACGCCAAACCTATTGTTACAATCTATTAATAATAGAGGCTCAGTTTCTATTTGTCTGTAACTGAAACTACGTCACTGCTTACGTCACAGTTATTTCAGGAATAAAGTTTATCAATGAGTATTTAGTTAGTATAATTACTACATAAAAATATCAAAATTTTATGAAAAATAAATTGTCAAATTTTCACGAAAATTTTGCTACTTATTAATCTTCAGATGAATTTATGTTTAAAATAGTTCTCATAAAATATATTTGGGGAAATATTTTTACTAAGTCGAACCCCGACCTTTATTCAATTTCATGAAATCTGAACAACGTATATTTTACTCGTACAGTTTTTAAATTTTTCTATAAAGATAGAAGAGTCTTTAAATAAGATTTTTTTAGAAATGTTTTGGAGGTCCCTACTACTGTAAAACAAAACAAATATCTCAGTGAATATGATGCTTTTTAAGAAATTAATATATTTTTTAATATTAAACGCTTTATCTTATTTATTTAATTTTCCCACACCCAGACAATATCTTTCAAAAAATTATTTTTACACTGCCCGGAGGGTGTTTCTTATTTCTTTTTTTTTCTTTTTTACTAGCTGTTATAAAATATAAATCCAGATACAAAAAAACATCCCTGTCAGCTGGGGTTGTAGAATACGCTGAACTGCACCTCTACAGAGGGGTAAAATCCCCCCAATGATGCCACCTGTTGGCCGTGGGTGGCGACCCGTGATTCTTAATACAGAACCCTAGTGGTTGAGCTGTCCCTGACATGCTATATTCCACTTTGGCTCTTACTTAGGCTAGACGGGTGGTCGGTGAGCCCCACTCCAATCAATTGGCTGGTCACATCAAACCGTAGCACCTATAGAATTGTACCATCTCTATTGCCCGTATGGCAAGCCCCAACCCTTTTATCATATATGTGCTAGAGGCCAGTAGCTAAAGGCATTAGTGTCCTGGGTATGATGTAGTGAAGTTCCAATCTTGAGCTCTATGATTTGGTTTGCCCCTTCATTACCAATACTCCCAGGTCCACCCAGACCCGGAGTGGTGATACCTGTTAGCGTTCTATGTATGGGTTAGATAGATTAAAAAATTGAGTTTTTAAAAAATGTGTTTAAAAAGAAATTGAGTTTGACAAAAAATTGAATACGCAACAAGAATGAATAAAACAAAACGTCTTCAGCATAAAATAACCCAACAAGGGTTGGTATGCCGTAAAATCAACCAAACCAACCAACCATCCAGATTAAATGATTTGCCAATTATATATTTTATATCATAAATATCTTATTGTTGCATAGCAATTTTCTCATATTCGCTGCTATTGGGTTTCTGCTTCTCTTTCGAGTCGGGTATTTTCTTTTATATCGTGTTGGACATCTTCCATCGAGGTTGTCTTCTTAATCGGTTAAGATTCTTGTGGCCATTATGGTACTATTAGTTGTCACGGGACCAAATATTGTCCTACATGTATATTTACCAAACCCCTCCGCACGAGCAGGATGTGACACAAGGTCATTTTTTAGGCGGAGTTTAACAGGTTTAAATTCAGAGTTTTCCTTCTCCTAGACTGGTTACCTAACCAAGGTTAAAGAGCCCAGTCTTCCCTACTATTTACCCATAGCTGGAAGGAGAGTAGGATTCATACCTTTCCAAGGGTATTAGCGCAAAGTGAAATGTAACAACCACATCCATGATTTGAACTCGGGACGACGAGTCCATTTCCCATGACTTTAACCATTACACCACGTGCCAAATATTGTCCTACATGTTGTGCTGCGGGCCACTTATATGTTGATGAACCTACTCGTTCGCACTTCCTCTCCTACGCTGTTTTGTTTGACCCACAGGAAGGTTGAAGAAAAGCTGGTTTCAGCCTTTTTTCGATTCGGGCTGTTGTCGGAAGTTGACCAAATGTGATGAGAATCCGGGCTGCAGGTGAGAGCACTTTACAGTGGAGATCCCTCGTGGCTTTAAGTTTGATCCGTTTTGAGTGGAATTCTATGTTCCTTGTGTTTTTCAGTGTTAAGCAGAATCCATATTTGTTGGTCCGTGTATCTAGAATCCTATGATCCTTGTCTTCTTTGGTGTTAAGCAGAATCCTTATTTAAACACGTTACACACGAGCAACTGAACGCCTTTACATGAATGCCTTCAAATAGTTAACCAGCCACGTATTCGAGCGTGTTGATTGGCCGATTGAATCCACCTGGCCACGAAGAGTCTATAAATGTAAGTTATGACTTCCAGCACACTTTATATGTACAAAATATTCCAACTATGCGTCCCAGATTTCATAATGTTTAGTCATAGAAACAACACAGGGGTATATTTTCGTATATACACCGTATACGCTCAATCTCCAACTGACTAAATTCTAATCTATCATTTGTCGCCTAATCACGTGACCCTGTAGGACAATGAGAGTCGCGTTTTTAGGTGACCTCGGGTTATACTTTATCAAACTCGGTCACCGTGGTGGATTTCTTCTTTTTTTTTTTCATTTAGGAAAATTATTGGCATTTCAGTCTCGGAAGACTATAATATAGTTTTTGTGACTGTGAAGTCCAATGTTTGAAAAACATTCTCGACCACAGATGTCACATGTGAAGGCTGTCCCTGAAGATGTTGAGGTACCGGTGCTTTGTTGCCGCTGCTTTCTTCTGAACCTCTTGGCTTCATGGTGTTGCGTCAGGGTGGCTTCAGACATGAACAGTCCTCTACGGAGAGCCTGCCACCACCGAGGACGGTCCTGAGCTAAATTTTCCAAGCTGACATCCTTGAAACGCAGCTGGGGGCGACCAATCTGTCTTTTGCCAGACGAAAGCTCTGCATAGAGGATGTCCTTCGGGATTTGTCCATCATCAATCCGGTGGACATGACCCAACCATCAGTGACAACGCTGTCTCAGTAGAGAAAATTTATAAAAAATAGAGTAAAGAATTTAAACCCCTAAGGAATATAGGGTGTGGGGATTATCTTCCCTTTGCCAGGAAGAGTTATCTTCCTGCGGTGTTGCCGTTTGTTCCCACTTGGGGACCTCTGGTATTTAAGCGCTTTATTTGAACTTCTCTTCCTCTTTTAGCTAAATCTCTGTTACGAGCACATGGGTTAGACTACTGTCTACCCCTTTCTCGGTGGGGCCTCGGCCCCCCTCCTAGTAAGTGATTTCTATGTACGGACGCTCCATCCTTTTATGTATGTATGTTTATGTACACTATCCTATTCTATCTTCTATTGTTTATGTATCTTGTTTATTCATGTGCTGTATTATATAAAATGTTTTGTCTCAGAAATGTGTCGGAGTTGTATGTTCAATTATGACTTTGAACCTTACAAGTGGGGACCCCGACGCGATAAAAACGTTTTTTGAAGGCCTTGTTTCAAATTATAACCTTGAATCTTACAAGGGGAATGAATACAATCACAAATTGGTAGCAGAGAGAAGCTGGGTGAGAGTCCGAATAGTAGTAACTCGTATTAGTTTTAGTTGAAGGCTATATGTTCCTATGTGTGGGGGAGGAGCACTGCTTCATCTACCATCGTGGGTTTAGCGATGCTAAGCTGCATGCCTTACCTTGTTGTCCCCGCGTGAAACGGTTAAAGAAGAGGGATATATATGCTCGGGTCTTGCTTTTATAAGTGACCTCACATGATATCAAGATGGGCCACCATTGGTCGGTTGAGCCCGTACGCGCATCCCTAAAAAATTTTTTCAATACATTCGGTTTATCTTTACTTTAAAATATACACAACCTTTCAAAAACTATAGGATTCCGCACATCCATTAGGCAATACTATGAAGTTAATATTCTTCTCTAAAAAATGTCTGCATAGTATTTATGATTACGTTAAATTTTTTAATCCGAAGTAATAATGAATGCTTTGTAATTATTTTAATCTATAACTTGAAGTGTCACGTATAAACCTAATAAATAATAATTTATTAATTATATAAGGTTAGGTTACATGATATATGCATAGATTAGTGTCAACCCCCTGTATTTCTGAAGGGATGGCCCCTTTTCATATCACGGGCGGGACTTTCCATGGGATATTACAGAAAGCCCGCGAAATACGTCATGCGGGACCTGGTTGGCTCTCAGTTTCAGCTTGGACGTCAGGCAGACAAGATGTTTCTGCCTTAGCTGGTGCTTACTGCACACGCGCGCTATGTTAGTTAGGGAAATATGTATAGTTAAGTAAATAAAGGTTTAAATAATATGGTTTTGTGTGGTTGATGAATGTCTTGGCAACAAGACTGACCTAGAAGAAGAAATGAATTAAGTGCGACCGACCACCAAGACGAAGTCCAGACGCTAAAAGATGAGCAGAAGAAATAATCGAAAGTAAAGAAAGGGTATACAACAGATATAATCACAGGAAAAAAATTCCCTACAAAACTCAACAGAAATTTTATTATAGAAAACAAAATATCAAAAGATGGTGAGGCTAAAAGATTTTTAAAAAGTCTGCCCTACTATTTTTTGAATTCAGAGTTTTCCTTCTCCTAGACCGGTTGCCTAAACAAAGGTTAAAGAGCCCAGTCTGTCCTACTATTTATCCATAGCTGGAGGGAGAATAGGATTCATACCTTTCCCCAGGGTATTAGCGCTAAGAGAAATGCAATTACCACATCCAGGATTTGAACTCGGGGCGACGAGTCCATTTCCCATGACTTTAACCATGACACCACGCGCTTCCTGTGTGTGTGGGAGCCATATATGTATGTATTTGTTTGAAAGTGCTGGATGTCTGCTTGTGAATGCGTACGTGTGTACACTAAGTACATGCGGATGTGTGGGGGGGGGCGATACACCTGTGTATACGTACATAGATCTGTTTGTGAGGACGCACGTGTGTACATGTACATGCGCATGTATGTGGAAGTGTGTATGCGCGTGTGAGGTATATGTGGGTATACTTGCGTTCGACCATGATGGATGCATGCTCTAATCTGCTTGTGAGTGCGCACCTGTGTATGTGTGTGTGTGTGTGTGTGTGTGTGTGTGTGTGTGTGTGTGTGTGTGTGATTTGCTAGCTTCGAGTGGTCGTTCATCTCAAACAAAATAACAAACGTAAACTGTGAGTCTCAGTATATCCAACTCAACAATTTCTTAAGCAAATAGCAATCGCCAAATATCAACATTCCACAGTTTATAACTCCTACAAGGGTGCTAAATACCCCAGAGACATTCTTTCTTTCTTTTCTTTCTTTCCTATATTCAAGAAATTACTTTGTGCAACGTTTATCTCTTTATTGGATTCAACTAGGATTTTCCTTCTGCTGTGATATGGTATCTCCTTCATTTATTCAAGGACAATACTGTACAATCTCATTTTCTCATCAAATGACACACTGTATACATGTACCTCAGTAAATTTCATACAGTACACGTACCATTCGCATGAATATCATACGATGCAAATGTCAATCTCATTACCTCACAAAGTGTCATACTGTACACATGTAACTCCCATTATGCCATTAAATATCATACAATACACATCTTTATCGTATTACATCATAAAGTGTCATACGGTCAATCTCATTAACCAACTATGATACTTAATGAACTGATACCATTAACATGTGTATCGTATATCACTTAATGCTCAAAGAGTTACATGTATATGTTGCATACCCTTCTCATTACTTAAGTTCTTCTAGGTCTCTTCTAACATCTTGGGAACTTCGCCTTGGTGGTCGGTCACGCTTAATTCATTTCTTCTTCCAATCAGTCCTGTTACCAAGACACCCATTAATCACAAGACCGTGTTAATTTTCTTAAACTTTTATTTCCTTAACTAAACATTTCATGTAACTAACATCTGACTAAAATAGCGTGCGTATGCAGCGTGAGTTCAAGTTTAAGGCAGGACATCCTCTCGACCGTCGTCCAACTGAAAACTGAGGACTCAACCAGGTCCCACGTGACTTCACGTATTTCGCGGGCTTTCTGTACTATTCCATGGAAAGTCCCGCCCGTGATATGAAAAGGGCCATCCCCTTAGAAATACAGACAATTATCTTATACACCGCATAGATTATGTAACATATACAGTATGACACTTAACGAGGTGATACGATTAACATGTGTATTGTATGACACCATGAGTAATGAGAGTTACGTATACAGTATTCAACACATATCAAGTACAAAATGAGGAGGGTTTCATTGGTGCAACGTACACGAAGACATGCACTTGCTACTTCTCACTTGAGCAGCTTTGCTCTGCTAATATACCCTTTGGGTAAGTCTATTGTTCTGGTCATAGGTGAGTCACCTACAAGAAATAGGTAAGCATTTGTTTGCACAGAATTTTATCGTTTCAAGTATTCCTATCTAATACTGATAATTCATAAACTAAGTCTCATACTATATTTATTTAATTCTCATTATGTCATTAAATGTCATACAATACACATGTCAATCCATTACATTATTAAGTGCCATATGTTTCAAATGTCAATCACGTTACCTAACCATATGTACAATGTACAATACTGTTGACACGTAACGCTCCTCTCCTCATTGAATGTCGTCCGGTGCATTTCATTCTCATTTCCTCATCAAATTTTGTTACGATTCGTGTGGCCATTTTAGAGCTGTAGTTGAAAGCAGTTTTACAGTGGAGATCCTTTGTGACATAATGTGTGCTCCTTTCTTGAAGTAGAAAGATGTAGTATCAGTTTTAATCCTTGTCCGCTGATCCATTTCTAGAGTGTTTTAATCCTTGTTTGTTGATCTGTCCTCAAAGCTGTTGATCTCAGAGTTGATCCTGTCTTGAAGTAGAAAGATGTAGTATCAGTTTTTATCATTGTCTGTTGATCTACCCTTAAAGTAGGAGTTGTGTCAGAATTTATCCTGTCTTGAAGTAGAAAGTTGTATAATCGTCGTCCGCTAGTCCGTGCTTCCAGCGAGAAATTTTAGGACAATCTATCAACGCATCTAAATAGTAAATTAGATACATGTTTAGGCGTTTTTTGATTGGCCGATTCAGCCACTGCTGTTTTGGAACAGTCTATAAATATAAGTCGTAGTCATTAGCACACCTTATACCTCCAACATAATTTAACAAATTTTATACTATATGTTACTTCTATTAACTCATTCAGTGTCATACTCTACACATGTAATTCTTATGATCTCATTAAATGTTATTCAATACACATGACAATCTCATTACCTCATCAAATATTATACTGTACTCATAATTCTCGTTACCTCATTGTGTCATACAGTACACATGTTAATCCTTATCCCTTTATTAAGTGTCATACTGTATACACGTAACTCTCCTTACTTCATTAAGTGACATAGAATACACATTTTAATTGCATGACTTTATTAAGTGCCATACTGTATATACGTAACTCTCATTACTTCTTTAAATGTCATAAGATACAAATATAAATCATATCACTTCATTAAGTGCCATACTGTATATATGTAACTCATTATCTCATTGTGTCATACGATACATATATTAATGGTATCACTTCACTAAGCGTTATACTATATACGCAACCCTCATTACTTTATTGGGCCATACGATACACATGTTAATCGTATCACCTCGTTAAGTGTCATACTGTATACATGTAACTCTACTTCCCTCATTGTGTCATACGATACACATGTTAATTGTATCACTTCACTAAGTGCCATACTGAATACGTAACTCTCATTACCTCATGGTGTCATACAATAAACATGTTAATCGTATCACCTCGTTAAGTGTCATACTGTATACATGTAACTCTCTTGAGCTCATTAAGTGATATACGATACACATGTTAATGGTATCAGTTCATTAAGTATCATACTGTATATGTAACTCTCATTACCTCATTGTGTCATACGATACACATGTTAATCGTATCACTTCATTAAATGTCATACTGTATACATGTAACTTATAGTATCATTCGTTACACATGTTAATCGTATTACATTACTGATGGTCATACAGAATATGTGGCTTTTGTGTAGCCTGAAGATACCAAACTAATTTGCTCTTCCTAACGATATACACACTTACATATTTTTAGGAGATTATGTGCTTAATTGAAGTCATACCTAATTTGTAAATTAATTAGTTATAATTAAATGAATTAGGCGTGCATATCGGTTTAAATGTAAGGCGTAAACAAACTGAGAAAAAGTCAATCTCTGTATGTACATTTCAGCCTATTAGGCCTTATCAGCAGAGCTTATAGACAGGGCAGTGCTTTGTGCGTGATTCGAACCCTACCTGTCAGGCTGACAGGCGATGACTTCAAACATTACACCAAACTCAAACAGATTGTTTGTCTACTTCATACTGTCGTGCCGTAAGTCAACCAAAAAAGTGCAATATATACATCAGTTTAAAACAAACGAGAATACTTGGTAAGCTAGCTTGGTGTAATGGTGGGAGTCCTCGCCTGTCAGCCTGACAGGTAGGGTTCGAATCACGCACAAAGCACTGCCCTGTCTATAGCTCTGCTGATGAGGCCTAATAGGCTGAAATTTTATTTATTTACCTCGTACCCCACTTGTACGGGTTAGGCACAAGGCCCTATTAACATGGGATCGACGCAATTAATTTAACATGATCGGTCCAGTGGCCGAAGCGCACTGAACCCCTATCCTGAAGGAAATGCCTAATAGGCTGAAATGTATATACAGAGATAGACTTTTTCTCGGTGTATTTACCCCTTACATTTAAACCGATATGCACGCCTAATTCATTATAACTAATTAATTTACAAATTTAAAGGGCCGGGTTAGCTCAGTCGGTATGGCGTTCGGCTAGAAACCACATGGTTCCTAGTTCGATACCGGTCCTCGCCAACTCAGCGTATGAGTAGCACAGGGATCTGTGCGGCAAAGGAGCTGATGGTAGGTGTGGCGCTCCACCTCAGACGCCAAAACAATCTCCTTGGTCTAGCGCTAGTGAAAAGGGGATAGACTCCCTCGCTGACTGGCTGATACCGACTTTAGGCCGCCCCGACGACTTTACTTTTTACTAATTTACAAATTAAGCATGGCTTCAATTAAGCACATAATCTCTTAAAAATTGTCGGTTATCGCCATCTCAAACAGATTGTTTGTCTACTTCACCCTTACATATGCACATATGAGAAATAACAGTAAAAAAAAGATATTACTTTGATTCTTGTCTTTAATAGCACATACCATATTAAATTATGAAACGTTTTCGGATGAAAGAGGAAAGAATAAATATCTTTTAAAGCAAGAGAAAATATATACATGAAAAAAAAGAGAGGAAGTCTGTTCATTTAATTGCGTTATATTTCTTTCTATAAAATATTCCTCTATGATTGTTTTATATTCATTGGAATTTGCTCTTCATTTCACATTCATTCCTATCTTACTCACTTGTGTTCAGGTTTTGACCTGCTGAAAAAATTGTATTAACAACTTCATACTAAACGTTAGTTTTTTTCTTTCTTACATGTTATACTCATCAAAACCTAGAGGTTGCTTTCATAGTTATGCAGAGATTTCTCATGCTTCCAAGTTGTAAATAGACAAAAAAGAATTAATGTAAACCCAGAGATTATAAAATGGTTGGTTGGTCGGTTGGGAATTTCAACTCTAGTTCAGTTATTCAATGCTATATATATATATATATATATATATATATATATATATATATATATACATATGATAGTACGCAAACAGTTTGTTTGATATGGCTATGCCGACAATTTTGGGGAGGATATGTGATTAACTGAAGTCATACCTAATTTGTAAATTAATTAGTTGAAAATTAATGAATTAGGCGAATATATCAGTTTAAATGTGAAGCGTAAACAAATCGAGAAAAGGTCATTCTTTGAATGTACATTTCAGCTTATCATGCCTCATCAGCAGAGTTATAGACGCTTTGTGTGTGATTCGAACGCTAACTGCCTGGCTGACAGTCGGAGATTCTAACCGTTACACTAGCTGGTCTTTTCAGATTTCTCGCTTTGTTTATAAACTCATATATCCTACATTTTTGGAGACTTGCTACACGATATATATATATATATATATATATATATATATATATATATATATATATATGTGTGTGTGTGTGTGTGTGTGTGTGTGTGTGTGTGTGTGTGTGTGTGTATAAAGTAGTCAGGGTGGCCTGAAGTCGGTATCAGCCAATCAGCGATGGAGTCTATCCCATTTTCCCTAGCGCTAGACCAAGGAGATTTTTTGCGTTAGAGGTGGAGCGCCACGCCTACCATCAGCTCCTTACTTTACTGTACAGATCCCTGTGCTACGCATAAGCTGAGTTGGCGAGGACCGGTAATAATGCCATAATACTTGGGGTTTTGTTTGTTTTGTTGTTTTTTCATTTGTTTGTTTGCTTTTACCCCCCCCCTTTTTTTTGTTAATTTTTCTTTGGAGGTTGGTCTGCAAACAATCATTTAGTTGACTAGTTGGTTGGTTTTAGGCATGTAAACCTGTTGGGTTCTTAAATGCCAAAGTGGTCGAGGGCATTTATTTTGTTTATTCATTTTGTTTATTTGTTTTGCAAGCAATTATATGGTTGGTTTGGCACTTGGTTTGTTTTACGGCATGTCAACTCCAGTTGGGTTACGTGATGCCAAAAGTGGTCGTTTTTTTATTCATTTATTTTGATTTCCAGTTTTCTTTTCTTTTTTTTTTCCTTTTTTTTTTTTTTTTTTTTTTCTTGTTTGTCTTTATTTTGTTTTGTTTTTCGTAAGCAGTTATATGATTGGATAGGTATTTGGTTCTTTTTTAAGGCATGCCAACCCTGCGTTAGGTTATTTAATGCCGAAGTTGTCTTTTTTTTTTCGTTTTTAATTTTTTTGTTTTTTATTGTTTTATTTCATTTTTTTGCTTGTTTCTTGTTTGTTTTTTGTAAAAGAACTCAATTTGCAATGGTTATCGTCGCAGGAAATGGACACGGTCACACAAGTTCAAGGCTGTTTGCATTTCACATAGCGCTAGTACCTTGAAAAAGGCATGACACCAACTATTCTCACTCTTTAGCTATGTGTAAATAGTAGGGCAGACTGGGATATTTAACCTTGATAAGGAAACCGGTCTTGGAGAAGGATAACTCTGAATTCAAACCTGTTAAACTTCGATAAAAATTGACCTTGTGTCAATTTTTCTTGTGTGTGGGGGTTGGTAAATACTGTTATGACCTGTTTAGGGGACAATAAATAAATACTCAACACGGAGATAGAAGTAAAGAACAGATGTATTCAACACATATCAAGTACAAAATGAGGAGGGTTTCATTGGTACAACGTACACGAAGACATGCACTTGCTACTTCCCACTTGAGCAGCTTTACTCTACTAAATATACCCTTTGGGTAAGTCCATTGTTCTGGTCATAGGTGAGTTACCTACAAGAAATAGGTAAGCATTTGTTTGTACAGAATTTTATCGTTTCAAGTATACCTATCTAATACTGATCATTCATAAACAATTACATGATTTAAAGGTTTGGTTTGGTTTGGTTTGGTTTGGTTGGTTGGGTTTTACGGCATGTCAACCCCTTGGGTTATTTTATGCCGAATACTTCTATTGGTAAAAAATGTTTAATGCTGAAAAAGTTTTGAAATAATTTCATTTTTAATGGATAATACAATTTTGTTTATAAACTCATGTTTTCTGTTTACCCATAGATGGGACCCTAACAGGTACTACCACTCCGGGTCAGAGTGGACCAGGGAGCAATGGTGATGAAGGGGTGCTCCACATTCCCCAAACCTCCAGAACTGGAACCTCACCATCAGATAGAGTTTAACGTCATTCCCAGGACATGTAAACCCACAGCCACCACCTTCTAGCACCCATATGATAAAAAGGTTGGGGCTTGCCATAAGGGCAATAGGGTTGGGAAAATCATATAGGTGCTAGGGCTTGACGTGACCAGCCGATTGATCGGAGGAGGCCTCTCCGACCGCCCATCTAGTCCAAGATAGGGCCAAAGTGGATTATTGCAAGTCATGAACTGCTGATCCACCTGGGTTCTATCCTTAAGCATCACGGGTCGCCACCCACGGCAAACAAGTGGCCCCATTGGGGGAGTCTTACCTCTCTGCAGAGGTGCAGTTGGTGCATTCTAACGCCCCAGACGACAGGGCGATATGGTTTTAAGTAACTATTTCTATTTGATAATTTTATTTGCTTGTAGTATGGTTTCAAGTATTCCTAACACCAATAATCTGCAATTAATTATATGGTTTCAAGTAACTAATAATAATGATAATCCTTAGTAAGCAATTATATAGCTTTAAGTAACTATGATTATGCTTAATAATCATCTATTTGAATACAGTTATACGGTTTAAGCAAGGACAAACTCATAAATGACATTCTTCTGTGGACATCAACACATGAAAACACAAGTGTAGGCCGACCAGCAAAACTATATCTCTGTACGAATTCTGGATGCCGTGTTGAGGAGCTGCCAGGGGTGATGACAGATAGGGACGGTTGGCTAGAGAGAGTCATGGGTAACCGTGCTTTTGGGGTGCCATGATGATGATGATGATGATGATCCAATTCTAATAATTTTCAAACAAATATATTTGACCCATAGATGGGATCCTAACAGGTACTACCACTCTGGGCCAGATTGGACCTCGTAATAATGGCAAAGAAAGGGTACACCACACTCCCTAGAGCTCCAGAACTGGAGCCTCACCACGGGATGCAGGACACACAGGGATCATTAGCCTCTTTAAAGAATACAGTCGGTGATTTCTAAGTCCCGCCGATAGGGCGGATTTATAGAACAAGTCAACGGAAAAGTTAGCATTCACGTGGTGTGCAAACTTAAAGAGAACAATCCAATTTATTGGAAACAAAACAAACAGTGAAAGGACGGAAGAGTGAAGTGGAAACTGACTCTATTGACAGAAACAATTCTCCTACTTGTTTAACCATCTCTTCAAAGGATGTCTCGCAAATAAATGTCCTGGGAATCGTAAACAGATTCCAATGTTAAACAGCTACGTTTGCTCTTCTTGATAAAAAAAAATTTCGTAGTTCTTTTTTTTTTCTTTGTGTGTGTGTGTGGTATGTTTGGGTTTTTGTTTTTGTTTTTGTTCTGCTTTTATGTATTTTTGTTTTTATTTTGTTTTTTCACCCATTCGTTTCGATTGTCCATTTATCAACAGTCAAACCCTTCTTTTCTACATCTCCAAATATACATTCACCTCGTTAAATTTCTGACTTTGTTACTCAAACAATCTCGCTTCCCTCCCCCTCTCTCTCTATCTATCTATCTATCTTACACACACACACACACACACACACACACACATATATATCATCCGTGTAAAAAGTCACTAGAAGTGGAATATTAACCTACTCTAAACAAATCATAAATCTAAGAAGTCCGTTTAGTGTGAGGTTATGGGATCGGCCTGTCAGCTTGGCAGTCCGGTTTCAAATCACGCACAGGCGGTCTTCCGATCTATAGCTCTGCTGATCTAATAGGCCGAAATGTACATACAGAGATTGATTTTTCTCGATTTGTTTAGCCATACATTTAATAGATATTACCGCCTAATTCATTATTAATTAATTAATTTTCAAAATTAGGTACGACTCCAATTAAGCACTTATTCTCCCAAAAATTATCGGAAAAGCCATTCAAAACAAAGCGTGTTTACAACATATATATATATATATATATATATATATATATTATATTATTATTAATTAATTAATTATTAAAATCAATTATTAAAATCAACTATTAATTAATTAATTTTCAAAATTAGGTACTACTTCAATTAAGCACATATTCTCCCAAAAATTGTCGGCTAAAAAAAGCCATATCAAAACACATTGTTTGTTTGTTTACTTCTCATATATATATATATATATATATATATATATATATATATATATTGTTGACATCCTTCTGTCTACGAGAGACGATGGAGTAGTGTCCAAATATTTATTTGAACAACATAGCCTGGGCAGGTTCATATGGAGGATGAGCTGTTGCCCAAGCAGCAAATCCCCCCTCTCCACACTGCCGCTGTAATCCAAAGGAAAGGTAAGGAACCAATGCAGTTTGGCAGCAGTAGTAGTGTCGCAGGAGTTGATGGGTAGCATTGGATTTCAGTATCATCCCACCTTAGGGACTCCGGCTCCTGGTTTGTTTTTTATCCCTTTTCCCATTAATTTAATCGAGTCGACCGACCATTTTCCGGAGTTAACATTTATGGAAATTTACATTTTTCGAGTTTACATTTATTTATGAAAGAAATTCTGAAATTCTGAAAGAAACTGAGAGAAAAACATTAGATACTTAGGCAGTAACATCTCCTCTACAGAAAACGACGTTAATGCCCGTATAGGAAAAGCATGGGCCACAATAAATAAATTAACGATCATATGGAAATCCAATCTCACAGACAAGTTAAAGAGACAGTCCTTCCAGGCCGTTGTCGGGACAGTACTGCTGTATGGCTACACCACCTGGACCCTAACTAAGCGACTAGAGAATAAACTAGACGGGAGCTGCACAAGAATGCTGCGGGTAATCCTGAGCAAGACGTGGAAACAGCACCCTACGAGAAAACAGCTGTACGGCCACCTGCCACATATCACCCAAACCATCCGAGTTAGATGGACAAGACACGCGGGAGACTGCTGGAGAAGCAAGGACGAACTCATAAGCGACGTCCTCCTGTGGAAGCCAACACATGGACACGCCAGTGCGGGCCGGCCAGAAAAGACGTACATTGATCAGCTCTGTGCGGATACGGGATGCTGCATAGAGGACCTCCCGAGAATGATGAGCGATAGGGACGGATGGAGAGAGATTGTCATGGATATCCACGCTAACAGCGCGACATGATGATGATGATATATATATATATTCACATATGTTATGGTTCACATACAGTGCTGTTTCGCCGGTTCACGGTTCATCAGTGTCACTAGACAAGGCAGGCTGCTTTAGGCTGGGTTCGAATCCCGACCGAATTGCCATCAGTCAGACATTGCACCATTTACATACCCTTATTTAAGAAATGGAATTTTACTGTTATAAACATATTAGGCCACTAGGGAATGCTCTATCCGTTTTAAGGAGACCTATGCAATTTTTATATATAAGAATATTATTTTACTCCTTGTCAGGTTTCCTACGAGTTTTAACTGGTGGTTTTTCACTGAAGTGAAGTGACAGCAAGTTTCTACAGATCTCCAAATTAAAATAAAACAAACTATATATAGATATATAATACCAGTCATGTATTTATTAAAACTTGTTTTAAAAAACAATGAGGACTGTCTAATGCTGCATGTTCAAATTTTGAGTGTATTTATTCTATGTTATGATGATTTTGGGTAATGTGACGTAATCAGTGACGTACTTTTTGTTACAGACAAAAACCGGAAGCGAATCTCCATTATTAATAGATACTTTTTGCAGGCCTCTACATCAGTAGTAACTAGTACCTTTCATTGAAGTTAAAGTGACAGCAATTCTCCCCAAGTCTCCAGGGCTACTCTCAAGCCGATTTTATCAGTGCTGTGGTTTGGGGAGTTTCAATTCTTCTTTGAATCTCCAATTCCCCTTTAAGCGGAATACAGATGGTTTGAATTCAGAGTTTTCCTTCTCCTAGAAGTCTAAAGAGTCTAATCTAGGCACTGGCAATTTTGTCATCTGCTACGAATTTTAAAAGCGAATAAAAAATAATTAAATCTATTATTTAAGGTCAAACTTTGTCAAAATCGATAAGTAGTAACATAATAACCATCATTAAAAAAAGAAAAATATAATTACATATGCAGTTTATTTTTAAAAGATTTAAAACTATTTTTTTGTCAATTTCGACAACTATTTCACCCATAGCTAGAGAGAGAAGAGAAGGATTCATACCTTTCCTAAGGACATTGGCGCAAACAGTCATGTCTAAATTCTGAACTTTACTCTCCATTTTTCAACTCCTGATATATGCATATAGCGTGTGGTGTAATGGTTAAAGTCATAGGAAATGGACTCGTCACCCCGATTTCAAATCCTGGACGTGGTAATTGCATTTCACTTAGCGCTAATACCCTTGGGAAATAGTAGGATAGACTGGGCTCTTTAACCTTGGTTAGGCAACCGGTCTAGGAGAAGGAAAACTCTGAAGTCAAACCTGTTGAACTCCGCTTAAGAAATTGACTTTGTGTCACATCCTGCTCGTGCGGAGGGGTTGGTAAATATAATATATATTCTTCTTTTTCTTTTTTTTGCTCTTGGCAGAAATCCTTTATTGATACATATTTCAGTAAAAATAACTGACAAGGAGTAAGTTTTTTTTTATTTAGCTTTTCTTGTTATGAAATATTTGGGGAACAAAGTGTATGCGGTAATTGTCCGAAAGGTTATTAATTCCAAGTACTTTGGGCTAATCTATTAGCCATTTAAAAGAAGTGATTTAAGAAATTAAGTCATATTAACGCACTATTTTTTATATTTAAATTTATGTTGATTTATATAAAGTGTGTTTTTAATATAAATTGCAAAGAAGTTCAATTGTCAAACACGAACACGTGTTCGAAAACTCTTACCAACAACTCTTTTAGGATCAAAATCGTGACGGGCATTACAAACAATAACATGACAGATTTAATAACACGCAATTACAAAGCAATATAGATTTTACCTAGGTTATACATACACGGCTTCGTATGATTTCAATTAAGCACATATTCTCCCAAAAATTGTCGACATAGCCATATCAAACAAACTGTTCGCGTACTTTCGTACTGTTGTGCAGCAAGTCTCAAAAAATAAAATAAATCTTTTAAAATTCCTGAAATTTTCCATCTTCATCTATTCTATTGTTGGACCTATTATATTTTTTAAATTTTCTTTTGTAGCCGGAACATTTTCCTGAACTTTTTCATGCTTATATACACTTTTACTGCAAACTCTTTTGAGCTTTTTTAATGATAAAAATGCTTATAATTCTTTAAAATAAAATTTATTTTATTTTTAACATAAAATACGCATTTTTTTTTTAATTTTTGAAAATTCCGGTACTGATCGAGAGCGTTCTGTGCCTCGTGATTAATTATATATTTATTTCGTCTTTCCGTTCACAATGTTGCTTTGATAAAGAACTCTTCATATGGTCGAAACAGATTTCTGTTTGCAAAACTTTTAACATCTTGTTGTTTTTTCTACAAACGTTCTACACACACACACACACACACACACACACACACACACATATATATATATATATATATATATATATAAGAAAAGTGTGGCGGGAACGTTATGATTAGCAACACATAAATCAGAATCGGTATACCTAGTTGAATGTTCTTTGAAAAGACATGCTTCCACACTTTTCTGTGCTCCGGTCCTAGCGGCATGTCACGATGATTGACAGAGAAAAAAGTGGACGAGTGAATACCCGGTCAGACCAATTTCTTCTTATAATTACTTTATCTGCCTACGCAGTTATCTTCGTAGTAAACCATAATTATATGATAGGTAAATAGATATGAACAAACGTAGATAGATAGATAGATAGATAGATAGATAGATATGAACAGATGCCGATAGATAGATAGATAGATAGATATGAACAGATGGATATATAGATAGATAGATAGATAGATAGATATGAACAGATGGCGATAGATAGATAGATATGAACAGATTGAGATAGATAGATATGAACAGATAGATATATAGATAGATACATATGAACAGATTGAGATAGATGGATAGATAGATAGATATGAACAGATTGAGATAGATAGATAGATAGATAGATAGATAGATATGAACAGATTGAGATAGATAGAGAGATAGATAGATAGATATGAACAGATGGAAATAGACAGATAGATAGATAGATAGATAGATAGATAGATATGAACAGATGGAGATAGATATATAGATATGAACAAATGGCGATAGATAGATAGATATGAACAGATTGAGATAGATAGATATGAACAGATAGATATATAGATAGATACATATGAACAGATTGAGATAGATGGATAGATAGATAGATATGAACAGATGGAGATAGATAGATAAATAGATAGATAGATGGATATGAACAGATGGAGATATATAGATAGATACATAGATAGATATGAACAGATTGAGATAGATAGATAGATAGATAAGTAGATATGAACAGATTGAAATAGATATATAGATAGATATGAACAGATGGAGATAGATAGATAGATAGATAGATAGATATGAACAGACGGAAATAGATAGATAGAAATCCAAAAGTACAAGTAATTTGGCCATGCCAAAGAATTTCTTTCTACCTAATTCCTACAGCTTCCTTGTTTGCAGTTCGCACTCTATTTGTCAGCGTAAAAAGTCTGTACTACGTTAACTTTGCACATATTCTTCAAATTATTTCAACTTTTCCATTTAACACATGCAAACACAGACGTACATTATATATATATATATATATATATATATATATATATTATTATTATTATTATTATTATTATTATTATAGAATGTACAGAAATAACCTACTCAAGTTTCACCATAAAGATCTTCAGGGTTAAATCCACTGAACTAATCAAAATATTGATTAATCACAGCTAGCGGCACGAGTTCATTTTGTAAATATGACTTGAAAACAGTTTCGTAGCTAATGAACGCTGCTGCATCGTTTTGAAAATTTGAATGAGAAACGCGATGTTGGTATGTCGTAACTGTTTTTATTAATATCGGATTATTCAATATATATATAAATATGTGTGTGTGTGTGTGTGTGTGTGTGTGTGTGTGTGTGTGTGTGTGTGAATAAAAGGAAGTGAATCCGACGGTATGTAGTATAATACAAAAATTGAAAAAAAAAACAGGTTTAAATGGGTTAAGTGGTGAGTTTATTGGCCGACACTGCAGCTTAAAGATTTATACACACACGCGCAACCACACATTCATAAACACATAAAAAATGCACAATACTTTTTTCGATACAAACACTTACACATTCTAATACTCACACCGCAAAAAAAAAAAATATTTTACGTCATATTTCAAACCGTTCATTTTTTCAACGTTCTTTTTTCTCAGACTTCAAATTTTAAACAGACCGATAAACAAGGACTATTACTCGCCTTTCTCCTTATTCTGAGATAAAAAAAAATGTTTACCACCTTCCATATACCAACAAAAGCCCCTGAAGATGATCTGATTAATAGATCGAAACACTTAACTCATTTAAACCAGTGTTTTTTTCAATTTTTTTAATACTATATATATATATATTGAAAAATCAAACATAAACATTTCCAAAAATCCTCTATGAATTTTTGCACTGACTTGTGCAAAAAAAGCTAAGGTTCTGTTATCAATATTTTGCTTTTCAATTTAGTGAAATACTTGTATTTATATTGGTAAATCCATTTGTTTGTTTATTAATATGATCCTAGCGATCATTTTTAAATCTTTGTGTCATAATAAAATAAGATAATGTGTGTTAATATTTTTCGTTAGGTGTGTGCAAATAAAAGTTAAGTTTCTATCATAGGGACTGGCAAACGGAGCCTAAAATGCGTTTTTGACAAAATGACTTTAGCCCCCCTACAGAAAATAATTTACCAAAAATCAGGAAATTATCGGATTTTAATGAAATTTTCAGTGTTTATGTATTAATGAATGATCTTTATAATGCATTATTTATTTTATTTAAAAACTTTCTCATTTTTTTCAGGTCACTTAGTTTTGACCACCCTTATGTTGGGGCGTAAAATGTTTTGCAAGTTGATCATTTTCGATACTAATTACAGTATAAATAAAGAGATAAAAGACCGAACTTATGAATAGAAACAAAACAAAATGTTTTACGGTTGCGCTTCTATGAGAAAATACGTACCGAAAATCGAAAAATAAAATGTAAAAAAATAATAAATAATTAATTTTTTGGAGATTTCTTTTTTACTCATTTCGATAATTATTCAATTGGCTATTATTTTATAAAAGAAAAAATTATACATCGATGTTTTTCTGCTTAAAAAGGGGAGGGGGTACATTTTCAATCGAGTTTTTCTTCAAAACTTATTATTTTGGCGCCTAAAATAAGTTTTGCATTAAGTAGATATTTATTTTTAGAATCTAAAATTATAACATATTAAACTTAACATCAGGATTTTCCTATTTTAAATGAATTTTATATATTAATTTTTCATAGCAAAAAATGCTAAATTAAAGTTTTGAAATAAAATAACTGATGCATTATAAAAGGCATTAATTGATAAATCAATACTGAAAATTTCATTAAAATTGGATAATTACCTGATTTTTGGTAAATTTTTTTCCCATCACAAATGTTACGTTAAAATTGTAAACAAGCGCCTAAAACCATTGAAAAACAGCCAAAATGGCGGATCGCGTCGAAATTGACCAAAACAAATAGTTTTAATTTTTTTTTAAATAAACTGCATATGTAACTATATTTTTCTTTTTTTAATGATGGTTATTATGTTACGACTTATCGATTTAGACAAAGTTTAACCTTAAATAATAGATTTAATTATTTTTAATTCGCTTTTAAAACTCGTAGTATCCGATTTTTTGCCAGTAGCTATTCTATTAATATACGATTAAAATTTGCTTTTTAATTTAGTGAAATACGTGTATTTATATTGGTAAAGCCTTCAATGCAACATCTGTCGTCAAGAATGTTTTTCAAACATTGGACTTCACAATCACAGGAGGCACTGTAACTTCAGGGGTACAAAAACTATATTATAGTCTTCCGAGACTGAAATGCCAATGAATTTCTTATAAATTTAATTTCTATTGAGACCGGAAGAGATTTGACTTTGCCACGTCTTTTCTATATGCTACATTGACCACACTACCTAGTGGCTATTGGCAGACACAGGAAGTAATTACCTTTTGTGTCCCCTATCATGCGAGAGATGTAATTCCAACATTACATCCGATTTTCAAACTTTTCCATAATAAGGACGTTCGATTTTTTGTACTATTCTATCTTGTAATTTACTAAACTTTGCTTTTTATCGCACATAAGCCTTAGGTTTGTTACTTAATCTACCTGATTATCCCAACCCTATTGCTCTTCCTAGCATCTCCTGCGGCACCGTCGTTGCCAAACCGCATTGGTTCCTACCTTTCCTTTGGACCACAACGGCTGTGTGGAGAGGGGGATCTGCTGCTAGGGCCACAGCGCATCCTCCATAAAAACCTGCCCAGGCTACGTAGTTTTCCACTACAAAATCGAGAGGACCGCCTCGCTGACAAGAAAGCAAGTGGGAGTGACGGCGTACTAGCAAATATCTTAAAGGCATGGTGCAACACTGCTTCAACCACTACACTAACAACTCTGCAGTTGCTGGGAACATGGACACATCCCCAGGACAAGCTGGACGATACCATTGTCCCCTTATACAAGAACAAAAGATCGGAGCGACCTCAGCATAGCTTGACAAGTCTTGCGCGTGTTACACTGGCGCATCTTGCACCCATCCAGGGACACAGTGTGGCTTCTGAGCAACCAACCGCAGGAGGGGTGCCAGGAGAGAGGATGCCACTCTGCACCGCATTGACGGACCTAATGAAAGCATCCAACCTGGCCACCTGGAGTGTTCGCAGTCACTGCACCAGAGACTCCAGATATTGCTATTCAAAAATTGTACCGCTCAACCACTCACGCAGTTGAAAAAAAAAGTGGACAACGCCATCGTCTTTAGTAGACGGAAGGATGCCAACCATTGCTCTTATAGCAAACCCCAAACCCTTTTTATCATATATGTGCTAGAAGGCGGTGGCTGAAGATCTTAGTGTCCTGTGTATCACGTTAAACTGCATCTAGTGGTTAAGTTCCAGTTCTGGAGCTCTTCCTCGCCATTACTCACAGATCCACCCTGAACAGGGGTAGTAGTACCTGTTAGAGTCCCATCTATAGGTTAAATAGACAAAAATTAGTTTTAAAATATGTTAATTTTTAAAAAATTCAACACCCAACAAAAATGAATAAAACAAAACATAGGATAAGCCAAGAGTTGACATGCCGTCAAATCCAACCAATCAGTCAGGTTGCTTACACTTCTTGCTGTTAGTAAGTTCAATAGTGGCAACCCACTGTTCGAGCAAGATGCGGGATACTCTCCCTTTGGCAGGCTCTTCTTTTTAGACGTCTTCGCTAGATTGGTCGTACCCTACGTCGGCAATCCGGTGACAATATGTCTGAATCCATTGACCCAGTACCACCTCAATGATGGAAGAAACGGCAAGGAGATCAACTGAAAATATGGCTCAAAATAGTCAAGATACCGAGCTGATCCTGAGCCTAGGCTTTGTAGGGGATTATCTTCCCTTTGCCGGAAGAGTTATCTTCTCGCTGCGTTGCTGTTTGTTCCTACTAGGGGACCTCTGGTATTTAAGCGTCTGGTTTGAACTTGTCTTCCTTTTTTAGCTGTATCTTCTCAAGAACTGCTATGGGCTAGAGTCTATCTACCCCCTTCTCGGTGGGGCTTCTGCCCCACCGATTACATTACTTTAGGTCCTTTATACAGCATGGACTATCCTTTAGTTCCATGTCTGTAACATTTATATGTTAGTTAGATTTGGGTATCTTGTTTATACCTAAATATTGTATATGTATTTACATGTTCTATTCTCCTGTACTTTATGTATCATCGTTTCCATGTGCTGTTATATATATTAAATGTTTTGTCTCAGAACGTGTTGGAATTGTTATTCAATTATCAACTTTGAAACCTACAACCTTTATGGAGTTCGTCGATGGAACCGCGAATGGTTGATACTGATGACCTCAATTGCGTTGGATCGCCGCGCATGGTCTGCATTCATTCAGGATACGGTGAATTCGTTGGGTGGAGCCGGCTCAACCGACCCGGGGTAAGTGCCCCAGCAGTAACAGTAAAAAAAAAAGTAACAATAAGTGGTCACTACACTTAAGTACTGAACACGCTCATCGCTGTTTAACTTCAAGGATCAGGCGAGAACTGGTGTTTTAAGCGTAACTTGACCGTAAGTCATAGCACCACTCTATCTTTACTTGTATTATTTGTAAAATCGAGCAGAGTTGTCGTCTCAATGGACAAAAGCCTTCGGGCATTGCGATGGCCACTCAGTGATTCTGAAGGAGTGGTTAATCCAAACCGTATGGACTTATATTATCATTAATCAGATTAAGGCCTTGAGGCGTCGCAGCAGCCGGTTAAGTGCTATTGCACATTTTCTTTTTCTTAGTGTCTTGAGTCAGTGATCCATGCGTATGTCATGACGCGGGTGATATGTGCGTGTTATTTTTCGATTAATTTCATGTTTATACAAGAATCAACCAAGAGATCGCTCTTTTGTAATTCAAGCTAAGCGTTTCCCAAGAAGTTATAACTTCTAAAAAGAAAAAAAAATAATGAAATCTTAAAGAAAACAGAATCTGTAAATATATATATATATATATATATATATATATATATATATATATATATATACCTGCACAATGTGTTCATACTGTAAAAACAAATTTATGAAAGAAAAAGAGATATGAGAAAACATAAAAAAGCAAAAACACCTAACATGAATATTTTTTAATAGAGGAAAAATTGTGTCACATCCTACATTGGATGTGTACCTTGTGTTGGATATTGTACAAACGGAAATATGAATTTCCGGTTAAATTAAACAAAGCAAACAAAAGAAGGATGGTAAACAATAAGTTCGGAGATAGTTATCAGATCAAGGGTAGAGATGCGTAGGCGTATCGTCAATACAAAAGCCAGAGGTCAGTAGTGAACAGACCCCAGTCAGTTAGACCCCAGTCAGGAGGAGACGGCGAATGCAGTGACCGACTCACGGTCACAGCCGATGGGCTGTGAACCGTCACGTAGCTACCTCCCGCCTCCCCAACGCTATTCATCCCAGCAGCATTGTCAACGCTCGCCACCCACCACGAGAGAATGTAAAGAAATAAACTAAAGTTTGTTACAATTCCCATGTGTTGAGTCTCTACGCCGACTACTAACATACCCGCAGTATACCAGCAACGTATACGATTCAGCGTGAGTTTGAAGATGCCAGCATATAACATATACGATTTAGTGCTGAACAAAGAAAGGCGCTATGCAACACTTGCTTACCTAATAAAAAAGTATTCCGCTCATAATTTCGCGATTGGAACTACTGGCCTCCCCATGGTTCTTATACTGACATCATTTCGGCCGTTGTGCCCTCCAGCCTTCTTCTGGTATCTTTTGACAGAGTCGGCAATTTTCTACGAACTTCAAATGTTGTAAGTGTTTGACTATCGACATGAATTCAACGGAGGAGATATTGTCGAACATAATTTCAATTAAATCATACAACACTGACAATACCGTGGCAAGCTAGGCTAGCAAACCAATGTTTATTTAGACTAGCAAAAAACACCCTCCAGGCGATGTAAAAATAGATTTTTAAAACATATTGCCTGAGGGGTGGGAGTTAAAAATTTAATGGCAGCGAGTTTGTAAAATCATCAAATTCATTAAAGGATTAAAAAAAAATTTGAAATGTAAACTTTAACTCAGTCGGTAGAGCGTTCGGCTAGAAACCACATGGTTCCTAGTTCGATTCCGGTCCTCGCCAACTCAGCGTATGAGTAGCACAGGGATCTGTGCGGTAAAGTAAGGAGCTGATGGTAGGTGTGGCGCTCCACCTCAGATGCCAAAAACAATCTCCTTGGCCTAGCGCTAGTGATTGGCTGATACCGACTTTAGGCCGCCCTGACGACTTTACTTATATATAGATATATAATACTAGTCATGTATTTATTAAAACTTGTTTTAAAAAAACAATGAGGATTGTCTAAGGTTGCATGTTCAAATTTTGAGTGTATTTATTCTATGTTATGACGATTTTGGGTAATGTGACGTAAGCAGTGACGTAGTTTTTGTTACAGACAAAAACCGGAAGCGAATCTCCATTATTAATAGATTTAGATTCTGAGCGTCTCATACTTCGGAACTTGTACTAAACTAAGATTAGTAGATAACTGGTTTGCTCAGTCGGTAGAGCGTTCGGCTAGAAAACACAAGATTCCTATTTCGATACCAGCCCTAGCCAACTCAGCGTATGAGTAGCACAGGGGTCTGTGTGGTAAAGTAAGGAGCTAATGATAGGTGTGGCGCTCAACCTCAGACGCAAAAAACAATCTCCTTTGTCTGGCGCTAGTGAAAATGGGATAGACTCCCTCGCTGATTGGTTGATACCGACTTTAGGCCACCTGACGACTTTACTTACTACTACAAGTATAACGACTCAATACAGATGAAGGTTTGCTGATTTTTTTTTCGTTTATTTTTAGTGTTTATTCATTTGTAAGTAGGGTAGTAGCGGGTATTTCTAAGGAGCAATATACGCCTGGCTTACCTCCCACCCAAAAAGAAGTTCAGTAAAAAAAAAAAAAAGAATATTACTTCTATTGTAGAATGCGATCTACCATATTGTTTATATTACAGTTTGTGGTCTACAACTATGTTTCTACAATAGTATGTGGTCTACATTGATTCTATTGTATTATGATGTCTCCATGGTAGTATGCGGCTTTCCATATTGTTTCTCTTGTAGCACGTGATCTACTACATTTTCCTATTGAAGCAAGTAATCTATCCGATTGTCTCTATTGTAGTTTGCGGTCTACAAAAGTATTTCTATTGCAGTATGTGGTCTACTTCGTCGTTTATATTGCAGTATAGGGTCTACTACATTGTTTCTGTTATAGTATGCGATCTACCACAATGTTTTTATTGTAGTATAAGTAAAATTATTGTACTAATAAGTTTAACGTATTATTTATTTCTGTTGTATCAACCACTTATTTATCGGTATTTATCAAACAATTTAAAATCAGTAAAATGCAAATAAAATATTAAGGCTTGTAAACAGTTTGTACATCATGCAACAATGCAATAAACAAATTAGATTCATTTTATTAGCATCAAATGACTCGTTTCCAATTGGACACATTGCGTAGTGGATATAGATGTTGAGTTAAGACAGTTCTAAGTGACAGTTATCTCTAAGCTGTAGGTTCAATCCTGGTCAACATAGAATAATTAACACTTGTACCCAATCATGGTCAATTGAATGAGAACAGTCTACCCCCATGGATTGAATAAAGGGTTAGGTTCCAAGTTCCG
>CM042159.1:70342628-70460128 GCA_023376005.1 Doryteuthis pealeii | reverse complement strand
TCAAATTATATACAAATTACATATATTTGAATTATGTACAAATGTTCGCTATTTGTTTATTTACGATGTCTATATAAATTATTCAGGAATGAAACTTAACTACATCATATCTAACTTATGTATAACTTTGGCACAGGAGACAGAAATATATTTATTTATTTATTTATATTTTAACATTATCTATCCAAGATGTGCAACACAATTCCATTATCAACAAGGGTGGCGCAACTCCGGTGGTCCATGTTTGATCATGTGCTACGTATACCCGAAATAGCACCTGTACAAATCTCTGGCATTTGCTGTGTAGGGTTCATAGTTAATATACGAACATACAACTCCGACGCGTGGTGTTGGACATAACATTTTATATAATAAACAGCACATTTATACGACAAGATACAGTAACAATGAAATACATGTACATGAACAATGTACTGTTGTATGTTCATTGAACATACAACAGTAGAGATTAAAGGACTGGAGAGTCAATACATTAAAAATCACTTATTAGTGATGAGGGGCCGAAGCCCCCAGGAGGGTTGCATAGCGTTGGGGGCAGAAGCCCCCACCGAGAAGGGTGTGGCAATGTGTCTAACCCATGTGGGTACCTACGAGAAGAGGTAGCAAAAAGACAGGGAGTTTCAAAACCCGCGCTTAAATAACAGAGGTCCCCTGGTGGATGGTTCGGAAATCCAGTGGGAAGATAACTCTTCCAGGCCAATGAGAAGATAATCCCAACAGCTGTAATAGGGTCAAACATCTACCTGGCACGAAGGGACCGCTAATGTACAAACTTGATTAGTAAGGCATGGTTTGGTTTGTTGGATTTTACGGCATGTCAACCATAGTTGGGTCATTTTATGCCAAAGATGTTTTGTTCTATTCAAGCTTGATGGGTATTCAAAAAAAATTTTAACTCAATTTTTTAACACATTTTTAAAACATATTCTTTCTATTTAACCCTTACAGCTAATACCACTTCAGTTTAGGGTGGACCTGGGAGTAATGGCTATGAAGGGGTACTCCACAGTAGATTATCCCCTATTTTGTTAGTAACGAAGACTACCTAATAGAGAGAGGTGAAGAAGTATTCTATTTTTCTATATGGATTGAACATTCTAAGAAAGCCATAGAAGGGCGCGGCTGAAACTTTATGGTAATACGAATTAAAATGCAAGATTTTACTTCTTACCTTGTTGAGGGAGAAGATCAGGATATTCTTTATGAAGATTTTCCAAACATTTTACAATTTCTGGCTGAAATTTAAAAGAATAAAAATAGAAATATACCGTATTTAGTAAATAATACAAATATATCATAGTACAATAATCTTTTTCATGTCACCACGCCGATCCAATCCCCTTCATGACATCTCTCTGGGTAGTGGAGGGTTTATTTTCCGGTGTTCATATCCTCTTCAAGTAACAAGTGACAGTTTATACTGGGTTACATGGTACCAACAGCAAGGAATGATCCTTTACCTAACTTAAACGATCTCTGATCTCAGTCAATGCAGCAAGTTACCTTGCTACGTTAACATATTGCTAGGAGGTGAGTCCTGAGTTCATCCTTCTCATAGACCAGTTTTCCCACCTACAAGGCTAGAGAGCCCAGTCTGTACTTCTATTTGCATGTAGCTAGAAAGAGGAGAATTGGGTTCATGTCTTTCACAAGAGCATTAGCACAAAGTGAAATATAAACAGTCAAGTTAAGCATTTTACAGTTAAAGGACAGTTCTTGCATGACAAGTGATTGTGTATGATTTTTTGAAAGAAAATATGATTCCAACAAGAGAATTAAAATTGGTTAATTGGCCAATAAGTCCGATTTTTTGTTCATATTGGATTATTCCATAACATTTAATTTGAATAATTTGATCTAGTTTGTTTAAGGTACCGGTTTAGCTCAGTCAGTAAAGCGTCGGCCCAGCGTACCACAAGGTTCCTGGTTCGATATTGACACTCACCAACTCTATGTATGAGTAGTACATGGATCTGTGCGGTAAAGTAAGGAGCTGATGGTAGGTTTGGCGCTCCACTTCAGGCCACCCTGACGACTTTACTTATATTTTATGGAGCCTGAATATTCCACTATTGAATAAAGGTGTTTTTGCATATTATCTGTCATTAGTTTATTCATTACTAATAATAAGCAGAACTACCAATTGAAATAGGTCGGTTGGCTGGTTGGTTGAATTTTACTGAATGTCAATCCTTGGGTTATTTTATGCCGAAGACGTTTTGTTTTATTCATTCTTGTTGGGTGTTCAATTTTTTTTTCAAACTCAATTCTTTTTCTAAACACATTTTTTATCTATTCAACCCTATAGATGGGATCCTAACAGGTACTACCGCTCCGCGTCAGATTGAACCTGGGAGTAATGGCAATGGAGGGGTATTCCACACTCCCTAATGCTCCAAAATTGGAACTTCACCATTAGATAAAGTTTAACATTATACCCAAGACAATAACACTCTCAGCAACTTCCTTCTATCACATATATGATAAAAGAGTTGGGGATTTGCTCTAAGGGCAATAGAGTCAAGACAATCATATAGGTGCTAAGGCTTGACGTGTCAACTGCCCGCCTATCCTAAGTAAAAGTCAAAGCAGATTGTTACATATCATGGACTGCTCAGCCACGAGGATTCCGTCCTTAAGCGCCATTGGTCGCCATCCACGGCCAACAGGTGGCTCCATTAGGGGGGGGGTCTTACCCATTTGCATAGGTGCAGTCGGTGTATTTTAGAGCCCTAGGTGACTGGGCTACAACTGAAATAAAGGATCGTAAAATTCATTCAAGAAAACAATGTATCGTGTGGAGTGTGATGAAAGACGTTATTTGTTCCCAGTCAGTTGTGTTTAAAATTTGGTGCAAATATAAAAGAAATGGTGTGGTTAAAAAAAAGGGAAACCATATTGGTAGACCACGAAACATATCAAAGCATCAGGATAGAAAATTGAAAGCAATACGCCTTGAAAATAGGCAATGGAAAGTAAATCAAAACAAAATGAAAAACAAATTCGTCGAATCAAGAGTCAATACGTGCGACGGAACTGAAAGAAATTGGTTGAGTGAAATTGGATTTACATGGAGGAAAGCCAAACAAAAACAAACAGAAAAAAAATGAGGTTAAAGTAGGCTAAGGAGAGACAATCATGGCATGCGGACAATTGGATGAAAATTGGTTTGGTGATGAAGTTATTTTTCAGGATGATAATGCGTCTTGTCACAGAGCAAAGGAAAGTAAAGCTTTTCTTTGGCAAAAGTATATAAAATCGGTCGCATGGCCAGTGAATTGTCCGAATCTAAATCCAACTGAAAATTGAAAAGGATGGAATTAATGGTATACGAGAAGGCACCATCCACCAAAGAATTATTAACTGCCATTCTGGAAAGTTGGAACACCTTTGATAAAGAATATTGTTTTAAATTAGTGAAATCCATGCCTGAAAGAATTAAAGATGTTATAAAAACTTCAGGACGCGTAATTAAGTATTAATTCTAATTGTTTGTCAATAAATCCGATTGTTTTCTTCATTTTGGATTATTCCATATTTTCCTCTGCATGACTTGGAAAAAGATTATACAATTAATTTAGATAATCTAATCTAATTCATTTAAGGTTCATTTTATGAGGCCTGAATATTCTATTGTTAAATAAAGGTGTTTTTGTATATTAATTATACTAGCAACAGAAAACACCTTCCGGGCGTCGTAAAAATTAATTTTTGAAAGACATTGCCTGAGAGGGTGGGAGTTAAAAATTCAATGTCAGTGTGTTTGTATCATAAGTAAGACAAATCCTCATATTTATTAAAGGAGTAAAAAAAAAAAAAAAACAATTTGAAATGAAAACTGAGCCCCGTCCTTCTCAAATAAAATGTTGCGTGCATGTAATAATCAAACAATTATTTTGAATATTTTCCACATCAATTTTCCACAAAATCGTAGGTATTTATTTATTTGTAAACTTTTTAGTTAACTTCTTGTTACTGTAAAAAAAAAGGGGACGAGAGTAAAAAAACAATTTTTTAAATTGCTTACTCAAATTTTGGGTGTATATAGCATTAGAATATTGTGACGCAGGCTGTAACATAGAGCTATGACGTAGTTTTTGTTACAGACAGAAATACAGACAATCTCCATTATTAATAGATGTCATTAGCTCATTTACTACTAAATAAAAATAACCTAGGTGAACATTCTCCAAATGTGTTAATTTCATATTTTCTGCCTGGTGTGGTATACTTTTCAGTAAAAGTGAAATCTACGACTTAAAAAAAAGCTTGTTTATGTTCGCAAAAGTATAACCCGTCGGCCGCTACTGAACTAAAAGGCTCCCTGAATTTCCGAAAATGACCGTCAAGATCGGATCTTCTGCATCAACCATGGGTTGCAGGGTTTCTATACTTGCTGAAAGTCTGGCCGAATGCCCACGCTGTGTTCAGATCTCAAACGACCAGAAATCTGCTATAGAAAATGATATTCAACGTTTAACAGCGACCTAGTGGTCACATAAAGAAAGAACGACTCTTTTTTTCTTTGAAACACAACATTTATATTCAATAAGAGAATACAAAGTAATTTTTCTCAAGGCCGTGGGAACGATGGACCTCTTATTAATAACTTTTGGTCAGAATATAATCAGGGGCTCTGTAAAGATATTGCTTAAGCAGTTCGTGAATTTGGCGAAGTTTTTCAATAGTCTTGGCTGAAGTTATTTTGTCTGTCGGCTCTCTGGATTTGCGTTCTCACGGCGGACACAGCCCGAATTTGCTCTTGCTGGTCGCCCAGCTCAATCTGCTTATTGTCAAGAAAAAGGCCTCGTTAAATAATGTTTCGGCCCGGAACTTCCAGTTTACGGCTGGCGTGAAGATTTTAGCAATTCTCCTTGGACATCCCATTTTGGCAAAAGTACCGCCCTCTTTTAGTCCTAACCCGCCAATCGAATTCACTTCCGCTCACCAATCTAAGTGCTATCTCTTCCGGTCCTTTCAAGTGGGTTTCAACAAAGAGTGCGGCCTTTTTTTGACATCTGGTTTTAATTCATTTCTTCCGATTATTTATGTAATTTTTAACAAAGAATTTATCGAGCAAACATCTTGGATTAATTTTTATCTAATATGAAAAAAAAAATCACTTTTCACCACTTGACTTAGCGGCTATTTCTGATTCCTTGATGCCAACAAGCCTGGTCACATCAAAAGACTATTTCTAACAATTACAGTTGACTCAAGTGTGATCGCCCCGGTGAGTTTTGAGAAAACAACAATATTAAGTCAAAGATTGACTTACAGACATCCGACCCTATAGCATTTCGGTTTTAAATCAACTATTTGAATGGGAATGCTTACACTGCGTGACGTTTTATTTTTACATTTTTGTTGCATTTTGGTTGCCGAGTTGAGTCTTCTAACATCACAAACTAAGGCTCACAAGCTTTTGCTTGTTTTATAACAATCTCTTCTTCATATGATTCACAATTACTAACTATGTTAAGCCCCGTTGATGGTTTTATTAAACTGAAACACTTTAGCGTTGGCTGTCAGTAAGTTAATCTTTGACTTAATATTGTTTTTTTTTTATTTTCAAAACTTTATACTTTATTACACTATCGGATTTTATATCCATTTTATCGTCTCATATCCATGTAAATTCTTTGATCAATTTCATGTGGTTTATTGTTTGCTCCTTCCTCTTCCCTTTAGGAAAGAAAAAAAAACATTTAAAATGGCTAATATATATAATTGCATATTCTATGGAATTCCTCTTTTTAGTCTGTACTTATCAATACTGCCATTATGAAAATTTACAGTGAATATTTAGGTAATAAATTTCACTTTATTTTGCCAAAATGATTTGCTTAATAGCATCTTTGATATTTCAGAAGTGCAAAAAGCTGAATAAGAGTTTTTATCCTGATAATCTTATAGGCAGATTTTGCATTTAGAATGCATTGCTTATACATGCATCATTGGCTTGCTTATTTCTTATTTCACCTTATCCCCCCACCCCGGTATTTGATTCAAGATTTTAAAAGATTTAACAAGCTTGGTTTTGAGAATAAAGGAAAATATTCAACCACCCACTATATATATATATATATATATATATATATATATATATATATATATATATATATATATATATATCTTTTTTCTTTTTTTTTAACACAGAGTACGCATTTTTTTTTTAATATTTTTTTTAACACAGAATACGCATTTAAAAAATATAAAAAAATTGCAGCATCGAAAACCAGCGTTCGTTTGTACCCCTCCTTCTAACGGTTATTTTTTTCGTCTTTCCTTCATATTTTGCTCTTGATGAAGACCGCTCTATTAAAAAGGTCGAAACAGATTCTGTCAGCAAACTATTAACATCATTTATTTTTTCTAAAAATGTTAAATTCATACTGTCGGATTAGCTTCCATTTACTATATATATATATATATATATATATATATATATATATATATATATATAGAGAGAGAGAGAGAGAGAGAGAGAGAGAGAGAGAGAGAGGGGGGGGGAGAGAGAGATAAGCAAATTTATTTCCTTACCTTTGGCAGCCTGATTATCTGAGATCCCAACTTCAGAATTTGTCCGACTGAGTCCACTACTAACTTGTCAATAGTTCTGTCGGTTGGTAGTTATGAAGGTTCTGCGCCTGAATATCCAAAGCGGACACGTGTATAACTTTGAACAAACGTTGTGGAATCTACATTGATACAGTTAAGGCAATAACATCTGCATAAAACGAATGTGCGTTTCTATTGCATGTACATCTAAATTGCCTTGTCATTTTTTTTTATATTCGTTTAAGAAGTACGTTTTCACATATCTATCTCTTCACTTATGCCAAAGAGAATAGTTTCAGCTAACCAAGACCAATAAATCACTTTAATTTCTTATAGAAAAAAAATCAAGGTCTGCATAATGTCGGTTATAGTAGGTATTACTAGGAAAAATGCAATAAATCTTTTCTTTCGAGCTGTAGAAACCAAATGTGCATTCCAAATATTCTAGAATATCTTCGAGAAATTAGCAGTTCTTAGTAATAGTCGTTCTAGATAACATAACCAAGAAGATTTTGATCAAAAACTTATTTTTATTGTGAAAAAATTATAAACGCCATGTATATTGCATTAAGAAAATTTTCAATGATTTTTAAGTCATTTTATAAACGTCATGTATATTTTTAAGTCATTTTATAAATGTCATGTATATTTTTAAGTCATTTTATAAACGTCGTCGTCATGTATATTTTTAAGTCATTTTATAAACGTCGTGTATATTTTTAAGTCATTTTATAAATGTCATGTATATTTTTAAGTCATTTTATAAACGTCATGTATATTTTTAAGTCATTTCATAAACGTCATGTATATTTTTAAGTCATTTTATAAACGCCCTGTATATTGCATTAAGCAAATTTTCATGTATATTTCTGTCATTTTATAAACGTCATGTATATTGCATTAAGCAAATTTTCAATGATTTTTTAAGTCTTAGACGAATGATTGATTTTAATGGCATGTCAACCCATCTAGGTTTATTCCATGCCTAGAGGTTAGGGAATTGCATTTATTGTATTCATATTTACATCCTTTGAGTAGTTGTTTCTTAAGAGGTCTTTTTATTTGGGGGGCGGGTTGCACATGGTCCTATCAAATACAAATATTAGGTTGTTACAAAAATAATGGCCGATTGAAGTGCTCGGTTTTGAAATGTCATTTTAACATAGAATTTGTTGTTTATTTCAGGTGAATTTTTGCATATATAATAATTAACGAGTGCTCAAAAATAAAATTTAATTTATTTTCAGATAGAAAGTATTTTTAAAAATAGGGGCCTTCAAAGATGAACATGCCTAAACATGACCGAGTGGTCACTTGGGATGAAAAGTGGATCCTTTACGACGTCGTAAAGGATCCATGGTCAAGAAAGGGGTCATTGGTGTTATGCAAACTGAGCATCCAGCACACTTCAAACCGCCTAAGTTTTTGGTGCTCATTGAGCTCATGAGGAACCCATTTATCGAGCTTTTTCACCTTTCTAATACTCTGTAAATGGCGAGAAACTGTTGCAATACTGACACCAAGTGTCTGAGACATTTCTCTGACACTTTGTCATGGATTTTGCTCAACAACTGCCTGCAATTGTTCATTGTCAAGACTGCATGTCCGTCCTCTACCTTCTTCATTTTCAAGACTCTCATCTCCACTGCGGAATTTCTGGAACCACCTTCGTACAGTCCGATCACTTGTGGATTCATCTCCTCATGCTTTGTTGATATTGGCAGCAGTTTCGGGGGCATTGTGCCCAAGCTTGAACTCATGCAACATAAGAAGGCGAAGGTCATGTTTAGGCATGTTTATCTTTGAAGGCCCCTATTTTTTTTAAATACTTTCTATCTGAAAATAAATTAAATTTTATTTTTGAGCACTCATTAATTATTATATATGCAAAAAATCACCTGAAATAAACAACAAATTCTATGTTAAAATGACATTTCAAAACCGAGCACTTCAATCGGCCATTATTTTTGTAACAACCTAATAGTTTTTAAACATATATATTTAACCCATAGGTGGGACGTTAACAGGTACTATCGCTCTGTGGCAGAATAGACCTAGGAGTAATAGCAATAAAGGTGTATTCCACATTTCCCAGATCTCCAGAACCTGGGCCTCACCATCAGATGTAGTTTAGTGTCAGAACACCTCTTTTGGGTGGTTTACACTTCTGAAGGAGATACAGTCAACATATCCAAAGCTCCCCACCCCCCTATAGGGTGACATAATTTAGAGCATAAAAGATGATCTGCAATAAACAACAATTGTAGATAATTAAACTACAATCAAATCACGATAAAAGTTCCGGCTTCTGCATGATCATCAAAGTTAAGCAGCAATGAGCCTATTCAGGACTATTTAGTAACAGCAGGTACTGTAATCAGCCAGAGGTTGTTGTGGAAAACTTGATAAACAACAACAATACCAGGAAATTGACTTACAATCAAATTACACTAAAAGTGCCTGTTTCTGTTAAATCACCAAAGTTAAGCAGTGATTAGATTGTTTAGCAAGAAGATGGGTGACCACTTAGGAACCGCATGTTCTGAGAAAAAAAAACGGCTGCCCTTGATCCAGATTAAACAAAACTTAGTAAATAATCCTCATTTGAAATTGATCCACAGTCAAATTACACTAAAAATACCAATAAGCAATACTGGATTTTTTTTATATTGTAAATAGTTTGTTTTGACAATAGTTCTTATAAAAATAAATGGAATAACTACAAAATTATTTAGTGACAGCATCGAATATGCTTGAACTTGTAACCTGTCAAACTTCCTTTTACAACCCAACTGGAAGCCATCACTCATATGGCAAAAACAAGCCAAAATTGTGACTGGCGCCATGTATCTACTTCTGGAACGAGCAGGTAATAAAAAAGAGTAAAACAATATTTTCCAACCAATCGATATCTGTTTCGCGACTTATGAACAGGTTGATTTCTGAAGCCGATTTTAGGCAACCATTCTGTTGTATACAAACAGCTTGGATTTCATTAAGCAGGTATAATGGGAGGTGCCTCCAATGGTGACCCATCAAAGTGAATGGCCAAGAAGCCAGTAGCCAGCATCCTTTGAAAAAGCCAGAACAAGCCCAATCAAGAGCCCTCTGCAGGAACTAGCTTAATTGCCACCCAATATGGCGGCTTTTAAGCTAGTCTTAAATATAAATTAAGTCAGACATGATAAATGTAACTGTAAGAGAAAAAACTCGCTTCTTGAAGGATGTCAGCAAACTACAAAGGATACGTCATGGGAAATGGAAAGGATCTTTGCTTTCTCGACGACATTTGATTCACATTTACTGCTCAGGTATCTTGCAATTGACACGAACATTTCTCACTGCACTGAAACAGACAAAGAAATTTTTTTTCAAATTAGCAATATTTTATTAGTGACAAATTCCATGTCAAATCGCCCAATAATGTTCAATATATGTGAAAGAATAATAGAAAAATATTTGTCATAGAAGCAGTGCCACATCAGGATATTGATCTTGCTATGAAAAAATGAAAAATCACCAATAACTTAAAACTGATTTACTTTCAGAATTTTTCAATAGAATTTTTGGATTCCTTGGGCCAAAATGTTTTTATAAACCAATTTTAAGGAGTAGGGAAGCTCCAGAACTCATTTTACATACAAAAATAGATTTTAAAAAGTGGCCATTTTTCGCCAACCCCACCAAATTCAGAGAGCTAAAAATCCAACATAACTCCGCCAATATTTGGTGGATGACAATTTGATTTTTTTCTTGACATGAGTTGACATGGAATTACCTAGTAGGAAAAAATGGCTAGCACAAAGGAGTATATTTAAATAAGAAACATCTTTGCTTTATTAAACATAAAAAAAACATTTGCATGAAACAAATAAGTTTGTTTGTCTGAATGTTTTTTAGATGAGTCTTGATGTGAATAATGGACTGTTGTTCTCATCTTTATCGTTGTATGTAAAAACCCAATGTTTCGGTCACTGTATCTTGTGAGATGAACAGTTAAACTATTCAAAATGATTTTCCAGGTTGGGTCATTGCTGTGCTTGGATAGACAGGAAGCCTGGAGGATACAGCAGCAGCCGAAAAGTTGTTTTTACAAACCACAAAAAATAAGAGAACAACAGTCTGACAAATTAAATTATAAATAAGTTTGTGTCTTGTATCATCATAAACATTTTCAGGAGACACTCGCTATTTATGTTACATTGTTACATAATCAATAGGGAACCTATTGGTTATGTACAGTAGTATAGAATTCAAAATGTAACTGGTAATTTTGAGTCATGGAAAATACCTGAAAAATAATAGACAATATATATATAAATATTGTAAAAATGGAAATTGGAAATGTATCCGACAATATGAGGAAGAAAGAAGAAAGAAAAGAAAGAAATAGAATAGATAATAAAAGATGAATTTAATCAATATCACTTACACATGTGTTTCGGTCAGTTCATCTGTGTGAAAATATTTCGCACACAGAGAAGATTCAACCTTCATCAGAGTGAAATTTTATTTTGAATGAAAAAATTCGTTGGGGAACAACGGAGAAATTTTGGAAATGTTTGAATAGAATTTTTTTGAAAATCACATTTGAACGCTGAAATAGACCGTTAGAATTTGGATATTTGATTTTTTTTCTAGGGGTTAAGGAAGAAAATAATTTTGTATTGCAAAAATAAAGTGTTATTATTTATCCCTAACATGTTGAAAATTTTATCGGAGCTTAGTTTGTTATTGTTTTGAAAAAAAACAAAAAAAAACGGTGAAGTATTAAAAAAGTAATCATTAATAAAAAGAACCTAACTTTGATAATAGATAATTTTTTTTTTTAATTTTATTTTTTATTTTGATGTTATTGTAAGATGGTTTTAGGTATATTTATTGTTATATAATATTGCGTTATATAATAAATGTGGAATTATTTAATAATTTATAAAATATTTGTGGTATGGTAATTTATAGTAAATAATAATTTATAATATAAATATAAATATTGTATATAGTTATGAAATTTTATATTTGATTATGCATAAGAAAGGCATGGACTGCTATTGACAGATTATTGATCATATGGAAATCTGATCTGTTTGATAAGATAAAGTGACAATTCTTCCAAGCTGTAGTCATGTCAATGCTACTGTATGGCTGCACCACTTGGACTCTAATAAAATGTTTAGACAAAAAGCTAGATGGAAACTGTAAAATGATGCTGTGCACTGTCTTGAACAAATCTTGGATGTAGGACACCCCCAAAAAGCAGCTGTAAGACCACTTGCTTTCTATCACACAAACCATCCAAGTAATATGAACAAGACATGCTGGAAACTGCTGGGGAAGAAAGCATGAACTCATAAGTGACATTCTCTTGTGGACACCTAAACATGGACATACTAGTGTAGGCCAACCAGCAAAAACCTACATCAGTCAGCTCTGTGTTAATTCTGGATGCCGTGCGGGAGATCTGCCGGGGCGATGGCCAATAGGGATGGGTGAAAAGGAAGAGTCATGTAGATCCATGCCGTTGGCACAACTTGATGATGATGATGATGATGATGATGATGATGATGATGATTGGTTTGGTTTAGCTTTTTTTATGGTATATCAACCTCGGTGGGTCATTTAATGCCGACAAAGATTTGAAATAAATTCATTCTTAATGGATAATACAATTTTGTTTCTAAACTCATGTTTTCTATTTAACCCATAGATGTGACCCTAACAGGTACTACCACTCCGGGTCAGAGTGGACCAGGGAGCAATGGTGATGAAGGGGTATTCCATATTCCCCAGACCTCCAGACATGGAACCTCACCATCAGATAGAGTTTAACGTCATTCCCAGGACATGAAGACCCTCAACCACCACCTTCTAGCATATATAGATGATGATGATGATGATGATGACTCATATCTGTTTTGATCATATCAGGTTCAAGTAGAAATATTAAAATCCTGGTATTTTTGGCTTAGAAGAAAATCAATATTTTATAAAATTGTTAGGGACGTATATATTTTCGGTCGATTCTGTATGTGGATGACATGGACATATTTCCCAGGAATTGAAAGAAATCGAAAACCTTAATATAAACGATCAGGAACTTTAGCCAGGATATAAGAATGGAATTCAGAATTGAGAAAAATGGTAATTCTAGTAATGAACAAAGGAAAAAGAGAAAAACATTAGGAAATGATCTGACCAACCAGGAAATTATCAGGATGCTCAACGACAAAGAAAATTACAAGTATTTATGAATACGGGAAACGGATCCAATAAAGCAAATGAGATGAAAGGAAAAGTTGGCAAAGAATATCTTCGAAGAATGAGGAAAATATTACAAAACTAAATTCAACAGGAGACAATTGATGAAGCAAATAAATATCTACGTAGTTACTATTCTAATTCAGGATCCTTCTTAAACTGAGCAATCTTCTAAAAAAAAAAAAAAAAGAGAAAGAAAGAAAGAAAGAAAGAAAGAGGGAAATAGAAAGATGTAACTTAAACAAGGAGAGGTAAAGAATTTCAAACAGAACTTCGATAATTGAAGAAAATTTGCAAAGGCCGGTTTGGCTCAGTCGTATAGAGCATCTGGCTAGGAATCACAAAGTTCCTGGTTCGATACCAGCCCTAGCCAACTCAGCATATGAGTAGCACAGGGATCTGTGCGGTAAAGTGAGGAGCTGATGGTAGGTGGAGTTCTCCACCTCAGACACCAAAACAATCTCCTCGGTCTAGTGCTAGTGAAAAGGGGATAGACTCCCTTGCTGTGTGGCTGATACCAGCTTTAGGCCACCCCGATGACTTTACTTACTTATATTTTTGCAAAAGAAAAGGGGTTTGGTTAGGTTTATATGTTTACTGGCATATCAACTCGTTATGGGTTATTTCATTGCAAATTTTGATTATTTTTTAAATGTTTTATTAGTTTGACTAGTACAAAATAAAAAACACCAAAAACCAGAAGCGAATCTCCATTATTAATAGATTTGATTAATTTGTTCAGTAGCATATGGGTTATTTAGTGCCGAAATTTGATTAATTTTTAAATGTTTCATCAATTCAGTCTGGTTTGGTTCATTTGTTCAATGGTATATCAACTATATGGGGGTATTTAATGCCAAAATTTGATTGATTCATAAATGTTTACTTGGTTCAATTAGGTTTGGTTTGGTTTGGTATATTTGTTTAACGGCATATAAACTCCTCATGGGTTATTTGATGCTGAAATTTGATTAATTTCTGTTATGGTAATTTACCACGAATTGCATGAATTCTTCCAACTATAAATAGCAGCAGGTTCTGCTCTTAAGCGAGAGTCAATATTTCAGTGGACAGTTGATAAGACCTCCTCACAAGTGACCTTCACATTTGTATATGTGTGCACTACTGTTCTTTGATAATATATTTGTTTAACTCATTTCCTCTCTCGTGTCTTTATTCTGGCCCCTAACAGCTCACAACAATTTCCAAATGTTTCATTAGTTTGGTTTGGTTTGGTTTGGTTTGGTTTGTTGGGTTTTACAGCATGTCAACCCCTTGGGTTATTTTATGCCGAATACTTCTATTGGCAAAAAAAAGTTTAATGCTGACAAAGTTGTGAAATAATTTCATTTTTAATGGATAATACAATTTTGTTTATAAACTCATGTTTTCTATTCAACCCATAGATGGGACCCTAACAGGTACTACCACTCCGGGTCAGAGTGGGCCAGGGAGCAATGGTGATGAAGGGGTGCTCCACATTCCCCAGCCCTCCAAAACTGGAACCTCACCATCAGATAGAGTTTAACATCATTCCCAGGACATGTAGACCCGCAGACACCGCCTTCTAGCACCCATATGATAAAAAGGGTTGGAGCTTGCCATAAGAGCAATAGGGTTAGGGCAATCATATAGGTGCTAGGGCTTGACGTAACCAGCCGATTGATCGGAGGGGGTCTCTCCGACCGCCCGTCTAGCCTAAGTGGAGTATTGCAAGTCATGGACTGCTCATCCACCTGGGTTCTATCCTTAAGCATCACAGATTGCCACTCACGGCCAACAGGTGGCCCCATTGGGGGAGTCTTACCCCTCTACAGAGGTGCAGTCGGTGCATTCTAATGCCCCAGCCGACAGGGAGGTTCGTAAGTTTGGATTGATTTATTTGTTTGATAGCATATCAAATCTATGGGTTATTTAAACTGAAATTTGATTATTTCTAAACTAGCTGGGTAGTGGGGGATTTTTTTAAAAGTTAGTCCCGCAGATCCAATCGTGAGTTGAATCCTCGTGGGATGCCCCATTTAAATCCCTATGTAAAAAAATAGACCTTGCATTGATCCAGCTCCTCTGAAAAGAAATGTTAATGTCTACTATCTAGAATATTAAATGAAACAAAAATCCATGCTGTTATCATTTAAACCTTATTTTTTTAATTATCTTCACGAATATAAATCAAATCTCTATTATTTTTGCTCAAAAACCAAGCCCTGGTGATATTTAATGTGTATATATATATTTACTTTGTTGTTAATTGTTTTATTTTCGAAGTTTCCTCCGGACAGAAATTAATGCAAATTCCTTTATATATAGATAGATGTTTGATTACAATCAGATCTATATTTTCAATGTGTCCCACAGCAGTGGTTTTTTTTGTGTTTTTTCTCTAATCATTTGTTTTGATAGTTATATAGTTTCACATATCTATTTATTAATACTGGTGTTCCTTAATCTTACGTCTGTTATCATCTTGCAACACCCTCTGGTTAAAAATCAGACCGTCCAAATCATCCAAGATGAAATGCAAAAATGTAAATTCTGATTATCTGGTGTTGCTTATCCGCTGAATTCTTATCTCTTATGAGTGTCGTCACCTCAGCTAAATAATGGACCATTCTGTTTTTTGTTATAAGGAAAGAAAGGACATGTTACTCAGAAAAAATTACAAGAAAGAAAGAAAGAGAGGAGAAGGATAGATGGGGGGGGTGAGAATGCGAAAACAATAATGCTAATCTGTTTCAATCGATGATGAAAAGAAGGAAAGAAAGAAAAAAACAAGAGAAAGAGAGAGTTAAATCAATTATTAAATTATTATACTTTTTATATACTGAACTTTTGCAATAGCTCTTAAGTAAACATATCAAACATTGTAATAATAAAATTATCATACTGCTAATAATTTTCAAATAAATATATTTGACCCATAGATTGTATCCTAACAGGTACTTCTACTCCAGGGCAGAGTGGAGATGGAAGTAATGGTAATGAAGGATTACTCTACACTTCCCCAATTTCCAAACTGAAGTCTCATTGCCAGGTACAGTTTAGTGTCATACTCAGGACAACCCTAGCAGTGATTAGAAACGAGATAAGGATGGTGTGTACTATGTCTTTCATACTTTATACCCTCATAAACATGTGAACACATACCCTTTTTTTTTTTGGTATGCTTCAAATTGAAAACAGTGCAATGAGGTAACATGTTGTGTACAGGCATCAAGCAAACTTTCAGACTTTTGACTCTGATTTCAAACTCTATAATAAAACTATGCAATCATTTATAATTCTTATGTGAGTTTTATTCTGCATAAACTGCATATGTGTTCCTTTACCTAAGTATTTATGATATACTTGCAAGACCCGTAGAATTTCCACGAAACAAAAAGAGGACTTATTTAAGCTAGAAATGACGATTTGCAATTTCATTACATATAAATCCTACTGTTGTCTTTGCTATAAATAATACAAAAATAAAAGTGACAAAAAAACAACTCGGAAAAAACAAGGTTGGGCTGGAAATTTGCTTGATGCTGGCTCGTTAAAATATAGCATATCTTAGGCCAGGAGGCCTGGACGACATAAGATTAAAATTACCAAAATATCTTCCATAATTCATAACTTCAATATTACAAATAAAACATGTAACTTCTTTTTTGTTCTAAATTCATTTTAATTTTACATTGGGCATTTAATTGATGCAAGACCATTTGGAATGTTTCATTTTTAAAATTCAGCAAAATAAAATGGGACAAATAAGAAATCTGTGATTAAGCAACACCAGATAATTTGTATTCGCATTTTTGCATTGCATCTTGGATCCTTTGGACAGTCTCATTTTTAACAAGAAGTTGTTGCAGGATGGTAATGGATGGAAGATTTAGGAACACACATATTAATATTTATTAATTTTATAAAAAAACAAGTTATTTAATAACTGTTCCTAATGTTACCTTGTCGTACCCACCACCACCATTTTTTGCATTACCGCCTCTGTACTGTTTCTTTTTTTTTTTTTGCTCCACCATCCCCATAGATGTTTCCACTGCCCCCAGGAGACTATTGCTCTATAGTATGAATAGATAAAAAATACTTGTCAAATAGTGGATTTCCATGTCTTTTTGTTTGTTTCTTTGTTTTGGGGGTTGTATTGAGGGTGGGGGGTGATGTCTTCTCTTTTTCTTGTTTGTTTGTTTTGTTTTGTTTTACGGCATATCAACCTCAGTGGGTCATTTAATGCCGATAAAGTTTTGAAATAAATCAATTCTTAATGGACAATACAATTTTTTTTACAAATACATTTTTCTATTTAACCCATAGATGGGACCCTAACAGGTACTACCACTCCGAGTCAGAGTGGACCAGGGAGCAATGGTGATGATGGGGTGCTCCACATTCCCCAAACCTCCAAAACTGGAACCTCACCATCAGATAGAGTTTAACGTCATTCCCAGGACATGTAGACCCACAGCCACCGCCTTCTAGCACCCATATGATAAAAAGGGATTGGGCTTGCCATAAGGGCAATAGGGTTGGGAAAATCATATAGGTGCTAGGGCTTGACATGGCCAGCCGATTGATTGGAGGGGGCCTTTCCGACCGCCTGTCTAACCTAAGTAAGGTTCTAAGTGGAGTGTTGCATGTCATGGACTGCTCATCCACCAAGACTCCGTCCTTAAGCATCACGGGTCGTCACCCACGGCCAATAGGTGGCCCCATTGGGGGAGTCTTACCCCTCTGCAGAGGTGCAGTTGGTGCATTCTAATGCCCCAGTCAACAGGGCGGAAGAATCTAGATGATATTGGGGTTCCAGACCATAAAACGAAAATTGAAAAAAGCAAAATGATAGACCTGGATCTTGCTAGAGAGCTGAAAAAGCTGTGGAACATGAAGGTGATGGTGATACCAATTGTAACTTGAGCACTTGGAACAACCCAAAAGAACCAAGAAAAGAAATTTAGGGAAGTAGAACTCATAAGAAGAATTGAGATTATACAGGCTTCAGCACTGCTAAATCAGCTAATATATTGGTGAGACTTGAGCGACTAGAAAATAAACTAGATGGGAGCTGCACAAGAAAGCTGCGGGTGATCCTGAACAAGACGTGGAAACAGCACCCCACGAGAAAGCAGCTGTACGGGCACCTACCACATATCACCCAAACCATCCGTGTAAGACGGACAAGACCCGTGGGACATTGCCAGAGGCAAGGATGAACTCATAAGTGATGTCCTCCTGTGGAAGCCAGCACATGGGTACACCAGTGTATGCCGACCAGCAAAGATGTACATTGATCAGCTCTGTGCGGATACAGGATGCTGCACAGAGGACCTACCGAGAATGATGAGCAATAGGGACGGATGGAGAGAGATTGTCATGGATATCCGTGCCAACAGCGTGACATGATGATGAAAAAGAGTAATAATATGAATAAATGTTTTATGTAAAATAAAATATCCTATTAACACTACTAGTGTGTAGAAAAAAACTACAACAACAAACATGGCACTGAGATATTGAGAAATGAAGTAAGGGACGGGTTTTTAAGTGTGATCTAATCTTTGGAATTATCAATAGTTCTCATACTGTAGTTGGCTCCAGAGTGCTCGCTGCCAAGCTGGTAGAGCGAATATGGTGGACTCTCCTATCGAGAATGATAGATGAGGGTCAGCAGTGAGTGATTTGATTCCTCCCATGTTGTGCATGCTGTCAAGAAGACATTTTATGTTTCCTCGAGTGTGACAGCAGCCCAGCCCTGCTGCGAGCTATGAAGCCACACTGACAAACGAAATACTCCAAGGCAGGAGTTAAATGTTTTTCTTTTAAAGTTAGGCTGAGCCAATCTCTATGCTTCAGTCCATTTTGTTCAAAGCTCTTTAATTTAGCGAAACATATCTTACGCCGTTCCTTCCAATCTGATGCTAGATCTTCCCAAGCACTCAGGTCAATATCGAGGCATTTCAAATTTTCCTTCAATTTGTCCTTGTAGCGTAAGAGAAGACATCCGATAGAACGCTTAGCATTTGGTAGTTGCCCGTATAAAATCTTCTTTGGAAGCCTGTTCTCATTCATTCAGACAATGTGACCAGCCCACCTAAGTTGAATCTTGGTTAGTAGGGTTTCGATGCCAGCAATATCGCATCTTTTTAATATTGTGCTATTTCTTACTTTGTCATCCCATTTTATACCGCAAATGACACGAAGACAACGCATGTGAACTGCGTCAAGTTGGTTTATGTGCTTGCGGTAAAATGTCCAAGTTTCAGCACCATACAGTAAAGTAGAAAGCACAACTGCTCTGTAGATGTTAATTTTTATTTTAAGAGATACATCTTTGGTACTCCATAAACGATGTTTCAGATTGCCGAATGCAGTGCTAGCTTTACCTATTCTGGAGTGAATATAGAGCGAATATAATCATATCATAATTCATCAAATGTCTGTGTGTCCTGGGTATGATGCTAATCTGCATCTAGTGGTAAGGTTCTAATTCTGGAGCTTTTGGGAGTATAATATATGATATATAATTTTGGGAGTAGTATACCCCTTCAATGCTATTACTCACAGGTCCACTGATCTAGGGTGGTAGTACCTGTTAGGGTCCCATCTATGGGTAAAATAGATTTAAAAAATGAGTTTTTAAAAAGATGTGTTTAAAAACAGAACTTGAATACCCAACAAGAATGAATAAAACAAAACGTCTTCAGCATAAAATAAACCAAGATTTAACCCGTCATAAAGATCCAACCAACCAACCAACTGTCTGTTCCTATCGTGAAAGCTTCGCCATTTTTGGCCAGATTTCAACCAACTTTTCAGAAATTGTTAGTTTCAATTTGATAGGTTTGAAACTGTACAAGGGGATCTAGTTCAGGGTGTTTTTTTAGGTGGGATCTATCTCTCACCCTCCATGTTTCACTGTTCACCCCCCACCCCCCACTGTGAAAGGGTTCTGTCTCACAACACATACCCAATCTTTTGGTAATCATTATGAGAGACAGATGTCTCTTTCCCTCCCTGTATGCATTTAGACACTCCCTGTCGTGGCCAGGTGTTGTTCTAAGAGGAGGGAATTATTTTCATGTCATTGCACAACCTAAAGAAAATAGGGTAGATATCCATTTTTTAATTAAACTAGCAAATATATGCACCCTCCGGGTGCAAGTATTTAAGTTTTAATGTAATGAAATATCGTATTAAATTAGAAAGTCTAATAAGAATGCAGATAAAAAGATTTGAAACAGAGTGGGGGTATATTAGAAAAATAGAAATGAAACTTACTCTTCCATCACTGCCGTCTTTCATTGCTGAATTTTACTTATTTTACTATTTAGTTAAATTAGGAAATAAAGAATAAAATTACACTTATTTTTTCTTGTTAATGGATTTCATTTAAGATTCATTGGAGAGATTTTTGCTTATATTCATTGAAATAAAACCAAACAGTTAGAAATCAATAATACTAAGCACGTATTTAATAAAATCACATTTTTAATATCAATATGCAAATTAGCCTTCCCGTTCACACTGCAAACCGCTATTTTTTGTATATATAAATACAATAGCATGTTATTAGTATGCATCGACAATAACAGCGTCGATCCCAGGGGGCAGGCAACACCTGCCCCCTCGATTTGCCGGTGCTCTTGGGGTCCAGTGAGCTTCGGCCGCTGGACCGGTTCTGTTATAATAACAGCGTCGATCCCAGGGGGCCATCCCCCAGGCAACACCTGCCCCCGGGGGGGGCAGGGCTGGGTTTATTGCCCAGTGCCTGAGGCGCCCCCCTGAGGGGGAATGCCGACGGGATCGACGCAATTTTTCACCTGCCACTCCATGAGCTTCGGCTTGTGGGTGGTCCCACGTTAATAGGGACTTGTGCCACCCGTACAAGTGGGGTACGCGGTAAATACAGTATGTAGATCCGGTCAACACCGGGGTCCAGTGGCTTCGGCCCTGGATCTTTACGAGTTAATAGCGTCGATCCCAGGGGGCCATCCCCCCAGGCAACACCTGCCCCCTCGATTTAAAGGGGCAGGGCTGGGTTTATTGCCCAGTGCCTGAGGCGCCCCCCTTGAGGGGGAATGCCGACGGGATCGACGCAATTTTTCACCCGCCACCCCATGAGTCTCGGCTTGTGGGTGGTCCCACATAAATAGGGCCTTTGTGCCTGACCCGTACAAGTGGGGTACGTGGAAAATATCATGTAGATATGGACAACACTAATAAAAAGGTGAAGCAATTTTATCAATAATTGAGGTTTAAATATAAATAAAATCATGAAGAATGTGATGTACATAACTATGTTAATTGTGACTTGATTAAAACCACAGCTTTGAGTTTAAAAATAAAAGAAATTAAATATCTATTTGAAAAATTTATCAATTTTTACTGTGTTTTGGGAGCTTTAAACAAACCTGAAGCCATCTTCCATACACCATACTCAATGCAAATAATTCAGTAAACAGTAATAAAATAAATTATAAAGACTAGTACAAAATAAAAGAACACCCTCCAGACGATGTAAAAATAGATTTTTGAAACATATTGCCTGAGGGTGGGAGTAAAAAATTCAATGTCAGCGAGTTTGTACCCTAAGTAAGTAAAATCTTCAAATTCATTAAAGTATTAAAAAATAAAACAATTTGAAATGGAAACTTTAAATATGTATTAAAATAAAACAAACTATATATAGATATATAATACCAGTCATGTATTTATTAAAACTTATTTTAAAAAACAATGAGGACTGTCTAATGTTGCATGTTCAAATTTTGAGTGTATTTATTGACTAAATACACTCAAAATTTGAACATGCCAAAAATCGTAGAATAAATGTTATTCTATGTTATGACGATTTTGGGTAATGTGATGTAAGCAGAGACGTAATTTTTGTTACAGACAAAAACCGGAAGCGAATCTCCATTATTAATAGATATAGTAAGACATTTTTTAAATATGAATAAAAAAAAAGTTAACGGAGAAGCTTATTGTTGGTATGAGCTGGACAGCAAAGGAGTCTATTCTCTTTTATAATTTGCTTGAAGCATTGTGTGTATATTGGTTTGGAGGTTGATTTTGAAGGCTATCACATATATATATATATATATATATATACTCATAAATATACAAATGACTAGATAAGTTGGTGGTGGGACCTTTATTTTTCCTATATAGATATACATAAAAAAATGTTTGTTAAATTCTTTCTCCATATAAATACATTAGAAAACAATTTTTAGCCCACTTGGAGAACCCAATGTATGATAATTTGATAATTATATACAGAGCAATATATATATATATATATTATATATATATATATATATGATGAGAATTTGAGTCATTTAATGATAAGACAAGAATTGAAAATAAGAAAAGCGTGTTTTCCTTTACTCCACGAAAACATGTCTGTCTTGCCCCACCTTTTATCAAACTTGTTTGGAGCCAAGCGTGCCAAAAGAAAACTTCGCTTAGATCAGTTAGCGGAAAAATTGGGTTAAATGCAGCAGAAACAAATCAACGGATGAGTAGCCAAAAAATACACCCAATCTGTATGTTCAGAAAATTGTTATTTGTGGCAGGCCGCGGAAGGGACAATTGTTGCTGATCTTTGGCTGAAGGGTTCAAATCGACAGCGCACAATTGAAGTCCCAGGTCCAAACCGAAAAGAAAAATGGAAATAGGTTAACAATTAGATGACAATGAAGTAATGATTTTGTTCTTTTTTTCTTTCTTTCCACTGTTCAGAGTTTATTAAAAAAAGTAAGTAAAGTAGGTGGAGTGGTCTATTGTCAATATCAGCTATACAATGAGGGAGTCTATGCCATTTTCCCTAGCACTAGACCATAAAGATTGTTATTGCATCTGTGGTGGAGCGCCACATCTACCAGCAGCTCTGTACTTTACCACACAGATCCAAGCTACTCATGTGCTGAATTGGCGAGGGCTGGTATTGAACCCAGAACCTTGTGCTTCTGAGGTGGATACTCTACCAACTGAGCTAAACTTAAAATTAAGATATTGAAAAGAAATGAAGAAAGGTTTGGTTTGGTTTCTTTGATTAATGGCATATCAACATTTGTGGGTTATTTAATGCCAAATCCATCCTTGTAGAACAGTAGTGGTGCTATTTAACCAATGAAAGTAATGCCACTTATATTTGTGGTATGGTAGCAGAGGTTGAACCTTCCTACCAATAACCTATCATTTTTAAAGGATGCTCTGAAAGTAATGCCTCTTATTTGATATTGGTGGCATGGCAATAGAGGTTGAACCTTCCCATTAATAACCTATAATCTTTTTTTGCCTTGTTACAAAAAGCTGACTGGAAATCTGACAAAATGGTTTGGTTACTGTTGTACCGGCCGTTCTACAGTGGAGAACATGCACCGGTTCTCACTATAAATAGTGAGACACCGAGTGGAAAGGGAGCACTGTTCCCGTTAACGACAAGCTAGTCGTACATGTACCATTAATTGTAAATACACTTGTCTTATTTTACCCCATCTCGACTTGACTTCTTTTTACTGTTGGGACTAACATCACAACAGTTACTTTGTTTAATGACATATCAACATTTGTGGGTTATTTAATGCCAAAGCCATCCTTGTAGAAAGTAGTGATACTACTTAATCCTTATAGTTAATGCTGATTTTACAAGTAGAAATGTACAATATCTGAAACCCAAGTTTTGTTGGTGGAAAGGGAGGACAGGTGTAGTTTGTATGGATAAAAAGAGGGGTCAGTTGAAGGAATATGATGTGTGTTCCTTGTAGTTAATACTGTTTTTACAAGCAGAAAAACATGATATTAGAAACCCAGGCTTTGTTGGTGGAAAGAGAGGATAGGTGTGGTTTGATTCATTTGAAAGTAAACTAGAAAGATATGAAATGAGATGAATTAGCTGTCAAAGGCTAACTGATAAGAATAGGCTGAGAGCACGATATTAGCATAGATATAAACTGAATGATACAGATTATTCAATATGAACAGATGAATAATTGTATTAACATCTATTAATAATGGAGATTCGCTTTTTTTTTTGTCTGTAACAAAAATTACATCACTGCTTACATCACATTACCCAAAATCGTCATAACATAGAATAAAATTTATTCTACGATTTTTGGCATGTTCAAATTTTGAGTGTATTTAGTCAATAAATACACTGAAAATTTGAACATGCAACATTAGACAGTCCTCATTGTTTTTTAAAACAAGTTTTAATAAATACATGACTGGTATTATATATCTATATATAGTTTGTTTTATTTTAATACATATTTAAAGTTTCCATTTCAAATTGTTTTATTTTTTAATCCTTTAATGAATTTGAGGATTTTACTTACTTAAGGTACAAACTCGCTGACATTGAATTTTTTACTCCCACTCCTCAGGCAATATGTTTCAAAAATCTATTTTTACATCGCCTTTGGTGTTTTTCATTTTGTACTAGTAAATACAATTATGGTTAAGATTTAATCCAAAAAGCATTTTTAATCACTAAAATCTTTACAGTGCTCTATGCACAAAAAGGCAGAGCAATATCACAATATTTTGCAACTATAAAATAGGATAAGTATAAAAACAGTAAAATCTGTCTTAACTACATGAAATACCCAGCAAAATCTGTCTTAACTACTTGGAACACTCAGTAAAATCTGTGTTAAATAGTTGAAACTGTAAAATCTGCTTTAATTACATGGAACACACTGTAAAATCTGTATTATATAGATTTAATAGACAGTAAAATATGCATGAACTACATGGAACACACAATAAAATCTGCCTTAACAACATAGAACACACAGTAAAATCTGCCTTAATTACATGGAACACACTGTAAAATCTGCATGAACTACATGGAATACAGTAAAACTTCCCTTAATTACATGGAACAGAAAGCAAAATCTCCTTTAACTATATGGAACAGACAGTAAAATCTGTATTATATAGATGTAATACTCAGTAAAATCTGCCTTAACTATATGGAGCACACAATTTAAAAAATCTGCCTTAACTACATGGAACACACAGTAAAACCTGCCATGCACCACACAACATTTTTCTTCAATTCTAACCGTCTTTTCTTACTCCTATCTAACAGTTAATTTCTTTCTGCCTTTCTGAGTGATGTACTTTCATTTTTTATTTTTTGTTTTTGCATCACCCACAATTCTCAGCAAAATACTGTTGGATAAGTCAATTGCAAGCTACTTCATTCTCTCTCTCTCTCTCTCTCTCTCTCTCTCTCTCTCTCTCTCTCTCTCTCTCTCTCTCTCTCTCTCTCTCTCTCTCTCATTATTCAAGCTTCCTGCCCTCTGTTCACCTTAGCTTTTTCATGCTGATTTTCATTCATGACTTTACCTCAAGAATCTCTCTCTCTCTCTCTCTCTCTCTCTCTCTCTCTCTCTCTCTCTCTCTCTCTCTCTCTCTCTCTCTCTCTCATTATTCAAGCTTCCTGCCCTCTGTTCACCTTAGCTTTTTTCATGCTGATTTCCATTCATGACTTTACCTCAAGAATCTGAATGAAGTGTTTTGTGTACATCAGTATCAGTCCAGATAAATTCTCATCATCTTTGTCACGCAAATTGGTAATGTCCTCCTGGATTTTTCCTGCAAAAAATGATTACAGGAATTATATATTAAGGATTTGAAGACAATTACAATGCATATAAAAAATAAAAACAAAAAGATGTTTTTTTGTCTTATCGATTTCAAAGTAAACTTTATCATCAGAGACGGTTTTCAGAAATGGACGTGCTTCTTTTTTTTGTGTCGTTATATTTTTTTCTCCTCTTCTTCTCTTTTTTTTTTTTTTTCTTTTCTTTTTTCTTTATGTTATGAATGAAACAAATGAAATGGGCGGATAACTGTAGTTTCTTACTTTTGAAATATCTGTTGAGAATGGGTTTGAATTTTGTATCTAATATTGTCTGGTTAATTTCCGGTGAATATTGCTACATTGTAGCTATCTAAAATTCAAAAAAAAAACGGTCACATAGAAGAATTCATTTACTTAGCTTTTATTATTTTTATTTTTTATTTTTTCAGTTGTAAAATAAAATAAAATGTATTAATTTAATTAGATAGATCAGTAAATAAATAAATAAAAAGATTATCTTTAATTATATATTAGAAGGATTGATGAAAAATTTAAGAAAACTATATTTTATGAGTATTTAAAAAAATTTCAAATAGATTAAATATTATAAATTAAATATCTAAATTACAAAAGGCATAGTGTTTTGTTTTTTTTTTTATATTAATAGTTCTAGACTGACCGTAATCTTAAGAGGGTATTATGGTTTAAAGAATTAACGTCATGTAAAGAAGGTAATAATCTGTGTATTGATATTGTATTACTAGTAATTGTGTAAAGGTTTTTTTCTTTTTTCTTTTTTTCTTTTTTGTAAGTATTCTTATATAATATCTATATACAGATCAATTCTGTTAAGTAATCTCTACTGTTCAAAGAACAGAAGCAAAAGAGAGTGAGAATGGTTTATTGATTATATTATTATCTGACAACCCAACGAGCCAATCTAACAAACACATCCATTCTCCAAGGGAGATAATTATTTATTGTCTTCCTACAATATCATGAATAAGCAGAAACTCACCAGCCACAGCAAGACGATTTTCTGTTTCCTTCTTCAAACATCCAATGAATACTATCCGATGTATAACAATCACCTGCAAAAGAGAGAAAATACAAAATCTTTTTTTTTTTAAATTAAATATTTGATTATCATCATCATCATCATCATCATCATCATCATCATCATCAGGATACCCATGACTCTTGCCACGCATTTCTATTGATAGGTCTTCTGCATGGTATCCAGAATCCAGAGCTGACTGACATAGGTTTTTTTTTCTGGCTGGACTACACTAGTGTGTCTATATTAGAGATACCCACTTCTGTCGGCTGCTAGCTTTTTAAAAACTAATTAAAATTAATTAAATCTATTATTTAAGGTCAAACTTTTGTCTAAAATGATAAGTAGTACCATAATGACGATCATTAAAAAAAGAAAAATATCATTACACATGCAGTTTATTTTTAATAGATTTAAAACAATTTGTTTTGGTCAATTTCGGCACAATCCGCTATTTTGCCTCTTTTTCAATGGTTTTAGGCGCTTGTTTACAATTTTAAAATAAAATTTGGGATGGAAAAAAAATTACCACAAATCAGGTAATTATCCGATTTTAATGAAATTTTCAGTATTGATTTATCAATTAATGAATTTTATAATGCATCAGTTATTTTATTTCAAAACTTTAATTTAGTATTTTTTCAATGAAAAATTAATATATAAAATCCATTTAAAATATAAAAAGCCTGATGTTAAGTTTAAAATGTTATATTTTTAGATTCTAAAAATAAATATATATTTAATGCAAACCTTATTTTATTACATCAAAGTATACTTTTTGAAGAAAAACTTGATTGAAAATGTACCCCCTCCCCTTTTTAAGCAGAAAAATATCGATGTATAATTTTTTCTTTTATAAAATAATAGCCAATTAAATAATTATCGAAATGAGTAAAAAAGAAATCTCCAAAAAAATTAATTATTTATTATTTCTTTACATTTTATTTTTCGATTTTCGGTACTTATTTTCTCATGAAAAAGCCACCGTAAAAAATTTTTTGTCTGTTTCTATTCATAACTTCGGTCTTTTATCTCTTTATTTACTGGAATTAGAAAACGGAAAGACCAACTTGAAAAAAAAAAAGTTACACCCCCAACATAAGGGGGGGGAGTAAAAAATAAGCGACTTGAAAAAAATGAGAAAGTTTTGAAATAAAATAAATAATGCATTATAAAGATCATTCATTGATAAATAAACACTGAAAATTTCATTAAAATCCAATAATTCCCTGATTTTTGGTAAATTATTTTCTGTAGGGGTGCTAAAGTCATTTTGTCAAAAATGCATTTTAGTCTCATTTTGGGTATCACTAGTCTATATGTAGGTGTTCACTGGAGAATGCCACTTATGAGTTTATACTTGCTTCTCCAGCAGAGTCCTGGAAGTCTTGCTCATCTTACTTGGATGATATGTATGATAGGAGGTAAGTAGCCATGCAGCACCCTTGTCTAGTTCCCATTTATCTTTTTATCTAAGTGTTTTGTTAGAGTTCATGTAGAGAAGCTATACAATAGCACTAATATGGCTACAGTGTGGAAGAATTCTTGCTCTATCAGACAGATCAGATTTCCATATGATTGAATCTGTCTATGGCAGTCTATGCCTTTCATATGCATACACTGACATCACTTTCTGTAGATGAGATATTACTACCTAGGTATGTGAACTGGTTTACTGATTTCAGAGGCTTACCATCTGGTGTGGAGATGTCTCCATCTTGTTTTTAACATATTGTTATAGGTGATTATAACCTATGGACATAAATAGAATGCGCCGACGATTACCATAAGTACCAGGAACAATTGTGGCTTGAGACGAAGCAAATGCGAGTCAGCTCGTAACTGTATTGGTCAGACGCAATCTCCACTTCTTTGCTGTAAATTTCTACTCCTTTTGTTCAATACATTTGTATCCATTGTTACCAGTCGTTTTTTACCCTTAAATCCCACAAAAACTGGCAAACGAGGATTCGAAGAAACTCACACAGGTTTATCATTTACAAACAACAACACCAGCGAAGCAGGATTCAAAAGACTTCACTCCCAACTATCGTTTTTCAACGATACAAAACTTTGAAGAGACAATTAAGGATCTCCCTAAAGACTCTAAAAAGAACTTTGTGAAGTAATCGAACCAAAAAAAAGAAAAAAAAAAAGTGAACAAAGCTATACTGAAATTCGAAACCGTGACATTCGGATTACGAGAAAATCATAGCTGCTCTACAAAAGAGAAATTCTTTTTTATAAGAACTCATCAGTCCAAATAAGCAAAAAGCTGTTTTTGTACAAGGATCTATTTAGCAGAGAAAATAACACTTGCTGAAAAAAAAGTAAGTTGTACTCATTTTTTTTTCTGGATTCAAAAAAGAGAAAGATTTTTTATTCGGTTTTCTCTCTCTAAAAACCTTTTTGGTTCGTTTAGGCTACAGTCCCAGACGTCAAAAAGGGCTTAGTTTTCGAATTACGTTGCTAAACAATTAGCCGTAATAATTTTAGCGTAATTATTAATTAAAAATCAAAAAAGGCTAATAAAAAGTTTTCGCAATCGGTGGCATATCTTGATATTATGCAAAAAGTAAAATTTAAACGGACTACTTTGTAAAAAAATACGAAGCAAAATGGATAGCTCCGAAAACAGAATAAGCGAATGAAATCGTGTGTTCGAAATATAAATAAGTAAACAAAATGGCCACCTCCAGCGAAGAAGAAGCAACAGTTGTTAGCGACAAAAAATGTTTTATGTGCATTTTACCTTCCAAAAAGCATAAAATTGTATCATTTTCTAAGAAAACGTGGACTCATCATGTGACAACAAGTCACGTAAATAAAATGAGTAATAAGCGAATTTGCTTTTTAGAAAAATAAAAAAAATAATAGTATTTCGCATCATGTGACAACAAGTCACGTAAATAAAACGAGTAATAAGCGAATTTGCTTTTTAGAAAAAATTAAAAAAATAATAGTATTTCGCATCATGTGACAACAAGTCACGTAAATAAAATGAGTAATAAGCGAATTTGCTATTTAGAAAAAAGAAAAAAATAATAGTATTTCGCATATAGCGTAAATTTTTGTTGCTTCTATTCATAAGTTCGGTCTTTTATCTCTTTATTTATACTGTAATTAGTATCGAAAATGACCAACTCGCAAAACAATTTACGCCCCAAACATAAGGTGGGGTCAAAATTAAGTGACCTGAAAAAAATGAGAAAGTTTTGAAATAAAATAAATAATGCATTATAAAGATCGTTCATTGATGAATAAACACTGAAAGTTTCATTAAAATCCGATAATTCCCTGATTTTTGGTAAATTATTTTCTGTAGGGGGGCTAAAGTCATACGCATGTTAGGTTCATTTAAAAAAAAAAATTTTCTAAAAAGCCAGTTCTTTAATTGAAAATTATATTTTGAAATTTTTCCTGAAGAAAAAAAATTGTTTACTTTAGTTACTAAAGCGTTATTATTGTTTGCTTTAGTTACTAAAGCATATTATTAGGATTTTTTTTTGGGGGGGGGGCTGTTTTGAGGGTCATTCTAAATTAATATTTTTTTATTTCATAAACACAGAACATCAGCTGATGTTTACATTCCAGATAAAATCTGTAATCTCATTGGCTAATTTGAATTCGGAGCTATTTTCGTTCTATACGTATTTTAATCACTTAAAACTTATTTTATTAATTCTTGAGGCAAGAAACTTATGCGCGAAAAAAATTGGAATTTTGGGGTGATATCATTTTAATAATAAAGGCCAATTTATTCGGCCACTTTTTACATCCGACACAACTGAACGATAATCGGCTTCGGACTGTAGCCTAGTTTTACATATTATTTGACATGGAGGATTTTAAGGCACAAATGTTAGAAATAATTAAATTTCAACAACAACAACAAATTGATCTGCAGAAATCATTTAAAAAAAGACAATTACAAACTGAACAACAGCAACTTGATCTACAGAAGAAATTTCAAGAAAGACAATTACAAACTGAACAAAAATTGATTGAAATACAAAAATCTCAATTAGAACAGCAGGCATTACTATTGAAAACTATAACGGATAGGGGGCCAAAACGCAGACAATGAGAACGCGTTTACACAGAATGCTATCTGGACAGCGATAGAAACTGTATGGTCGGACGCAATTCCACTTTCTTTGCTGTAAATTTCTACTCCTTTTGTTCAATACATTTGTATCCATTGTTACCAGTCGTTTGTCTTATTTTTTACCCTTAAAACCCCACAACACATATGAACTGTGACATGACTAGCCGACTGATAGGCCAAGTGGTGCAGCTCTACAGTAGAACCAACATGGCTACAGCTTGAAAGAATTCTTGCTTTATTTTATCAGAGAGATTAAATATTTTAAAACTTTGTATATAATCCAATTTTATTTTATTTGTATTGTAAATTAAAATCCTTGTCATTTTAGTTAATTGTCTGAAAGAAGATTTTATTCAAGTATTTTGTTTATTTATCAATCAAGAAGTGAAAATTACCAATTGACTTTTTCTGTTCAAATGTTTATAGTTTTGTACTGTTTGAAAAAAATATTGTCAATTATTTGGATTGGTAAGACTAGATATGTAATTGTATTGAAACATCTATTGGAACAGCTGTTAAGTATCCTGGGTAGTGAGGCTGCAGTTCTGGTGAGTGTGAAGTCACCCCTTCATGACCATTATTCCCAGTTCCACTCTGACCCAGTTCAACTCTGGCTCAGAATGGTAGTACCTGTTAGGATCAGGGTCCCATCTATGAGTAAAAAATATCTGACAGTTTGGTTTATTTGACAGCATATCATTTTGACAGAATGTGAATAGGTGTTTTTTACTAATTTGGGTGTGCTGAATTCAAATTTATAAACCGTTTTTCTCTATCACCCCTAGTTTTCTGTCTTTTAAATAGTCTCATTTTAGTATATACAGAGTATATACATGCTTATTTCAACAGTTGCAGCAGCTTATTACAGATAAAACAGGATAGATAAAGAACATTGACGGAATAAATATACTTGAATGACACAATGTACAAAATTCATAGTACCGCAGACAGTTAGAAGTGTGTTTTCTTAGATGATCTGCTGTATTTTGCCTCTGGGATGTCACGAAAGAGCATCCAGCAGAAATCTCCCATCATGCCGGGGTTCCACTTGCCTTGGTAGTTGCTCTCCATCTTTGTAATGTCTTGGTGGAATCTTTCTCCGTGCTCATCCCTCACTGCTCCAAAGTTTGGAGTGAAAAAGTTGAGGTGGGAATGGAGAAAATGAATTTTGAGTGACATTCGGCATCCCATATCCTTATAAGTCTTTAGCAACTTCTCAATACAGGCTTGGTAATTTGGTACGCGTGTGTTACCAAGGAAAACACTACAGACTGACTTAAATGCTTCCCATGCCTCATTTTCCTGCATAATAACTAAAAAAGAAGACATAAGTCACACAATATTAGAAATTAACCCTGAATGCATATACGCCTTTATGTACAGTATGTGTACAAAATGTACAGTGTGCATATCTAAAAAAAACTAAAGGTGATGAGTAAAAACGGATTTCAAATCTGAATTCAGCACCCCCAAATTAGGTTAAAACAACTATTTTTGTGCTTGCCTCAATTTCTTTGTAAACCAGTGTAATCCTTAGTAAACAATAATAATTATAATAGTTATAGTAACTATTCTAAACACAAGTAATTTACACACATTAATCCCAATACAAATAAGTTTGAAAGTCTATTTAACCTATAGATGGGACCCTAACAAGCACTATTACTGGGTGAGCCTGGGAGTAATAGCAATGAAGGGGTATTCCAAAACTGGAGCCTCACTACCGGATGCAGTTTATTTTCATATCGAGGAAACCTCTTTCTTAGTGTGTATGCAGGGGGCGGGGGGTCTTACACCTCTGCAGAAGATGCAGTCAGTATACTCTAAGCTCTGCCAACAGGTTCAGATCTGAAAGATTCAAAAATTGGTATGTCCTGCTGCAGCAGCTGCAAGGAAAAGTTGAAGTAGTATGAACAGGATCAATTTTTACAGGTTATACAACACAGTTTTAGTTTTAGTTTTCTTAAAGAGCAAAGTAGTCTTGAGAACTGTCAGATGTGTTTTGCCGTCAGCTGCTTGTGTTATCAATTCTACAACATGATGGTATTCTTTAAATAGTCCTTGTATTTGATTTCCAAGATGCACCTCTAACTGACTGAATCTTTGATACATCTTCCATCATTGAAAGAATCCCATCTCAAGGTTTCTTGTGAAGTGTCATGGCCTTCAGTCATGTGACTTTAGCGATCTTAAGGACTTTACTATAAGTAATGAGGCCACTCTAGTGCATATTGAGAATCAAGGCTGTTGCAGCTCTTCAAGTAGACATAGTTGCTGACAGTAGATAATTCATCATTTGGCAACATATAGAACGTAAATAACACAAAAACCCACCCACACACACAGATACATATATATATATATATATATATATATATATATATATATATATATATATATTGACAGAAAAAATAATGCATATATATATATATATATATATATATATATATATATATATATATATATGCATTAAACATTTTTAGAAAAAACAAACAAATGATGTTATAGTTCACTGACAGAAATCTGTTTTGACCTTTTATTAAAGCGGTCTTCATCAAGAGTGAAATATTTGTGATGGAAAGACGGGATAAGTAAACCGTTACAAACAGGAGGGGTACAAACGAACTTTCATGTTCGGAGCCGGAATTTTTTTAAATTTTGAAAATTTCTTCAATTGTGCTGTGGACTTTTAACTTGCTTTTTTTGTGGCTGGAATCATGAACATTTTTTATACTTTTTTATAGATTTTTTATATATTTTTACAACAAACTCTTTTGAGTTTTCTTGTGGATTATAAGGCTTCTGATTTTTTTTTAAATAAAATTTATTTCATTTTTAAAATAGAATATGCATTTTCAAAATTTTCACATGACTATAACATCATTTGTTTGTTTTTTCTAAAAATATCTAATTCATACTGTCGGATTCACTTCCATTTACTTTTGATATATATATATATATATATATATATATATATATATATATATATATATAAAGTCGTCGTCGGGGTGGCCTAAAGTCGGTATAAGCCAATCAGCGAGGGAGGCTATCCCTTTTTCACTAGTGCTAAACCAAGGAGATTGTTTTTTGCGTCTGAGGTGGAGCGCAACACCTACCATCAGCTCCTTACTTTACTGCACAGAACCCTGTGCTACTCATATGCTGAGTTGGCGAGGACCGGTATCAAACTAGGAACCTTGTGGTTTCTAGCCGAATGCTCTACCGACTGAGCTAACCCGGCCCTTATATATATATATATATATATATATATATATATATATATATATATATATATATATGTATGTATGTATGTATGTATGTATATATATATATTTTATATATATATACAGTATTAGTATTGGACAAAAAAAATGAAAACACAGAACCATTTTTCTATCACTGCCACAAACCTCAATGAAACGTCAATGGCTCAGACACAAATGAAATGATCATCTCCTCCAACCCCTGCTATCAAGCCATGGCCCAATTCTAGCAAAAAAAGAAGATTCTTAGAAATACCAAAAAGTAGAACATTTCTAAGATTTTTTTTCTTTGAATTGATATCATAAATTATATATATATATATATATATATATATATATATATATATATATATATGTGTGTGTGTGTGTGTGTGTGTGTGTGTGTGTGTGAAGAGATGGAAGTGAATAAGACGGTATGTAGTATAGTAAGAGATTTGAAAAAACACAGGTTTAAATAAAATGAGTGGTAAGTTTATTAGCCAACACTACAGTGTTTCAATCTGTTAAGTAAATCTTCTTCAGAGCATTTGTTGATATAATTATATATCCTTATATCAACAAATGCCCTGAAGAAGATCTACTTAACAGATCGAAACACTGCAGCATCGGCTAATAAACTTACCACTTATTTTATTTAAACCTGTGTATTTTCAAATTTCTTACTATACTACATATATATATATATATACTTGAAATTAGAATAAAACAGCATGTTCCACGTACACTTCGCAACACCATTGCTACTACATCCGGGCATTCCCAAGCATATGAATCGGCCATAGCCGAACACTTGTCATCTATAAATACTTGTAGGGCCGACTATGCCTACGAGTTTTTCTCCGTCTTGCACAGAGCCAGGTCTAAGCAGCACCTAACCGTTCTTGAAGCTCCATTCTGTGCAGACAAAAACCCAAACACTCCCTTTACTTGTTGGGAGACATCTCCAACCCTGTTTCGACCTGAGGATTTATATATATATTCCCCCCTTTCCCTTTTTTTTTGTCCCCCTCTGGCTCACCTCCATTCGTTCTTAAAGAATATTTCTTATACAATCTGACTTTTATTCGTCGCCGGTGTTTATACTTGAAAAAGAACCGGTCGAAAAGGCCTTCGTATTCCCTTTATTTTATATTTTATTTTCCTAATAAAATATTACCATCTTATAACTGTATGATCTCCCTACATACAGATGATTCATCCAATTTTACTACTATATAAGTTTTCCAGTACCAAAAATGTATCCATATATATGTTTTGTTTTTTTCAGAAATATGTGCTTAATTGAAGTCGTACCTAATTTTGAAAATTAATTAATTCATAATTAATGAATTAGGCGGGCATACCTATTCAAATGTAAGGCTAAACAAATCGAGAAAAATCAATCTCTGTATGTACATTTCAGCCTATTAGGCCTCATCAGCAGAGCTATAGACAGGAAGACTGCTTTGTGTGTGATTCGAACCCTGACTGTCAAGCTAACCATTACACCAGCTGTTTTTTCCCATATTTTTCGTTTGTTTTGAAGTAGGTTATATTCCACTGATGGTGACTTTGCTACACGACAGTATGAGAAGTAAACATATCAATGACATTTCAGTTTATTTCAATGGAGAAAATTAATTAGATATACAAGGACATTGAGTTTACTTGGCCCCTGCATCAAAGGCAGGAGTTTTCTTTCTTCTAGATTGGTTGCCTAACCATATATATATATATGTATATATGTGTGTGTGTGTGTGTGTTTGGGCAGCATTCTTTCATTTATACGTGTATTAATATTTGGGTGGAATTCGTGGATAAGTCCACCAAAGTTCAGGTCCCGAGTACTTTCGGCACTTCGAAGTGCCATCATCAGGGGTGATGTGTTCCAGTTTTGTTCTTTTTTTCTCATCAATTCTTCTCCTTCCAGCCTCCACATTAATATAATTTTTTTAAAGTCGGTATCAGCCAGGGAGTCTATCCTCTTTTCACTAGCGCTAGACCAAGGAGATTTTTTGGCATCTGAGGTGGAGTGCCACACCTACCATCAGCTCCTTACTTTACCGCACAGATCCCTGTGCTACTCATACGCTGAGCTGGCGATGACCGGAATCGAACTAGAAACCATGTGGTTTCTAGCCAAACGCTCTACCGACTGAGCTAACCCAGAATTTGGAAACTTAAATGTTTTAGTGAACTTATTAACATAAGTGTATCTAAAACCCACTTGTACCACAAGAAATCAACCAAGTGACAGCTTATAAGTCAGAAAACTCATAAATTAGGGCACTCGTACATCAAGGTACCACTGTATATTCAAGGACCATCTCTATACTGTCCTGAAATAAATGAGACATTTCTCTTGTGGAATTGAATAATTGTGCAACTGACTTCACAGATAGACACCAATATCTCATCCAACTACACTCTTATGCAAATTAATTGAAACAAAACGAATAATTCCATTATCTTTATAATATTAACAATCTCTCTGTAAGGATTAACAGTGAGATCATGCATTACAATTTTCATACGCTTCCTAGGAGTAACGTCCATCACAGACAATGGCTGTGGGACAACTAATCAACAATCGAGACAATAGTGTCTTGGTGTGATAAAAATGTGATACAATCATGGATGACACAAGATGTTTCAAGGCCAAACATATTTCATCATACACCTTGAAAATAGATTCATATTACTGCATACCAATGCAAATGAACTAATCTGAGGAAAAAATAGAAATCGATTAGACTAACTACTGGCAAACTGAGCCTAAAATGCGTTTTTGACAAAATGACTTTAGCCTCCCCCCCTCCCTAGAAAATAATTTACCAAAAATCAGGGAATTATCGGATTTTAATGAAATTTTCAGTATTTATTTATCACTGAATGATCTTTATAAGGCATTATTTATTTTATTTCAAAACTTCCTCATTTTTTTCAGGTCACTTAATTTTGACCCCCCCCCCTTATGTTGAGGGTGTAACATTTTTGCGAGTTGGTCATTTTCGATACTAATTAAAGTATAAATAAAGAGATAAAAGACCGAAGTTATGAATAGAAACAAAAAATTTTTTACGGCGGCTTTTCTATGAGAAAATAAGTACCGAAAATTGAAAAATAAAATGTAAAAAAATAATAAATAATTAATTTTTTGGAGATTTCTTTTTTACTCATTTCGATAATTATTTAATTGGCTATTATCTTATAAAAGAAAAAATTATACATTGATATTTTTTCTGCTTAAAAAGGGGGACGGGGGTACATTTTCAATAGAGTTACTTTATGTGTAAAATAAGGTTTGCATTAAATAGATATTTATTTCTAGAATCTGAAAATATAACATTTTAAACTTAACATCAGACTTTTCACATTTTAAATGAATTTTATATATTAATTTTTCATAGCAAAAATACTAGATTAAAGTTTTGAAATAAAATAACTGATGCATTATAAAATTCATTAATTGATAAATCAATACTGAAAATTTCATTAAAATTGAATAATTTCCTGATTTTTGGTAATTTTTTTGCAATCGCAAATGTTATATAAAAATTGTTAACAAGCGCTTAAAACCATTGAAAAATAGACAAAATGGCGGATCGCGTCGAAATTGACCAAAACAAATCATTTCTAAATATATGAAAATAAACTGCATATGTAATGATATTTTTCTTTTTTTAATGATGGTTATTATGTTACTACTTATCGATTTTGACAAAGTTTGACCTTAAATAATAGATTTAATTATTTTTAATTCGCTTTTAAAATTCGTAGCAGATGACAAAATTGCCAGTGCCTAGATTACACCCTGTCACACCAGTGGATCTAAAACTGAACGTATGGTGAATCCAATCAATTCGCAGAAGGGTGTATGATGTCTTTTGAAACTGGCCATGATGGCCATGCCCATTATGCAGGCACAATTTTCATATGCTTCTTTAGAGTAACGACTATCACAGACAATGGCCCTAGGACAACTAATCAACATTCGAGACAATAGTGTCTTGGTGTGATAAAAATCTAATGCAATAACAGATGACACAATATTTTTCAAGGCCAAACAAATTTCATCATACACTCTGAAAATAGATTCATATTACTGTACACAACTGGAAATGACCTAATCTGAGGGGAAAATAGAAACCGACTACACGCTGTCACTTCAGTGGGTCTAAAACCGAACGTATGGCGAATTCAATCAATTCGCACAACGGTGTATGATGTCTTTTGAAACTGTTGATAGGCACATTCAACAAACGCATACTCATCAAACACCTGATAATGGAATTCTTTGTTGACATCAGACTTCAGACTATGATCTCACAAACGGAGCCACTCAATCTTTATCTACCTCATCTTTTTGAAGACTTCTCATCTTCATATCAAACTACGTAGGTGTGCGTGGGGGAGTGTTGTTTGTTGAGTGAGAAGATAAACAACTTGAAAACTAGAAATTTCATGAAAAACAAAACTCAGAACAAAATTTCAACTTGCTTTTCGAAAAAATCCCCAATTTACTTATTCCCTTGGTCAATGATAATCTACAAAGTTAAACTAAATAATCTATATTAAATTCTAAAAAATATGAAAGTAGAGGGTGTGACAGAAATGTTGCATACTCATACACATATACCCATGTTGGGTACATACACAAGTGTTCTTTTACTGGAGAGAGGGGGAAGAGATAGACACAGGTAGATAGAGAGATTCATAACTTACTTCTTTGGCCATTGGTGATCTCTAGTCGTTTCTATTCTTTCTCTATGACTTCTATTTCTCTGTTCTTGCTGGTTGGTTGTCCTTGATTCATTTCTTCTTCTAGGTCAGTCTTGTTGCCAAGACATTCATCAACCACAAAACCATATTATTTATTTAAACTTTTATTTACTTAACTAAACATATTTCTCTAACTAAACACAGCACGTGTTTGCAAGGGAGCCCCAGCTAAAGCAGATATCCTTCTCTGCCTGATGTCCAAGCTGCAATTAATGGGTTAACTTGGTCCCATGTGACTTCCCGTACTTCGCGGGGTTTCTGTAATATTCCAACGAAAGTCGCGCCCGTGATATGAAAAAGGGCCATCCCTTCAGAAATACAGGGGGTTGACAATAATCTATGCATAGATGATGTAACAGAGATACCTTCCAAATTTTAAACTGCCACCAGTGTGGCAATGGTAGCTCCTTCAAGCTAATATCTTACCAGTTTTTTCCCCAGATACGATCAGTTATGATCTATGGCTTAGACTGGTGCACACCGTGCATTTGCTGTTGAATCATTTTTTAAGACTGGTCAATCTGTAATTCACCAGTCTTATTATTATTTACACAGAGTGCTTTTTGTGCTCATTTCATGTTATGTCAGAATGATGCTGGTCTGAATAGAAAATCAATACTGCTATGGATTAAAAATTTCAAAGCATCAAAGTGTCTGAGTTGAATCCTACAATACCACCAGACTTGAATCTATCTCTTCTCCCTCCATCCATGGATAAATAGTAGGGTAAACTGATCTCTTTAACCTTGATACTGCAACCAGTCTAGGAGAAGCAAAACTAAATTTCAACCAGTTACAGCTGGTTTTGAATTCTATTATTATTATTATTACTAGCAAAATAAAAACACCCTCCGGGCGATGTAAAATTAGATTTTTGAAACATATTGCCTGAGGGGTGGGAGTTAAAAATTCAATGTCAGACAGTTTGTACCCTAAGTAAGTAAAATCATCAAATTCATTAAAGGATTAAAAAATAAAACAATTTGAAATGTAAACTTTAAATATGTATTAAAATAAAACAAACTATATATAGATATATAATACCAGTCATGTATTTATTAAAACTTGTTTTAAAAAACAATGAGGATTGTCTAATGCTGCATGTTCAAATTTTGAGTGTACTTATTCTATGTGACGTAAGCAGTGACGTAATTTTTGTTACAGACAAAAACCGTAAGCGAATCTCCATTATTAATAGATATCAGCTTAAAAATTGACCCTCTTATAACTGACTTGTCGGCTTTCAAAGCCAACTTTATATAGGTTGTCGGGACCCAAAATTGGATCAACTGAGATCAAATTGAATTACTGAATTAGTGAATCGGGAGATATCTATATTTGTGTATATAACACCAAGATGCCAGCTTCTTACTGCATGGTTATAAAACCCTTTTGAACTAATAAAGATGTCTTGTAAAAAAACGAGTCTTGCTTAATTATTACAGACCAAGAAATAAGCACAGACAACCCAGCCTAGAAGAAGGAAGGAATCAACTGAGAAGAAAGATGGCCACTGACGAAGCAGAACCAGTAAAAACCCATCTCTTCTCCTCTTTCCTCTCAACATTTATATATATATATATATATATTTACCAACCCCTCCTCACGAGCAGGATGCGACACAAGGTCAATTTATTAAGCAGAGTTTAACAGGTTTGAATTCAGAGTTTTCCTTCTCCTAGACAGGTTACCTAGGTACGGTTAAAGAGCCCAGTCTATCCTGCTATTTACCCATAGCTAGAGGGAGAATTGGATTCATACTTTTCCCAAGGGTATTAGCACCATGTGAAAATGCAAACAGTTTCATCCAGGAATTGAACTTGGGTCAACGAGTCCATTTCCTATGGTTCTAACCATTAGACAATGTACTTCCATTTATATACCCACACTACGCCACTACTTAGATTAAAAATTCCTATCTCTCTTTTAGTATGTAAAACAAATGCTATACTTCTTTTCATTAATTAAGTTAATTTGGAATTTGAAAGTAACACGTCTCAAACACAGAGTCTGATTCCAACGCATCTCAAACACAAAGTCTGATTGCACTATTTTCAACATAAGGTTGCTTTTTATTGAGCTAGCGGCTCACCTATTCAAATTACTGAGAGTCTTAATACTGCCCACTCTGGTCATGTGCAGCAATGGAACGACAGTGGTGGCTGTTATGGTACAGACTAAGCATCAAGGATGCTTGGAGTCAGCTTTGAACCCGCTTCACTACACTAAGACATCTTTGAACTGATAAAATATTATTTGAAAGTAATTTATGATCATCAAACATTGATGGGCTACCATGAATAAAATTCTAAGCTACATTCAATTTGAGTGCATCGAACAGACAATTCTTACACATCCATTTTCTTAAGGGAGTTTAGTCTGCAGCAGATGGGAATTACTTGTTTATAAGTATAATTCAATTGCATAAGAAAGAGGTGCATTTGCATTTTTAATGATGACCATGCACAATTTTTTGAGAAAACAGGCTGATATGGAATGATATGAAAAGAAATGATTGTAAGGACAGCAGCCAATTAAAATTGCAAATAAAAGAGCCTAAGAGAGTTGTAATAGAATAAATACAGGAAGAAAAAAAATATGTAGAATTTAATTTATTGAAATTTCTCTTGTTTTTTTCTTTGTTTATTTTTTTTTTCTTCTTTCTCTCATAGAGTTCATGATTGCAGTTTTATTGATTTTTCATATTTTTTATTCGCATAAATGATGTCTTTTCTCTTGATGCGGAAGTGGGAGGGATGTTGACAAAAGTGGGAGGTTTAGAGAATTTTAAAAAAAAACAGAAAAATGAGTTTTGACTATTAATCTTATAAACAGAAGAAAAACAAAGTTGAAAGTTTTCATTTGTAAAAAATTTGAAAAAAAGAAAAGAAAATGAAAATGACAGTGAAGAGAAAATAATGAGTGTAGAGAAGGCGTTAAAAAGAATTAGATAAAAAAATAAAACAAAGATATTGTAGAAAAGAAGAAGTGTTCTTAACTGGAGTGGGAGGCATGCAACGTATGGAAGAAAAAAAATGTCATTTTAAAAAAGAAAAGAAGTGTTGTTAACTAGAGTAAAGTAAAGTCGTCAGGGTGGCCTAAAGTCGGTATCAGCCAGTCAGCGAGCGAGTCTATCCCCTTTTCAATAGCGCTAGACCAAGGAGATTGTTTTAGCATCTGAGGTGGAGCACCACACCTACCATCAGCTTCTTACTTTACCGCACAGATCCCTGTGCTACTCATATGCTGAGTTGGCGGGGACCGGTATCGAACTAGGGACCTTGTGGCTTCTAGCTGAACGTTCTACCGACTGAGCTAACCCGGCCGGAATGAAATATATGAAAGACAAAAACATCCTTTAAAAAAAGAAAAGAAGTGTTGTTAACTAGAGTAGGAGGAATGAAATGTATGAAAGACAAAAAAAGATCATTTAAAAAACAAAAAGAAGTGTCCTTAACTAGAGTAGGGGGAAGGAGATGTATGAAAGAAAAAAATCCTTTAAAAACGAAAAGAAGTGTCTTTAACTAGAGTACAATGAAGGAAATGTATGAAGAAAAAGAAATGTCCTTTAAAAAACGAAATGAAGTGTCCTTAATTAGAGTAGGAGGAATGAAATGTATTACAGAAAAAGAAATGTCCTTTAAAAAGGAAATGAAGTGTCCTTAATTAGAGTAGGAGGAATGAAATGTATTACAGAAAAATGAACATCCTTTAAAAAAATAGTGTCCTTAACTAGAGTAGGAGAAATAGTATGTATAAAAGAATAAGAAATGTGTGGAAATGAGGAGGAGTGATGTCAAAAAGATTAAAAGAAGAGAAGTTTGAAAAAAGAAATGTGTGGAAATGAGGAGGAGTGATGTCAAAAAGATTAAAAGAAGAGAAGTTTGAAAAAAGAAATGTGTGGAAATAGGAGGAGTGATGTCAAAAAGATTAAAGAAGAGAAGTTTGAAAAAAGAAATGTGTGGAAATGAGGAGGAGTGATGTCAAAAAGATTAAAAGAAGAGAAGTTTGAAAAAAGAAATGTGTGGAAATGAGGAGGAGTGATGTCAAAAAGATTAAGAGAAGAGAAGTTTGAAAAAAGAAATGTGTGGAAATGAGGAGGAGTGATGTCAAAAAGATTAAAAGAAGAGAAGTTTGGAAAAAAGAAATGTGTGGAAATGAGGAGGAGTGATGTCAAAAAGATTAAAAGAAGAGAAGTTTGAAAAAAGAAATGTGTGGAAATGAGGAGTGATGTCAAAAAGATTAAAGAAGAGAAGTTTGAAAAAAGAAATGTGTGGAAATGAGGAGGAGTGATGTCAAAAAGATTAAAAGAAGAGAAGTTTGGAAAAAAAAATGTGTGGAAATGAGGAGGAGTGATGTCAAAAAGATTAAAAGAAGAGAAGTTTGAAAAAAGAAATGTGTGGAAATGAGGAGGAGTGATGTCAAAAAGATTAAAAGAAGAGAAGTTTGAAAAAAGAAATGTGTGGAAATAAGGAGGAGTGATGTCAAAAAGATTAAAGAAGAGAAGTTTGAAAAAAGAAATGTGTGGAAATGAGGAGGAGTGATGTCAAAAAGATTAAAAGAAGAGAAGTTTGAAAAAAGAAATGTGTGGAAATGAGGAGGAGTGATGTCAAAAAGATTAAAAGAAGAGAAGTTTGAAAAAGAAATGTGTGGAGTGATGTCAAAAAGATTAAAGAAGAGAAGTTTGAAAAAAGAAATGTGTGGAAATGAGGAGGAGTGATGTCAAAAAGATTAAAAGAAGAGAAGTTTGAAAAAAGAAATGTGTGGAAATGAGGAGTGATGTCAAAAAGATTAAGAGAAGAGAAGTTTGAAAAAAGAAATGTGTGGAAATGAGGAGGAGTGATGTCAAAAAGATTAAAAGAAGAGAAGTTTGGAAAAAAGAAATGTGTGGAAATGAGGAGTGATGTCAAAAAGATTAAAAGAAGAGAAAAAAAGAAATGTGTGGAAATGAGGAGGAGTGATGTCAAAAGATTAAAAGAAAGAAGTTTGAAAAAGAAATGTGTGGAAATGAGGAGTGATGTCAAAAGATTAAGAGAAGAGAAGTTTGAAAAAAGAAATGTGTGGAAATGAGGAGGAGTGATGTCAAAAAGATTAAAAGAAGAGAAGTTTGAAAAAAAGAAATGTGTGGAAATGAGGAGTGATGTCAAAAAGATTAAAGAAGAGAAGTTTGAAAAAAGAAATGTGTGGAAATGAGGAGGAGTGATGTCAAAAAGATTAAAAGAAGAGAAGTTTGAAAAAAGAAATGTGTGGAAATGAGGAGGAGTGATGTCAAAAAGATTAAAAGAAGAGAAGTTTGAAAAAAGAATGTGTGGAAATGAGGAGGAGTGATGTCAAAAAGATTAAAAGAAGAGAAGTTTGAAAAAGAAATGTGTGGAAATGAGGAGGAGTGATGTCAAAATGATTAAAAGAAGAGAAGTTTGAAAAAAGAAATTTGTAAAAAGAAGAATCTTCTGTTGGATAGAAAAAGTTAACTGACATTCAAAGACAAAACTAAAGTAAGAAAGGAAAATAAGTATACTTTGGGTAAAATAAATTTGTAAAAATCCCTAAACTATGAACGTGGAAAAGCAAATAGGATTTTTTTTTAAAAGTAGAATTTATTGTTTTCTTATCTTGCAGGACATTGTTTAATCCTCATTATGGATGCAATAAACATGTGTGTGTCAATCACCTATAATATTAATAGGATAAGATATGAATGCATTTGGTTCAATGTTACTCAGATAAATAATGGACCATTTTGTTTTGATTTTGAGGAAAGGAAGCCAAGAAAAAGAACAGACTACACATCAGAGAAAGAAAACAAATATAATAAGAAAGAAAAGGGATAAAGAGGAAGCAATAATACTATACATCAAATGCTTATCATCTGCTTTAATAGAATGGAAGGAAGAAAGGACTGAAAGAAGAAAAAAAGAAAAAAAGAGTAAAAATAAGTGAAGGAAATATATAGATAGATAGATAGATAGATAGAGAGAGAGAGAGAGAGAGAGAGAGAGAGAGAGAGAGAGTAGAAGAAAACAATGAAGAATACTTTTGTGAGTATTACTCAACTGAGTAATAAATAAAGGGAGCAAAGTTTTTATGTATTTCATTCCAATTTAATTAGATTGTTTATCAAAAAAATAATTTGTATTATTTAGAATTTTCAGACTACTGTCCTCATCTTTATTGCTACATATACAACATTTCAGCCAATGTACCCTACAGCCTTCCTTAGGGACCTTTTTGTCATTCTGTTCAAAGTTCTGTGAAGGCTCTCAGCTACAACATGAAGGTTCCCAAGTTCAACAAGGTTCCCATGTTTGACAAGAAACACCTAAAGAAGGTCGAAGAGTACATCGACTGAAATGTTGTGTATGTAACAATAAAGATGCGGACAATAGTTTGAAAAATCTAAATGATACAAATTATCAAGCCTCATCTCAAAAATTCAGACAAATAATTGTTTTATTAGAAATTGGAATTTCCATGGATACTGCTAGTTATCATGAAGATTATTATTGTTACATAATCTATGCGGTTGCATAAGATTATGGTCCCTTGTAATTCTGAGGGGATGACGCTTTTCATACCATGGCCGGGTCCTTCAATGGAAAATTACAGAAGCCCACCAAAATACATGAAGTCACATGGGACCTTTTTGAGTCCCCAGTTTGCAGTTGGACATCAGGCAGGGAAGATGTACTGCCGAACTGTGACTCACTCTGCATACGCACGCTATGTTAGTTAGCAGATGTCTGATGGGGATTTAACAATAAAATAAGATCAAAAGTAAATCGAAGTCTTGTGTTTATTACCTAAAAACTAACAATGACACAGGGCTTCTGATAAGGAGAAATCCCTAACAGAAAACCAGACCGAAGTCCCCAAGTCAACTCCAGACACAAGATCTTAGAAGATGCCAGACCAAGTCAAGATGTTAGAAGATATACCAAAGACGATCAGAAGCATACCAAGACGGCCAGCAGAAGAATAAATGTCCAAGTAAGTGAAGAAGAAGAGGTATGCAACATTATAATTATTTAGTGCCAGTGACGAAGGGCTATGCAACATTATTAATTTTAACTAATAATCATCATTATTATTGATTTTGACTTTAATGTTGGAAATACTAAAAAAAACAACAGATTATAACAAAATTTAAAAACAGAAAACAAATTAAAACACAATTACAACCTTTGCCAGTAGAACTCTCCTAAGAGATCTCTATCCATGTTAAGGAGAGCCTTGCAATTTTTTAGCATAATCAGCAGCAACCTGCGAATTTCCTTCCCAGAGAATTCAACCCACCAGGGGTGGGGAACATATATATATATATTCATCCAGATACAGTATGGTTTTGGCATGTCATGACTTTTCAGTGTGGCTAGACTTTGCAGGCTGGCTCAGACCAGAATCGAAACAACCAATTTTTTATCAGTCAGGATCTCTACCAATTAGGCCATCAGTACAACCCACTTTAAGGAAGGGAATTTGACTGATATACAAAAATACATAAAGGCTATTAAGAGAGTTCTATCCATTTTAAGGAGAGCTTTACAAATGTTTAGAATAATAAGTAGCCACCAACAAATTTCCTTTCCTGAGAGCTCAACCCACCAAAGGTGGGGAGCATATATATATATGAGAGTAAGTAAATAAACAATGTGTTTATTTGATATGGCTTTTAGTCGACAATTTTTGGAGGATATGTGCTTAATTGAAGTCATACCTTATTTTGAAAATTAATTAGTTAATAATTAATGAATTTTTAGGCGGGCATATATGTTCAAATGTAAGGCTAGACAAATCGAGAAAATGTCAATCCTCGAATAGGTCAAAATGTACATTCAGGGATTGACATTTTCTCAATTTGTTTAGCCTTACATTTGAACATATATGCCCGCCTAAAAATTCATTAATTATTAACTAATTAATTTTCAAAATTAGGTACGACTTCAATTAAGCACATATCCTCCAAAAATATATATATACATATATGTATGTGTGTGTGTGTGTGTGTGTGTGTGTGTGCTGGGGAGGAAAATTGGGAACGAATCCAGAAGTAAGTAATGATGAGTGAAAGTTAAAAATAGGAAAAGTGAGAATGATTTATTGATATTTGACAAAATATACCAACACTAAGTGTTTTGATTTGTGATTTACAGTATTGAACACATATCTAAGATAAATATATATTAGGCATGTGTTTCAAATCTTCATCAGGATAAAACAAATATCATCTGTTGATGTCAATTTCAGTTCAACAAGTGATATGAGAAGGAAATGTATATACAAAAGAGATTATATCATAACAATGTTTTTTTTGTAAACCCAGTGTTTCTGCCAGACTGAACATGATTTGAAAATCAAAATCTAGTGTTCCTCTTTGAAAAAACTGAAAAGATTGTTTATGTTGTTTAATATTTACTTAGATTATGAAAGAGATGAGTGTGACTTGTAGAGGATTATGAGTATGTGTTCAATAATATTAGGAATGATGAATTAAAATATGACACAGTTTAGGTAGAAAACATGGAGAAATGATAAAACAAATGCATATAATTATAAAATAACAAATAAATTTATTCAGATAATAAATTTGCAATAATATGTGAAATGATCAAAAGGAATAGTGTAGATGTGACATGTGTAATGTAAAATGTAAAAGTTTGTATGTGTGAGTTTGGAAAAGTTTATTTAGATGTGGGCAGAAATGAGAATCAAGTTTGTATATACGACCTGCTGAAACGGATTCCTGATGTTGACTGCAGTGGTACGATTGAATGGTAATAGTAGTAATTGTGTTGACTTGGTCCTATTCTATCTGGCAGCGAGACGCGATTCTTGTGTTTGTTTGCGGTCATTGGATGTGTCCGGTTTGAACATGAGATGAAGTCTGTGTGTTTGTTGATTTTTTCACTGTCTATTTATGATATCTAGTTGGATCAAAAAGTAATTAACTTTTGGTGTAAACGCGCGTAAGTAGTAGTAAGCAATATTAACCTAGCCAATCGATTTTGATTTTTGTGTAAACATTTGATTTAATCACTTTTCCTTAAATTTAGGAAAAGGATTGTGTTGGTGTGTTTGCTTTAATCTCTTTTCATTAAGTTTGGGAAAAGGATTGTGTTGTGTTTTAATTTCTTTTCCTTAAGTTTGAGAAAAGAAATGTGTATGTGTATTTATTATTATTTTGATGTAAAATATAGAATTGTATTCTATAGACTGAATTAATGTAGTAAGATTTTTAATTGTGTGTAATGTATTTGAAAATTTTTATGGTGTCTAATTGATTTAAATTTAACTCTTTGCCTACTATAAGCTGCTCAAAATTCATTGCTTGATTTGGTTTGGTTTATTTTACAGCATATCAACCTCAGTGGGTCATTTTATGCCGACAAAGTTTTAAAATAAATGTATTCTTAATGGATACTCAATTTTTTTATAAACTCATATTTTACTATTTAACCCATAGATAGGACCCTAACAGGTACTACCACTCTGGGTCAGAGTGAACCTGGGAGCAATGGTGATGAGGGGTGCTCCACATTCCCCAAACCTTCAGAACTGGAACCTCACCATCAGATAGAGTTTAACATCATTCCCGAGACATGAAGACCTTCAGCCACCGCCTTCTAGCACCCATATGATAAAAAGGGTTGGGTCTTGCCATAAAGTCAATTGGGTGGGGACAATTATATAGATGCTAAGGCTTGACATGAACAGTCCATTGATCGAAGGGGGCCTCTCTGACTGCCCGTCTAGCCTAAGTAAGGGTCTAAGTGGAGTGTTGGATGTCATGGACTGCTCATCCATCCTTAAGCAAAAAAAGTAAAAAAACAGGTGGCCCCATTGAAGAGGGGGGGGGTCTTAGTCCCTCCTACAGAGGTGCAGTTCGAGTAAAAGCCCCAACTGACAGGGCTGGATATTCATTACTCTGACTAAGATTGGAAACACATGTCGAATACATATTTATTTAAAATTCAAATAGGAATAGTTATTCTCAAACATATAATTCTCCCGTGCCTTTAATGACACATTTTTCAAGGGGTCAAACAAAAAGGTTATTACCCATCAGTAATTGTTGAGGTAACCTTTTACTGGGCCCCTGTTATTCTGAATCTAACAAACCCTGATTCAAAATATTCTTATGACCATACATACATAATTCATTGACTATCCATAAATTATGTAACAAAAGTACATGTATCCCAAAGAGTTGGTTTTTTTTAAAGTCTTTTATTTAAAACAACCCAGCCCATAATGATTCAACCGCGCTGTGAATTGCGACTCCTGAGAGACATCTTCTCTCATCGGGAGCCTGCTCGTATCTAAACTAAAACTATCTCATGCCTATAATCACACGCATCCAGAGGAATCAAGTCGGAATCATCATAAATTGTTATGGAAATTCCCCACTTAACTCCCTCCAATTTTAAATCTAACAAATTCTTATTCAAAATATTCTTACTACGGTACATACATAATTCATTGACTATCCATGAATTATGTAACACTACTGAATCACTTTAAAACTTTGCACCAAAAGATAAAATTAAAATTCCTGAAAACTTGTATCAACATGTATTTTCTGCCATATTTAAAAGTATCAGGCACTTTTTACAGGTTTAATATCAAGCTAAGAATCATATTAAGTTGCTGAGGAGTCCCTGTGATGTAGTGGTTTGGTTTTGGTTTTGTTTTCTTTTACGGCATATCAACCTCAGTGGGTCATTTAATGCCGATAAAGTTTTGAAATAAATCAATTCTTAATGGACAATACAATTTTTTAATAAATACATTTTTCTATTTAACCCATAGATGGGACCCTAACAGGTACTAACACCCCGGTCATTCCCAGGACATGCAGACCCGCAGCCACCGCCTTCTAGCACCCATATGATAAAAAGGGGTTGGGGCTTGCCATAAGGGCAATAGGGTTGGGAAAATCATATAGGTGCTAGGGCTTGACATGACCAGCCGATTGATCGGAGGGGGCCTCTCCGACTGCCCGTCTAGCCCAAGATAGGGCCAAAGTGGAGTATTGCATGTCATGAACTGCTCATCCACAATGTACTGGACTGCAACAGGTTGTAGGTTGGTTGGATCTTATGGCATGACAACTCTTTTTGGGTTACTTTATTCCAAAGATATTATTTTATTCATTTTTGATGGTTACTAAATTTTTTTAAAACTCAGTTTTTTTTATGCACATTTTTTGTTAACTCATTTTCTTCTATGTAATCTATAAATGATACCCTAACAGGTACTACCACTCCAGGTCAGAGTGGACTGGGGAGTAATAGCGATGAAGGGGTACTCCACACACTCCAGGCTCCAAAATTGGAACCTCACCACTAGATGCAGTTTAACGTCATACCCAGGAAAAGGCATCATAATAAGCGACTTTGAACTCCACTCATGATTTTCAGCCAAATATTCTTGGGAAAGGTATGAAACTCCCAATCCCCCACCTATGGGTTAAATAGTACCACTACTGTTCTTTTACAAGAATGGTATTATACAATTCAGTATTAGATAAACAACAAAGATTGATATGCCATTAAACAAAGTAACCAAACCACATGTTGGTCATCTAATAATTCCAGTCCTTTTTGCAATTTTTATAGACACAGCAAATGTGTTTACACCCTAGTCAAGAATTTTGTCATGTTATTTCTACAAACAAATTGTATAAAATAATTATTTAAAAATCAGAGTAGATTATATTCAGTGAATTGCAAAAGATTTTACAGTTTACAAAAGAAAAAATAAATGTAAAATTGCATTTTTATTCAGCTTCGGTTTTAGAAATTAATTTTACCCAAAAATTGTCTTATCTACATATTAATATACGTGTTTCTAGATTTTCCATCGGTTATCATCCTGCACTACCCTCTGGTTAAAAATGAGACCGTCCAAATTGTTCAAGATGCAATGCAAAAATGTGAATACAGATTAATGGTTGATTTCTTATTTGTCCCATTTTATTTCACCCAATTTTAAAAATTGTGTCCCTTAAATGTCCAACGTAAAATTAAGATGAATTAGAAAAAAAGAAATTATATGTTTGTTTTATTTGTAATATTGAAATTGTTAATTACAGAATATATTTTGGTAATTTTGGCCGTAGGTTGTGTAGTGAGAGAAGAGACCTACCTCGTGTAACAGGGTCTGACAGAGAGAGTGGCTGGCATGAAGACTTGCTGTATTCTCGAAGGAAGTGGGCTAGGCTTTGTCTGGCATGTAGGACTGACCTAGAGTCGAACCCACGTCCTTCAGAATGCGAAAGTGTTGTGGATGAGCAGTGCAGAGTAACCCAGATGTAAGCAGTCGCGTTGTGAGGATTGACGCGTACTTGCAGTGCTGACAAGTATCGCACATGCTGCACGGACAATTAAGAGTGAGGAGCTCGGATGTGGTGAGGATTGATGTGTATTTAAGGACCTGCCCTCCCAGACCAGGGGAGAGAAACAACTGCAGTAGCATTTTGTTGTCAAGACGAGTGGGAAAAGAAATACATTTGTATATTGTTGTTGAGACGAGCGTGATACAGTTGAGAGAGTGTTTAGACTAAAAAACTGTCAGTTAGAAGAACATTGCGTCGGACTTGACTGTGACCCCCAGAGATTACTTTCATTCCCGATTAGAGGTCGTCATGGCTTCTTACCCTAATTTACACCATGTTTTTGTGAGCCAGCATCAGGCGAATTTACAGCCCAATTTTTATTTTCTGAGTCATGTTTTTGTCACTTTTATTTTTATATTATTTATTGCAATGACAACAATAGGATTTATATGTAATGAAATTGCAAATCATTATTTTTGGTTTGAATAGCTACTCTTGCTTTTTGTTTCATTTTGTGGAAATTCTACGGGTCCTGCTTGTAAAATAAAATACTGCAAAGCAAAAGTATTTAATGATTGACTTACTTCTGCTTGAAATTTAAAAGTAGTCCGTGTTGTTTCAATAGTTGCATAAATTTACAATGTAAAGTCAGATAAAAGGTAGCAATATGTCAACAATTCCCTATGTTATTCAATGATTTTTACATTTTCAGTATATGATAAATATATAACTGATTTTTAATGGAAGTCTCTTGCATGGAAACAGTGTAGTATCTGTTCCAGTTACTATACTTTGAGACTTACCTATTTCCCTCGGGGGGGGGTCCAGTGTGCTTCGTCCACTGGATCGGGTTCAAGTACAATTATTAGCATCGATCCCAGAGGGCCATCCCTCCAGGCATTACCTGCCCCTTTGTGGGCAGGGCTGGGTTTATTGACCAGCGCATGAGGGGGAATGCCGAAGGGATCGACGCAATTTTTGTTCTTTCCCACCCATGATCTTCGGCTTGTGGGTGGGCCCATGTTAAAACGAGGCCTTGTGCCCAGTCCATACAAGTGGGGTATGAGACAAATATCCTTATCTAGTCCCCTCGGGGGTCCAGTGTGCTTCGGCCACTGGATCAGGTTAAGTAATAAATAATAGTGTCGATCCCAGGGGGCCATCCCCCCAGGCAATACCTGCCCCCTTGGGTTTATTGCCCAGCGCCTGAGGTGCCCCCCTTGAGGGGGAATGCCGAAGGGATCAACTCAATTTTTGTTCATTCTCACCCATGAGCTTCGGCTTGTGGGTGGGCCCACGTTAAAACGAGGCCTTGTGCCCAGCCCATACAAGTGGGGTATGTGGCAAATACCCTCTTGCATGGAAACAATAGATAATTATCTCCCTTGATCGTGTCCATTGAGTGTCTTGTAGGGTATCACATGACAGTCTCAGAAACCCATTCTTGACCTCTTTTGCCGGTGTTTTTTGACCAGAATAGATGTGTCTAAGACCCTGCCAAAGAACAGTAAAGTCACATGGCTAATTTACTTATCAATTTCATTTTTGTACCCCTTTCACATACTGCTTGATCATGGAACAATATAAATAATAAATAAATAAATATATAGATATATGTATGAATAAGTATTTAAATATATATATAGATAAATGAATATATAAATACATGTATAAATGAATAAATATATAAATATATATATAAATAAATAAATAAATAAAATCCCTCATGCTTTGATAATTTAAAATTACACAAAATTACACAAAACTTCTCTCCACGTCAAAATCTGTTCGCATGCGATATGACGTCATTAACGGTCTTTATCGGTCACATATTAACGTGATTTTTTTTTTAAAGTTATTTTTCGAACATTTCAAAAATTCTCCGCTTTTTCCAATGAATTTCATTTCAAATAAGGATTTACTCTGATGAAGGTCAAATTTTCTTTGTGTGTGGAACATTTCTACATTTTTTCTATTATTATTATTTCATTTCATTTGGTTATTTAAAAATGATAATAATAGTTTGAATAATGTATACATGGATAAACTCCTGACCGAAACACGTGTAAGTAAAATTGATTAAAATATCCTATATTATCCATTCAAAAAATTTATTTTCCCTTATTCATTTTTTCAACATGGAACAATATGTATATATTTCAAGATATTGGTACACACTTTTGTATTGTTACTTCTTAATGCTATTGTATTATGTATATAAAAATTCATATGCTTTTGTATGTAGAAATGCATATCTTGTCTTTCCTTCCATTGTGTATAGTGTTAGTATATCACGGATATATTAATGTTAATATTGGTCCTTGGTGAATGGAGACTCAACTAAATATCTTCCCTACCTCCAAGTGCTCCAAAACCCTCAGACCTGTGACTCTCTGCATTTATAACATTGAGTCAGAAATAAATTTTCAACTTATATCTCATAAAAAAGTAGGAAGCATGTGGTGTAATGGTTAAAGTCATGGGAAATGGACTCGTCGCCCCGAGTTCAAATCCTGGACGTGGTAATTGCATTTCACTTAGCGCTAATACCCTTGGGAAAGGTATGAATCCTACTCTCCCTCCAGCTATGGGTAAATAGTAGGGCAGACTGGGCTCTTTAACCTTGGTTAGGCAACCGGTCTAGGAGAAGGAAAATTCTGAATTCAAACCTGTTGAACTCCGCTTAAGAAATTGACCTTGTGTTGCATCCTGCTCGTGCGGAGGGGTTGGTAAATATATATATCTCATAAAATCCCCATATATCTCAATAATTGTCTTCATTTACAGCCGAGTTAGCTCAGTCGGTAGAGCATTCGGCTAGAAACCACAAGGTTCCTAGTTCGATACCGGCCCTCGCCAACCCAGCATATGAGTAGCACAGGGATCTGTGCAGTAAAGTAAGGAGTTAATGGTAGGTGTGGCGCTCCACCTCAGATCTCAACTTTAGGCCACCCCAACGACTTTTACAATCAGATAGAAGGGTGGAATGCTCGTGGTGTAGTGGCTAACATGCTGGATTGTGATAACGTAGTAAGCTTATTCGAACTCCAGTCATGCTATTACTTTCACTGGTAATCTGAGCATTAGCTACATAAATGAGAGTAACCTTCCCTTGTTTCTTTCACTTTGAAGAAGCTGTCTGTTTTGGTAGGCCATTTTCATTTCACCATAAATCTACACTGAAAATACGAATTTGTTTGAATCAATACAACTGCATGGTTTAACAGGAAAATATCATAAAATGTGTTTTTAATTGAGCTTATGCATTATTTGAAATGAACTTAATTGTTATTAAGAACACATTTTATGATATTTTCGTGTTAAAACATGCAGTTGTATTGATTACAGTGAAATGAAAATGGCCTACCAAAACAGACGGCTTCCTCAAAGTGAAAGAAACAAGGGGAGGTTACTCTCATTTATGTAGCTAATGTTCAGATTACCCTTTCACTTTAGCTAATAACCTTGGGAAAGGTATGAATTCAACTCCATCCTTCCAGCTATGGATTAAATAGTATAAACTTCTTCTAAAAGGATGGTTTTTGGCATATGATAACCCACGAAAGTTGATATGCCATTAAAAAAAACGAATAAGATAGGTTTTTATATTTTACACCTAGTCTTTCTTGTAACACTTCATGGTAAAAGTGTTGCAATTCAACCAAATCTGTATTATGTATCTTCTGTTTGGAAGGGAAATGTAGCGCCTAATTGAACTTTCCGGTCTGATTTCCAAAGAAGTTCCTCAAGTATTTAATGGTACATGGTGCTGTCCATTTTTCCATTTATGGGGGAAGGTTCTCCAGGTTCAGATGCAGAAAAAACAATTCTAATCCTTTTCTTGAAAGATTCATTTCACCAATAATAAAGGGAGTTAAGTAAATATTAATCTAAGGGAAATAACTCTGTTTTCTTTAGTACTGTCATTTACCAAGTTTAGGCTTCTCAAAGTGGTCCATATAGACCACAGTGGTGTGCATAAAATTTTGACAGGGTGAAAAAAAGGCATAGACGTCCACAGAGGGGGAATTAACTAATTTGCATTTATAAACCCTTTTAGAAAAGAACACTTGGAGTTTGCATCACCAGTCTGGAACCCCTATCTTTCTCAGAATATTAACCTCCTAGAAACTGTACAGAGACGGGCAACCAAGCGAGTACCCTCCATCAGGAATCTGCCATACTCTGAACGTCTCACAGCCCTGGGAATGGATTCGTTGAAACTTCGGCGTCTGGCATGTGACCTGGTAAATGCTCATAAGGTCATTAATCATCTTAACAACAGCAACTTTGAGCACCTTTTTGATCTCCATCTCTCCAATACACGCGGGCATGCCTACAAAGTCAGAAAACAGCACTGTTCACGTGACTTTCGGAAACATTTTTTTCCCGCTTAGAATTGCGGAGACATGGAATAAACTGCCTGCATCTGTTGTAGGCTGCCAGAGCACTGAATCTTTCAAAGCCTCCATGCTTCCTGTAGTCTGCCAACACTATACCTGATGCCACTCTCCACATACACATGCACACACATACATGCATATTACTACTGTGAACTGTTCATGTTCCTGACACAACATTATTCTGTGTACTTGACATGAGACTTTGATGAGTTGTGGTGCACCTGAGCACTGTACACAATAAATTTCATTATTATCATTAAAAAAAAGAAAATTGCTGAATCATGTGATGATGTGTCATCTGCATACAACACATTTGAATGAACAAACATACTGGCTCTAACCAAAAAGATACAAATCATTATAATATTTTCATAAAAGAAAATATTTTAAAATAATCACATTTTAAACGAATTATTTTATAAAAGTATTGAATTGTAAAATATCCCTTTTTATGATAAGTTATGAGATGGTTTTAAATAAAATATATTATTTAATGAGAAGAATAAAAATATAGATTTAAGAAAAAAAGAAAAATAATAAATTAAAATACAATGACTGAAATTTGAATTCTTATCCATGTTCAAAGACTTTTAATGAATAGAATTAAAATTAAATTTTCATCTATACATATATAAAGGGCAGTCAGTCAGTCAGTCAGTATGTATGTATGTATGTATGTAAGTGTATAAAAATACATACACACACATATACGTACATACAATACATATATAAAACAACATATACAAATATAAACATTAGTAAACAGTAGTAAGCATTATATTAATCAAAATTGGGGGCTACTACACCTGAGCCAACACATACATATAATCATATATACACATTAACACATATACAAATACATACATATAAATATAAATACATTCACCCAAACCAATATCTATGTATGTATGTATGTGTGTATGTGTGTGTATGTGTAGATATATATATTCTTTGTATTATTATATATATATGTATATATATATATATGTATGTGTATGTATATATATATATATATATATATATATATATATATATATATATGTATGTATGTGTATGTATATATATGCATGTATGTGTGTATATATATATATATATATATATATATATATGTGTGTGTGTGTGTGTGTGTGTGTATGTATGTGTATATATATATATATATATATATATATACTTTATACACTTTTGGTATTTATATAATAAGTAATCTTACTGAGCAGGATAGTTGTATTGATGTATGTATTTGTGTCTGTATGTTGAGGATATCCTTTAGATTAACCCTGGCCATTATAATTGAAATAATATAAATCTATTTCATCTCACGTATGTCTATTTGGATATGTTGTTTTTGATATATTGATGTATTGGTACTGGTGTGTGTGTATGTGTGTGTGTGTGTGTGTGTGGATACATGCATGTGTATGGACATATGTGAGTATGGATGTATAGGTGTGTATATATATATATATATATATATATATATATATATATATATATATATTGTTTTTGATTTAGTTAAATTACTAAGTAGATATAATTGTTTTTCTTGGATCTTCATATATGTTTGTATGTATGTGTATGTGTGTATATGTATGTATTTGTATATGTTTATGTACGTTTGTGTGTATGTATATATATGTATATGTCACTTAGAAATTAAAAATATGATAAAATAGATTAATTTATATTTCACTTTAAATTTAAATTTAAATTTATCCTAAAAATTTAAAAACTTTACATTCTTTCTTAACTATCTTACTTATATATAATAAAATATATATATAGATCTTAAATAATTTTATTACAAAATCAAAAAATCCTTCCTAATTTCCGTTGCTGTTTATTTTCCTATTGGTTGAATAGGTGAATTCGTCTGGTGACGAATTTGGAATATGTCTTACTTTTTCCAAATCTGTCAAAATAATGGATACATTAAGAGATACATTTTTTGCTGACAGAGTTTTTTGTGGCGGAAGTGAAACTACAACATAAAAATTTTTTTTTTTTTTTGCAACATCAAGGATTTTATTTGGAATTCATATCACAGGACTATAAAATTTTTAAAAATAAAAAAAATAAAAAATAAGAATTTGTTTTCAAATGCCTTTAAAGTAATAAAGAATTCATCATTCGCATCTGATGAGTCGGGAGAGTTAGACAATTTGTCTAAGCTCCCTGAAATAGACTATAATGCTAAATCTCTAAGTCTTTTGTTATTTCTTTACTTATAATAATCTTCATACAATGTCTGCTATTTACACAGAAGCATTGCAACCAACAAAGCCTTCATCAGATGATGACTCTGGGTTCAGGCATGGTTTCGGGGCCGAAGCATCATTACCACTAACCCAGAGCACCCCAGCAGTATCTCACGATACCACCAGACTTTGTCAGTTTGATGTCACAATATAGGACTGCCATATCCACGCTGATGCGGTTAGAGCTTTCTCCTGAATCTTTTTCAAGTATTTCCTCTTGTCTGGTAGAGAAAGTCCAAGTTTAGACAAAAATGCCGAGGTTGAGTTGGCAATAAACCCCCGACATCCGATCTCAATGGGAAATACATCCGTGATCCATCCGTTTCTGACGCATTGCTCACGTAGGTCTTCATATTTTTCCAACTTCCGCTGATGGGCCCAATCCAGATTTTCTTCAAATGGAACTGTCAACTCAACGATAAAAACTTTCTTTTGATTAACAGACCAAATGACAATATCAGGACGCTGGGCCGTTACGGTTATTTCAGTTGGAAAAACGAGCTGATGTTCCAAGTCGCATGCAATGCGCCAGCTCGTGGAGCCATCAAATATAGATGACACGTGCCTATTTTTACGCAAAAATTTCGAAATGTTTCCTTCTTTAACAAAATGTATTGCTTTGTTGATGTTATTATCAGATTTATTTGCAGTCTCACAACCTATTTTTGACGCCTCCGCAACAATCTCGAGGACTTCATTGTGTCTCCACGTGTAACTTCTTAGAGCATACTCGCATCCCGTGAGAATATGTTTCAGGCTAGCAGTTTTCCCACATGCTTTGCATAGGTTTGACGTAGCTAGGCCCCAGACGTGAAGATTGACTGGTGTTGGCAATATATCGTAAACTGCCTTTATCAGGAAACTTAATTTTTTAGGCTCCATATTTCTGATGTCGCTCCATGTTACAATATATATATATATATATATATATATATATATATTATATAATAAATAAATATATAAAGGTTTTACATATCTATTTATTTGGTGACAAAGGAACATTCACGACTATTTGTAACATCGTCACCTAACTATTGTCTCGCATGAAACCAATATGGTCATGAATGTTCCTTTGTCACCAAATAAATAGATATGTAAAACCTTTATATATTTATTTTATTATATTATATAACAGCTCTATTTTATATTGAGCACTCTACCAATAATACTGCCTTTGGTACACCATTCCAGGAAAAGCTGAAACAGTGACCATCTCACACTATATATATATATATATATATATATATATATATATATATATATGAGAGTAAAATTAGGAAATCAATCCAACAGTATGTGAAGAAATGTAGACAAACACAGGATGTTACACTGGATGGAATTTTATTATTAGTCATAATGTTGGCATTCATACGTTTCAGTTTTTATAGAAACCTTCTTTAGGACAATTTGAAAGGAATAAAGGAAAACATATTTTTTCCTTTACATGCACATATGTATACACATACATACACACCCATATATATAGATACACCTATAGACACACATACATTATGCTTTGAAGATGACATGTTTACTAGAGATACCCATTTTTGTCGGCTGCTAGCTTTTTAAAAACTAATTAAAATTGATTAAATCTATTATTTAAGGTCAAACTTTTGTCTAAAATGATAAGTAGTAACATAATGACGATCATTAAAAAAAGAAAAATATCATTACATATGCAGTTTATTTTTAATAGATTTAAAACAATTTGTTTTGGTCAATTTCGATGCGATCAGCCATTCTGCCTCTTTTTCAATGGTTTTAGGCGCTTGTTTACATTTCTAAAATAACATTTGGGATGGAAAAATTTTTACCAAAAATCAGGTAATTATCCGATTTTAATGAAATTTTCAGTATTGATTTATCAATTAAAGAATTTTATAATGCATCAGTTATTTTATTTCAAAATTTTAATTTAGTATTTTTGCTATGAAAAATTAATATATAAAATTCATTTAAAATATGAAAAGCCTGATGTTAAGTTTAAATGTTATATTTTTAGATTCTAAAAATAAACCTTTAATGCAAACCTTATTTAATGCAAACCTTATTTTATTACATCAAAGTATACTTTTTGAACAAAAACTCGCTTGAAAATGTACCCCCCCCCCTTTTTAAGCAGAAAAAATATCGATGTATAATTTTTTTTTATAACCAATTAAATAATTATCGAAATGAGTAAAAAAGAAATCTCCAAAAAATTAATTATCTGTTATTTTTTTTACATTTTATTTTTCGATTTTCGGTACTTATTTTCTCATAGAAAAGCCACTGTAAAAAAATTTTTTGTTTGTTTTTATTCATTTTTTTTTTTTTTTCCTATTCATAACTTTGGTCTTTTATCTCTTTATTTACTGTAATTAGAAAGCGGAAAGACTAACTTGAAAAAAATAGTTACGCCCTCAACATAAGGGGGGGGGGTAAAAAATAAATGACCTGAAAAAAATGAGAAAGTTTTGAAATAAAATAAGTAATGCATTATAAAGATCATTCATTGATGAATAAAACACTGAAAATTTCATTAAAATCCGATAATTCCCTGATTTTTGGTAAATTATTTTCTGGAGGTGGGGGGGACTAAAGTCATTTTGTCAAAAACGCATTTTAGGCTCAGTTTGGGTATCACTAGTATAGACATACATACACACCCATATATATAGATAGACCTATAGATACACATACATTATGCTCTGAAGATGACATGTTTACATGTTACATATGGTTTTCTATTATTGCTTTGATTTATTTTTTTTGAATAATTTTTTATTAGAAAGTTGTATATGTAAATGAAATCCCATCCAAAAACGTGTCAACATATTAATAAATTTAATCCATACAAATGTATTTGTTTTACCATTTATCTTCTCAACATACACATACATACATACATACCCAAATATATAAATGCACATATACATACACAACCATATATATGTGTGTGAGAGAGAGAGAGAGAGAGAGAGAGAGAGAGAGAGAGAGAGAGAGAGAGAGAGAGAGAGAGGGGGGTCTGTGTTTATATGCATGCACGTATGTAAAATAGTAAGCAAGTGACTTACCTATGACTGCCTAAGTATACTGTATGCATATAATTGTATTTATTTTATTTGTGCACGTGTGTGTGTGTGTGTGTGTGTGTGTGTGCGTGCGTGCGTGCGTGTGTTTTTTTTTAAAATACACAACAATCAGGAGAAGCGTCCGTCTTTTTTTATTGAAATACACAGAAAATTTTTTTTTTAAATACGTAACGAAACATACAACAATAAAATAAAATAAAATTATCCCTAAAATCTTACCTTCTCCCCTAATCTCGATTTTTCAATATCATATAACGATCTTCTGTCTTCATTTTCCAAATCTAAAGTTGGAGACGACATGTTGGATTACCTTAGAGTTGTTATTATTAACCATCACCATAGCAACTACAGTTCCGGTTTTTATTCGGATCAAATAAATACTAACATGAAATAAAAAATTAAAAAACTAGATTATTAAATTAGAGTTCATTTTTTCATATTTATTTAATTGGTGTCTGTCTTTATTTTTTAAAAAAAGAAATTAAATGTACAAAATGATTTAATTTTTTTAACAGCAAATAATAATTTGAATTTTTCTTCACTCCGTATAGAAAAAAACAAATCTTCCGCTAAGGGAAATAACCCAGACGTCATCAACAGTCGGAAAAGACACAGTAAGTAAAATTAGGTTCGTTTTCTGTTTCTCTTTTGTAAACTTATGTGTTTAAGATATTTATGTGCCTTAATTTTGTCCTGAAGATCATGTGGAAGGCGGATTTTCAAAACCTGGTTCCATTTGTGAAGTCATCTGAAGAATCGGATTGTTTATTTTCAAAGAAAGTAAATCCCAAATGTAAATATCGACAACTAACGACCGCGTGTGACATAGACGGAGCAGATATTAGAAGGTTTTATGAAGATTTAGTTAATTCAAATGATTCAGTATCACCCTGGAATGATACTATTCAAAACAAAAACTCAACGATAACATCACAGTCGCTCGCTTACGATAATAGTGATAGCAGCTGTTTGAAAAGCAAATTCGATTCAGCCTCTTCAAGAACCCGGAGAGTTACTTCCTCTACAAATTCAGCCGCGACTGACACGGACTATTCTGCTTCTAAATGTAAAAGAAAAAAGACGAATAAAGAATTTGAATTGCCTATGAACTGTAAACCAGTTTTCTCTCGAAACAGTGACGAGATTGTTAAAAACTTTTCTCTAGAACATATTCAAAACTCGGTCCTTAAATGCGCCCAAGAAGGGGACCTTCCGGATTTAAAACAACTTCTAAAATCCGGTTCTGTTAACGTTAATTGTACGGATTCTTTCGGCTGGACACCGCTTATGTGTGCCTCGTTCAGTGGTCACATTGACGTGGTCAAATTCCTGCTCTCTCTTGATAAAGTGGATGACCGTTACCGAAATAAGAAGGGGCAGTCGGCTCTAGGGTTGTCGGATAAAGCCGGACATTGTGATATTAGAAAGCTGTTAGAAAATCACCGAGCTCCCGTTGTGCCCACGTCATCACATTCTCATAAAAAGGAAAAGACAAGGTCGAAATCTATTTCCAGCAAAAAACAAGATCAAAGTTATAATTCCGAATTTTTTTGTGATGTTTGCAAAATGAAAGTAAAAAATACGACAAAGACTGCACATGAATCTTCGACTGTGCACCTTTTAAGTCAACACCCTAAGCCACTACCAGAGTCGTATTTTCTTTCGGAACAAAATCGAGGCTTTCAAATAATGGTGAAAACAGGTTGGGACGATCAGAAAGGACTTGGCCCGTCGGGAGAAGGACGAAGGATCCCAATCAAAACCATTCTGAAGCGTGATAGGAAGGGCTTCGGCGCAAAGTCTTCCTCTGTGCCCAGGGTCAGCCACTTTGATCCCGGTGACACTGCGGCTGTGACAAATCAACAGCCCAAATTTATGAAATCCCTGAACAAGAAAAGATTGGCTACAATTCAGAAACGGGAAAAGAGAAAAGAACGACGCATTAGGAGATGCTTAGACCTCAACTGATTCCTCCCTAAAAAAAAAAAAAATTTAAGAAAAAGAAAACAAAACAAAAAATGAAAAAAGGTGAATATTTGGTTTGTTGTTTTCCTCTTTTTACTTTTCAGTTTAAAATCCGTCTACTCACACTGCAAATATAACCAAGTAAATGCTCAAATTAAGGTTGGTACTTGTCTAAAGCGATAGTCCCTAGTGTAAAGATATATGTGCTAATACTAATAGTATAGTAATTTACATCATCAATTTTGTGAAGTATGTTTTTTATCTAACCCCTCCACCAGAAACAAGGTGTGAAACAAGATCTATTTTTGAGTAGAATAAAATTTCCTTCTAGACTGGTTGTAGTAGGACAGTCTGCCCTACTATTTACTCATAGCTGGAGTAAAAACAGATGGATTCATTCCTTTCCCAAAGGGCATATGTACAAAGTGAAATGCAAACAGCCTCGTCCAATTTATTTAAACTCTGATCACTGATTCCATTTCCTACAACAAATAACCCTTACACTAAGGTTTACATTAAGATCAATTTCCTGAAGTATCCTATACTCTAGGGACTGGCAGAAAAAATTGGATACTACGAGTTTTAAAAGCGAATTAAGAATAATTAAATCTATCATTTAAGGTTAAACTTTATCTAAATCGATAAGTAGTAGCATAATAACCATCATTAAAAAAAGAAAAATATAATTACATATGCAGTTTATTTTAAAAAGATTTAAAACTATTTGTTTTGGTCAATTTCGACGCAATCCGCGATTTTGGCTCTTTTTCAATGGTTTCAGGCGCTTGTTTACAATTTTAAAATAACATTTGGGATGGAAAAAAAAAATTACCAAAATCAGGGAATTATCTGATTTTAATAAAATTTTCAGTATTGATTTAACAATTAATGAATTTTATAATGCATCAGTTATTTTATTTCAAAACTTTAATTTAGTATTTTTGCTATGAAAAATTAATATATAAAATTCATTTAAAGTATGAAAATCCTGATGTTAAGTTTAAAATGTTATATTTTTAGATTCTAAAAATAAATATCTACTTAATGCAAAACTCATTTTAGGTGCCAAAAGTAACAAGTTTTGAAGAAAAACTCAATCGAAAATGTACCCCCTCCCCTTTTAAGCAGAAAAAACATTGATGTATAATTTTTTTTCTTTTATAAAATAATAGCCAATTAAATAATTATCGAAATGAGTAAAAAATAAATCTCCAAAAAATTTATTATTTATTATTTTTTTACATTTTATTTTTCGATTTTCAGTACTTATTTTCTCATAGAAGCGCAACCGTTACAATTTTTTTTTGGTTTCTATTCATAACTTCGGTCTTTTATCTCATTATTTATACTGTAATTAGTATCGAAAATGATCAACTTGCAAAACATTTTACGCCCCCAACATAAGGGGGGGTCAAAATTAAGTGACCTGAAAAAAATGAGAAAGTTTTGAAATAAAATAAATAATGCATTATAAAGATCATTCATTGATACATAAATACTGAAATTTTGCCAGTCACTAGTATACTCACTTCTTTTGCTAATGCAGATCACTGAAGGAACTCCAATCCATGATAAAAATTAATGGGCATCTTCGGGGGGTTTGTTGTCCTGGCCTCCTGTCTTAAAATGGTGAATTTATTACCCGTCCTAGGTATTTACGAACAAACAGTTTGAGGGTGTTTTTATTGACAAATTCATGCAAGGAAAAAGCAATATTTTATAGCCCACTTTTTACCGACAAGTAAAAGTAAATATTTGACACACAACCCTTTATATTTTCTTTTATTTATTATATATCAAAAAGATATGACATTTGGGTAATTTATGAGGAAGTGCGTCCCGGTCTCCTGCCTCAGCAATTGCTACACGGTGACTATTAAAATAACGTCCCCAGCTATGTTGTCTCGGCGGTTTTACTTGTAAGAAAACAACCAACTTAGGGCGTTAAATGTATTTTAGAGGGGGGGGCTTCTCTTTTTTTATATGAACAAATGGAGATGGGTGGATAGATATATATAAACAAAGTAAAAAAATGAACAAATTGAGGTAGATAGATAGATAGATATCCATCTTCATATCTAAACAAGAATTACGACCAATTTCTATAAATAAATTTCTAAACAAATTACGATGAATAAATAAGAATTACGACAAAAAAAGAGAAGGCCCCCCCCCCTAAAATACATTTAACGCCTTAAGTTGGTTGTTTTCTTTCAAGTAACACCACCGAGACGACATAGCTGGGGACGTTATTTTAATAGTCACCGGGTAGCAATTTCTGAGGCAGGAGACCGGGACGCACTTCCTCATAAATTACCAACATTTGTTTTGACAAAACAAAAATATCGAGAGAAAAATTTTAAAGACACCACCAAGCATAATTTAGGGCAGGGGGTCAGGACGACAAAACCCAAAGATACCCAAATTAATTAAAATCATTTAGTTTGTCAGAGTTTGTGGGGGGGGGGGGGAAATAACCCAACTTTTTTTCCTCACAAATAAGAACGTCTACATATTAGGCATCTTTTTTTTTTCTTTTTTTTTTTTTTTTTTTTTTTTCATTTAATTTTTAAGAGAGAGAGGTTCATTTGGCTATATACTTTCATGTTGAAATGAACTCTGACTTTTTCCTGTGCCAATTTAACATTTGCTTTCAAAGACTGCTCCACCCCCACCCCCCGCACACACTCCTCAACATTATCACTCACATACGATATTATTTTGCCTCTACTTAATCATTTATTTTCAAAGAAATACTAAAACGTGGCACTGAAATCGGTCTGAACCATTTTACCATAAGCATACATTGCAAATTGAACCCTTACTTTCTTTGCAAAATATTTCTTTATTGAGGGAAAGGGATAATTTGAATCTCAGCTGATTGAAAAATAATCCAATCATTTTTTTTTTTTAGATTGATAATAAAAATCCATAGTCTAGTGCTAGCAAAAAGGGGATAGACTCCCTCACTGTCCAACTGATACAGACAGTAAGCGACTCGACCAACTTTACTTACTTGAATTTAACTAATTATGTCTAGTACTGATGGAAAACAGACAACTACCTCAGCCACCAAGCAAAAATCCTATTTGGTATCAATAATTGGTTTCTTAAACATATGTTTACAAATAAATCTTGGAAAATTCTCTCCCAGTATCCTGTTATATCCATCTTACAACTGAACAGAATTTGTTTTTTTTAAAAATTGAAACAATTCTTTTAACTCCTATCACTACGCGGAGTCTCAGTAGCATAGTCGCTAACATGCTGGACCACAACATCATAGTAAGCAAGTTTTAGTCAGGCTATTATGTTTACTTTCAGACTGATGTACCCTTGGAAAGGTTATGAGCCCCCTCATTTCCCCTAAGTGCCGTAAATCCTCGAGTATAATCCACACTTTTTTCCCAAAATTTAAACGTCAATATCCTTAGTGCGTACTATATACATGGTTAAAAATGAAAAATATTTTCTAAGCAATGTCCGAGTCTCTATTTGCTGTCCGGCAATGTTTATTCAGACGCATTTTTTTTCAGAGGTACAGCCCCCTAAAAATCACCTGCGTATTATACTCAAAGATTTACGGTGTGTGTTAAATAGTACCACTACTGTTCTTCTACAAGGATGTCTTTTGCATTGCATAAGCCATGAAGTTAGATATTCCATTAAACAAAGAAACTAAACCATATAGAGATAGATGATGTGAGAGAAGGGCTAAGTTAATAATCTTTTTTCTTTTTTTTTCCTCTTTTTTCTCTCTTTCTCTCTCTCTCTCTCTCTCTTGTTGGGTTGACATAATAATCTTTCTTTTTTTTCCCTCTTCTCTCTCTCTCTTTCTTGTTGGGCTGAGGTAATAATCTTTCTTTTCTTTTTTCTTTTTTTTCTTTTTTTTTCCTCTTCTTATTGAGCCGCAGTGATAATCTTATTTCTTTTTTTCTCTTTCACCTTCTCCTTTTCTTTATTTCCTTTTTTACTGCTAAAAAATGGACAGCTACAACTAAATTTGGTGTTTGAAACATTAACTCAATTTAAAATTTGCCTCAGAAGTTTTCGGTGATAACAAGGGTTAATTTACAATGGAATTTTCTTATCACTTAAAACCTATACTCCTTCTAGTGAGAAACTTTTTGCAGAATTTTTCAAAGAGAACTTACACAAACTTTTCTAATTAGTTGATATTTAATCTAGACTGTGACATTGTAGTAAGCAAGTTCAAACTCCAATGACACTATTACGTTCACTTACAGACTGGAACCCTTGGGAAATGTATGAACACCCCTTATTCCCTCCAAGTATGGGCTAAATGATACCACTCCTGTTCCTCTACAAGAATAGCTTTGGGTTTTTTTTTTTAAATTGAAGAAATTCTTAGATTTTACTCCTATCACTGCGCAGAGTCCCTGTGGTATCGTGGTATGTATAGTATATCCACGCATGCTGGACCACCATTTTGTAGTAATGTAATGAGATGATGAAGGTCCTGAGTTTTGCGAGGACTACTATAGAAAAGAGAGGAAGAAGAAATAAGAGAGAGTAAAGGTTTAAAAAAAAAAAAGTGATGAACACAAAACGGTTTGTCAGGAATTTGACCGGGGCATGACCCCCGAATGGAGAATTGAAAGCCAACCGGAAGTTTCGGGTGTTGACCGGAACCGGAAGTCACGTGGTCACGAGAAACGACGACGAAGAATACCAGCCTCTCTTTTTGATTTCTGACAGCGTAGGATTCGGACGGGCCTCTGGTCCCTAGTGTGGGATCACAGTAATTTAACAGTGTCCTCTCTCTCTTTCTCTCTGCTTTTCCTCCTCTTCCAAAACAACCCACAAGACGAGCCCGAAAATAAAAGCTAAGCAGCTTGTGACGATATATTTCTCGTGTTGTACCTTTTTATTGACAAGACGACCGCCGCGTACCAAATACCTTTTTAGTGTCGTGAATTTGGAGGCACGTTTGACAAGACCCGCTATACAAAGTATATCGCTATTAGAACGTTACAGTAAGCAAGTTCAAATTCCAGTCATGCTATTATGTTCACTTTCAGACTAATACCCTTGGGAAAGGTATGAACCCCCTCATTCCCCCTAGGTATGTGTTAAATAGTTTCCTTTATGTTCTTCTACACAGATGTCTTTGGCATTAAATAAACTATGAAAGTTTATATGCCATTAAACAAAGAAACCAAAATATATATAGATAAATAGAGAGATGGTGTGAGAGCGATGGGCTGACGTAATAATCTTTTCTCTTTTCTTTTCTGTGAAAAGCCTTTCTTTTTCTTTTTTTCTTTTTTTTTTTTTTTTTTTTTTTTTTCTTTTATCTTTTTTCTTTTTTTTTCTTTACACTGCTAATAAAAGCTCAGCTTCAACCAAATTTGGTGTTAGAAGGGTTAACTCAATCTAAAATTCAACACCTTGCCTCGGTAGTATTTGGTGATAACAAGGGTTAATTTACAAAGGAATTTTCTTATCACTTAAAGCCTATACTTCTCCTTCTAGCAAGAAACTTTTAGCAGAATCTCTTCAAAGAACTTGCACAAACTTTTCTGTAATTTATATTTCATCTAGAAGCAAGCTTTCAACTCTCCCTCCAGTATTTATATCAACTTAAAAAAAACCAACAAATTCACAGATATTTACCCGGGGGAAAGTCCTTGTGGAGTAGTGGCTAACATTCTGGACTGCAACATAGTAATTCCAGTTACATGGTTATGTTCACTTTCAGACTAATAACCTTGGAAAAGGTATGAATACTTTTATTCTCCCCCCCAGCTATGGGTGTTGCATAGCGCCTTCTTCACTGGCACTAAATAATTATAATGTTGCATACCTCTTTCTTTAATTCTATTTCTTGGCCGTCTTTAGTATTCTGATCATTAGGTACCACCAGACCGTTTATGCCATCTTGAATAAAACGGAAATAGATATTTCCGAACTTTGTTTATCAAAAATCTCGTAAAAAAAAGATCGTACAGGGTTGATACAAAGAAAAATAGTTAATTCAAAGATCAAATTATCCGATTGGGAAAAATTACATCGTTATCTTAAAAAATAAACAAACCTGCCCGTATTACATGCGAAAGGGTAATTTTCAGACCGTAATATAGATAGAAAAGTTACAAATTATTTCCCTTTTACGATCAACCAGTAAAAGTATGGATAACACTAATTTAACTTTTTGTCTTGTGCATATTCAATAACCGATTTTATTTGTTTTCAACGATTTTTAAGATATTCTTTTTTTGATTTTTATCTTTAAATATTACCTAGAATTTTTTTTTTTGTGCATTCGAAAGAAGAAACATTTTAAAAAGTCCTGATGATTTAAAAATTCAGCTTAGGAAAATAATGAAAATTATGAACGAAAAACAATGTTTTTACTATTAACATGAATAAAAACTTGAAAAAATTTAATAGTAAGATGTCACCGTGAAATTGACGTTAAAAAAATGTCTTCGGTTTTGGTATTACTTTTTAAAATCGAAAATGAAATGAAAATTTGAATATTTTTTCTAAGAGAAAAACTGATAAAATAATCCTGTATACTTACTTTGTATTCTAATAGCGAAAAAAATTATCTTTAACTTTTTTGAACAAAGAAAAACAAACTTCGGTTGTTAATCAGAAGCGTCTCGTCTCGTCTCTTTGTAAAACAAATATGACAGTTATGCCCTTCCATATATTCTAAGAACAAAAATTACTATTCAACAATAAAAATTACAAATTCTTTTAAAAATATTAATCGAGCACAGATCGGACCAACTTTTAGTTCACCTGAATTCTAAAATTCATGTTTTTAAATATCCGTGAAAATTTTGATTATTTTCCACAGGAAAAAAAAAATATTTAATTTATTTCACGCAGAAAATAAAAATATTTAATCACACAAAAGATTGAAAATCTCGTAAAAATTAATTTCTTAAAAAAAAATTTTTTTTTTTTGACAATTTAATAGAATATAGTACATACCAATTACATAAGAAATAAAAAGTTTTCAAATATTAATATTATGACATTTTTTTTTGCACTTTTTATTTCCGATTTCATTATTTTTTCCTAAAAAAACTATAATTCGGTACGTTATACAATTTCATTGATATAGTTATTCAGCCTCTTATCTTTATAGAAAAAAATATACCAAATTTTTTTTCCACATCATTTTTTTTTATCTCATAAAATAAAATAGGGGGGGTGATAGACCTCGTAAAAAAATATTTCCCCTAATATATTTTAGAAAAAAATTATTTCAGATGTATTTACATCCAATGGTAAACATTTATGGAAATTTTCGGGAAAATCGGACCATTAATTGATTTTTCATAGAATTTTTTTTTAAATCCTCTTATCATAACTTGTTTTTAGCTACGTTAAATTTCAGTTGATTTAACAGTGCAAAAATGAAAACATTGTTTTTAATCATAATTTTCCTTATTTTCCTATGCTGATAAAAAATTTAAAAAATCATCAGGAGTTTATTTAATGTTTTTTCTTTCGAATGGAAAAAACTTTTCAAGAAAATATTAATTTTTCTGCAAGTTTTATTGTGTTAAATGGAAGGGGGGTAAATTGCACAGGGTCAAATTGGTGGTACCTACTGATCATCTTTGGTATTTCTTCTATCATCTTGGATATCTTCTAAGGCCTAGCGTCTGGCGTTGACTTGGGGATTTCAGTCTGGTTTTCTGTTAGGGATTTCTCTCTATCAGAAGCCCTGTGTCATTATTAGTGTTTAGATAATAAACACAAGACTTTGATTTATTTTGATGTTACTTTATGTTCAATCCCCAACCCAGACATCTGCTAACTAACATAGCGCGCGCATGAGTTCCAGTTTAGACAGAGCATAAAACGGCCAACTGCTCTGCCTGACGTCCAACTGCAAATGGGGTCTTAAAAGATCCCACGTGACTTCACATATTTGGCGGGCTTTTGTAATTTTCCATGGAAGGACCCGGCCATGATATGAAAAGGGTCATCCCCTCAGAAATACAGGGGATTGACAATAATCTTATGCAACCGCATAGATTATGTAACATGGGTTAAATACTACTGTTCTTCTACAAGGATCGCTTCAGCATTAAATAACCCATGAAGGTTAATATACCAAGCCAACCCTTTCACTGCAGTATGCAATATCCATTTCCTCCAATGATAACCATTAGGCTAAGAAATGCATTGTAAGTTGCTTGGAATATCCCCCCCCCTTTTTTTGAAGGGTGGAGGGGTCTTTCTTCTTGAAAAATGTGGGTACAACTTTGAAAGTTCCTTTCATGATTGTTTCTTTAAAAACTGCTTGACTTGAGGAATCTTTTTTGTATTATATACATTTTTCGGACTATTATCACCATCTTTATTGTTATATACACAATGTTCCGTCCGATGTTCCCTCCTGACTGCTTCAAGTGTATCTTGTCCAATTGGATACATGGCGCAATGGCTATAAAGGTTGAGTAAATACAGCTGTAAGTGACAATCATCTGTTGGTTGCAGGTTCCTGACTACGGGCGAAAAATGACATACAATACTTAACATAGTTTAACTCTTAATGTCCTATAGCACCTTATTCTGCCCGACTGGAAGTCACATTTGTTTTCCTAATCCACCCCAAACGATAGCCTCTGTTTAAATGTAATATTAAACATATTTAGAAGTCTTTAATTTAAGGGAAACATCTCGAGTTAACTTTAAATGAAAAGGATCATTTTTAGCCATTTTTAAAAATAAATATTTATAGGAATGTGTCCCTGAAATTCTCAGCAGGATGTTAAGAGTTAATACTTGTACCCGGTCATGGTTAATGGAATGAGAACAATCTACTTCAATAGATTAAATAAACGGTTCAGTTCGAATTTACATGAAGCCTCCTGAGTTTGACAAGAAACACCTGATGAAGGCCAGAGGGTACGTCGGCCGAAATTATGTGTTTTGGATCAGTTGAAATGGTAATTCTTGTGTGTGAAGTAGAGTGAGGGAGAGGCTTTCTGTGATTGGATATACCATTCACGTGATGAGTTCAGAAGTTTTGGTGTAAAATACCAAAATTCAAGAGAAGAGACCCCAGACCAGATCCCACGAGGCAGCGAACCCTAAGATACCAGATGTCTTCACCAGCACGCCGGTAAGTCCCTCAAACTCAACTTTATACACAGGAAGGACTTTATATTGTTACTTATTGTTTTATTTGCTCATTAATAAATTGTTAGAATTAAACTAAGTTTTAACTCTTAACGTCCTGTACCACCTCATTCCACCCGGCTGGAAGTCACATTCATTTTCCTAATCTACCCCAAATGATAACCTTTGTTTAAATGTAATATTAAACATATTTAGAAGTCTTTAATTTAAGGGAAATAACTCCGGTAAATTTAAATGAAATGACCATTTTTACCCATTTTTGATAAATGGTTATAGGAATTGGGCTGTGGACTTAGAAAATTCTCAACAGGATGTTAAGAGTTAATTCAGTTATTTGTTGCTGTTAGTCTTAGAATTAAATGCTATACTAACACAATATATGTATATAACAATAAAGATGAGACAACAGTCCTAAAAATTTAGATAATACAAATTATCAAGCCTTATTTTGAAAATTCAAGTTGAGGAATCTTATTTTTTGCTTCTTTTTTTCTTTTTCTTTTCTGCAGCTTTTAACAGTTGCATTATGGCTGCCCAATTGTCCACTGCCACTCTGCTCAGCGATCTGACCGAGATTGAAGTCGCAGCAGAAAAGATTTTGGCTGACAAACAACATCTAATTGAATTAGACAAGAAACGACACCAAACAAGAGAAGCAATCAGGTAAACAATAAACATAAATCATTGTATACTATTTTTCTGAATGTTTGAGATGAGGCTTGAAGATTAGTATTATCTGCTTTATTCGGACTATTGTCCCCATCTTCATTGTTATTTGTACAACGTTTTGGCCGATATGCCCTCCGGCCTTCTTCAGGTATTTCTTGTCGGACTCGTGAACCTTCTCGGACTCGGGAACATTCTTTTCGAACTCGGGAACTTTCTTGTCGTAATCGGGAGCCATCACAGAACTTTGAACCTAACCCTTTATTTAGTCCACTTGGGTATCCTGTTCTCATTCCGCTAACCATAGATGAGGTAGGAGTTGTGTTAATTATTTTTCTAACTGCCTCTACTCAGAATTGAACTCGGGATCCAGAGATAACTGTCACTTAGAACTGTCTTAACCTAACTACCTTATCGTTCGAAAAGAAGGTTCCCGAGTCCGACAAGAAATACCTGAAGAAGGCCGGAAGGCATATCGGCCGAAACGTTGTACAAATAACAATGAAGATGGGGACAATAGTCTGAATAACACAAATAATATAAATCATTGTCTAATTAATTCATTATCATTTTTGTAAGCTTTGATTGCTTTTAATATTTCTAGCAGGACCTGTAGATATATCACTGTATGATGATTTAATTGATACTATATTTGATATAAAAGTAAACATGGCGATAGCAGACAATTTTTGGGAGAATAAGTGCTTAATTGAAGTAATATCTAATTGAAAATTAATTAGTTGATAATTAATGAATTAGACGAGCATATCTGTTTAAATGTAAAGGCGTAAACAAATCAAGAAAAGTCAATCTCTGTATGTACATTTCGGGATATGCCTCATCAGCAGAGTTATAGATAGGAGACTGCTCTGTGTGTGATTCGAACCCTAACTGCCAGGCTGACGGACGGGGATTCTAACCATTACACTAGCTTGTTTTTTCCCAAATTTCTCATTTGTTTTTAAACTGATATATACTACATTTTTGGGTGACTTTCTGCACGACAGTATGAAAGTAAACATGGCGATAGCCGACAATATATATTTGATATGTTTACTTTAGAGCTATTTGAAAATAGTTCAATGTGTACAAAGTACAAGGGGGAGTCAAAAAGTAATGCCATTTTGTTTAGGACAGGTATAATTACCAAGACAGGAACATGTATCATAGATAAAAATGTAGCTGATCCTCTGTGGATCACATCCCTATTTCTCCACATAATCGCAGTTTCTCACAATTTGAATGAGAGTATGTATCCTTACTCTTAAAATTCTGTTGACTGTTCTTTGAGCCACTTCTTCACTACAGATTTCACTTCCTCGTCACTGGAATAATCTTTGCCTCTCAAACCCTTTTTCATGGGGCCAAAGAGATGATAGTCTGAAGGCGCTAAATCTGGTGAGTATAGAGGATGCGGTAAAGTTGTCCACCCGAATGAGGCGATATTCTCCCTTGTTCTGATGCTTGTGTGTGGTTGTCATGCAGAAGGAGGACATTGTTGATTGGCAAGTTGGGTCATACTCGTCGGATTCTTGCTCTGAGCCTCATTAGGGTCTCAATGTAGGCCACAGAGTTTTAAAAAACTTCACATGAAATAAAGAAAACGGCATTACTTTTTTATTCACCCTCATACAACGAATGTAATTCTGTAACATTTAGGAATCAAATAACTCTTTACATTTCATTAAAGTCAATAAATCAATCTTTCTTTTTTTTTTTTTTTCTTTTAGTGATTTTTTTTTTTTTTTTTTTCTATTTAAAAAAAATTTTTTTTTTTTTTTTAGAGTGCTGAGCAAAGACAAAGTAAATAAAAACTGCTGGGTGTGTACGGGAAACATGTTTTTGAAATTACCCAAAAAGTCTACCAAAAATCTCTTGGAAAATGGTAAGTCTCCCTCTCATCTTTTTATTTACCTGAATTACATTCACAAAAAATGGAAAAACTAACATTACCCTTTAGAAATTTAATTGCACATTAATTTATCCTTCCACTGTCATTAATCATCCGAATTCAATATTATGTTTATTTGCAACACACTCACATGCACTCACACATTTATTAATAATGGAGATTCGCTTCCGGTTTTTGTCTGTAACAAAAACGATGTCACTGATTACGTCATGCAGCCTAAAACGTCATAACGTAGAATAAATACACTCAAAATTTGAGCATGCAATGTTAGACAGTCCTCATTGGTTTTTTAAACAAGTTTTAATACATACCTGGTATTATCTGTCTATGTATAGTTTGTTTTATTTTAATATATATTTAAAGTTATCAGAACTAAGTTTCCATTTCAATTTTTTATATTTTTTACTCCTTGAATAAATTTGATGATTTTACTTTACTTATGATACAAACTCTCTGATATTAAATTTTCAACTCCCACCCCCTGAGGCAATATTTATTTTACATCACCCAGAGGGTGTTTTTTTATTTTGCTAGTCTAAATAATGTCCCTTTACTTTTAATTTGCAGATTACCTCCCTTGATCTGAAGTTTTTTTCTTAATTTCTATTAGTTTTATATTTTTAGCTTCCCACCAAGATGATATAGATACGTCGTTTTTTAATGTGGTGTGTCACACAAGAAGCAACCCTCCCATATATAAAAAAAAAATTGTTTTAGATTCCATCAGCATTAAAAATTGTTTTAGATTCCATCGTCATTCCCTTTTGGAGGTACCTCAGACACCAGGCAATAAACCCCTTTTAGGCAGTGTCCAAGATATGACACTGAACTGCATTACATGTGGAGGATTCAATTCTGGAACTCTAGAATATGGAATACCTCTTCACTGCCATTCCTCCCCAGATCCTTTTGGACCTGGAGCAGAAGTTTTTGTTAGGATCTCATCAATAGGTCAAGTAAATCTGTTTGCAAATTATTTGGGTAATTTATGAGGAAGTGCGTCCCGGTCTCCTGCCTCAGAAATTGCTACCCGGTGACTATTAAAATAACGTCCCCAGCTATGTCGTCTCGGCGGTGTTACTTGAAAGAAAACAACCAACTTAGGGTGTTAAATGTATTGGGGGGGGGCTTCTCTTTTTTGTAGTAATTCTTATTTATTTATTGTAATTTGTCATAATTCTTGTTTATTTATCGTAATTTGTCGTAATTCTTGTTTATTTATAGAAATTTGTCGTAATTCTTGTTTATTTATAGAAATTTGTCGTAATTCTTGTTTATCGTAATTTCTATATCGACAAATTTCTATAAATTAACTAAAATTACGACAAATTACGATAAATAAATAAGAATTATGACAAATTACGATAAATAAATAAGAATTACTACAAATTATGATAAATAAATAAGAATTATGACAAATTACGATAAATAAACAAGAATTACGACAAATTTTTATAAATAAATAAGAATTACGACAAATTTCTATAAATAAACAAGAATTACAACAAATTTCTATAAATAAACAAGAATTACGACAAATTTCTATAAATAAACAAGAATAAGGCGTTTGCCCCCTCCCCCTCAACAAAGAACATTTACTTGAAACCAATCTCAAACAGACTGGAGATCGAAAGACTGATCATAAGCAGAACAAAAAAATATTTATTTCGCCCCTCTATTTTTTTTCCTTCTATATAAGAATATATAGTTATTTACCAAGCTTAGCTTAGATGTGGCAAAGCCAGAAATATGGGGCACCCAATGAGAATTGAACTCACTATCAATGGTCTGCAAATCTAGCTTACTGACCATTACCCCACGTGAGGTGCCCAAAAACAAGATTTGGTTGTTTTATGGTCTATCAACCCTTTTCATATTATTTAATGCTGAATCAAGTCATTTTGATAAACTAAGGATTCAACGTTGCTAAACAGTACCAGCTGTTACTTAAGTGGTCTTCCAATTAAATACTGAACAGGCTCATTGCTAGCTTAACTTCATTGATCTAGCATGAACCAGTGCTTTCTGCATGACTTGACCATAATCAAGTATATGATAATAATAATGAAATCTATTGTGTACAGTGCTCAGGTGCACCACAACTCATCAAAGTCTCATGTCAAGTACACAGAATAATGTATTAGTGTCAGGAACATGAACAGTTTACAGTAGTAATATGTGCATATGTATGTGGAGAGTGGCATCAGGTATAGTGTCGGCGGACTACAGGAAGCATAGAGGCTTTGAAAGACTCAGTGCTTCGGCAGCCTACAACAGACGCGGGCAGTTTATTCCCTGTCTCTGCAACTCTGAGCGTGAAAAAATGTTTCCGAAAGTCGCATGAGCAGTGCTGTTTTCTGACTTTGTAGGCATGCCCACTTGTGTTAGAAAGATAGAGATCAAAAAGGTGCTCAAAGTTGCTGTAAAGAATCAATTTATATAGAAAAATAATTTTTATTAATCTATATATAAATTTAGATAAGAGATTTATTCTTAAATTTTTAAATCCCAGGCAATGCCAGGTAGCTCTGTTAGTCTTGGATAAATATAGCAACAAATTGTTCAGTTTTTAATCTCTACTGATTTACTATGGCTAATATTAAAGCCGTTATTTTTCCCCCAATTAGAAAAGTTTTTGTTTTGAAGGTTAATTCCACATTTTCATTTTCTCTTTCAGATTTTAATCAACTTGACCGAGAAATTAGCAGCATCCGAAATGATCTGAAACCCAAAGTGAACAAATTACGAGATCTTGAGAATAAAGACGATTTAAAAGGGTTTAACTTGAAGCCACTGACAAATGACGAAATCCGTGCCATTGAAGATATTTTCTGATTTTTGTATTATTTTATAAATAAATTTTTTTATTTTGTACAAAGTCTTTCATTACTTATACAAGTTTGTTTTCAAGAAATATTGTATTATTCAGGAAGTGGATATGCATAAGAATATGCACCCTCCGGGCATAAGTATTTAAGTTTTAATATATATATTTACCAACCCCTCCGCACGAGCAGGATGTGACACAAGGTCAATTTCTTAACTTGAGTTTAACAGGTTTGAATTCAGAGTTTTCTTTCTCCTAGACCAGTTGCCTAACCAAGGTTAAAGAGTCCTGTCTGCCCTACTATTTATCCATAGCTGGAGGAAGAGTAGGATTCATACCTTTCTCCAACGGTATTAGCGCTAAGTGAAATGCAATTACCACATCCAGGAATCGAACTCGAGGCGACGTGTCCATTTCCCCATGACTTCAACCATTACACCACGCACTATTAAGTTTTAATATAATTCAATATATGCAGTTAGAAAGACTAACAAAATTAGATAAGAATTTATATAATAAGATTTATTTTATTTTAACTAGCAAATATATGCACCCTCCGGGTGCAAGTATTTAAGTTTTAATATAATAAAATATCATATTAAATTAGAAAGGCTAATAAACTGAATAAAAATGCAGATAAAACGATTTGGAACAGAGGGGGTATGATTGAAAAATAGAACAACTTTGAAACTAACGCTTCCATCATCTTCCATTACTCCAGTCTTTCATTGGTAAATTTTCCTAATTTAACTATTTAGTTAAAATAGGAAGTAAAGAATAATATTACAGTTATTTCTTCTTGTTAAAGGATTTCTTTTAAGATTTATCACCGAGATTTTTGCTCATATTCATTAAGATAACACCAAACAATTAGAAATCAATAATACTAAACAGATATTTATTAAAATCAAATTTTTAATATCAATATGCAAATTAGCTTTCCCCTTAACACTGTAAACCGCTATTTTGTTGTATATATAAGTACAACTGCGTGTTATTAGCTTGTAGATATGGTAAATGATGTAAAACAATTTTGTTAATAATTGAGGTTTGAATAAAAATAAAATCATGGAGATTGTGATGTAAATAACAAAGGGAATTGTGACTTGTATAGTAATATAGTTTCGGTTACAGACAGACAAACCCACAATCTCCATTATAATAAGATTATATTTTAATTATATTTTAATTGATGTCTATATAAAATCTTTGATAGGATTGATTTTAATACATTTGAGAATGAAACAATATTACAGATTAATAACACCAAGTAATTATTTATTAAACCCGGTTTTGTTAAAATCAATATGCAAATTAACCATGCCATATATTATGTAAAACTTGACTTCTTAGTAATATATAAGAAACATTGCAGGAATTTAAACACTTTACGTACTGGGCATCACCTGGAGGGACAGGATCACTAACACAGCATTCCTAGAGAGAGCTCAACTCCCCAGCCTGTACTCTCTACTGAGACAACGTTGTCTCCGATGGTTGGGTCATGTACGTTGGATGGATGATGGATGATGGACGAATCCCAAAAGACATCCTGTATGGAGAGCTAACATCTGCGATTCAAGGATGTCTGCAAAAATGATCTCAGGTGCTTTGGCATTGTCTCTTCCAGCTGGGAAAATTTGGCTCAAGACCGCCCTCGGTGGCGGCAGAATCTCCATAGAGGACTGTACATGTCAGAAGTCACCCTGATACAACATCATGAAGCTAAGAGGTCCAGAAGAAAGCAACGACAACAAAGCATCGGAACATCATCATCTACAGGGACAACCTACAAATGCAAAATCTGTGGTCGAGAATGTTTCTCAAACATAGGACTTCACAGTCACAGGAGGCGCTGCAACTTCAGGGGCACACAAAAACTTTTATCATAGTCTTTCGAGACTGAATTGCCAATGAATATTATGTAAAACTTGTGATATATAAGAAACATTGCAGGAAATTAAACACACTAATAACATGGGTTATTTTGGGGCAAATCTAACTCTGATTTTCGTAGAGATATCGTTAATAGATTTGATTTAAGATTATTCTATTCTATGTATTAAGGATTTTGACAATAAATTAAATACTCACTTAAACTTATGCAATTCATGAGAGTATTGTGATGTAAATAGTGATGTAGTTTCAGACAGACTGACACTGAATCTTCATTATATACATTTACCAACCCCTCCGCACGAGCAGGATGCAACACAAGGTCAATTTCTTAAGCGGAGTTCAACAGGTTTGAATTCAGAGTTTTCCTTCTCCTAGACCGGTTGCCTAACCAAGATTAAAGAGCCCTGTCTGCCCTACTATTTACCCATAGCTGGAGGGAGAGTAGGATTCATACCTTTCCCAAGGGTATTAGCGAATCTTCATTATAAGATGTTAAGATTTGAAGATGTGGAGGACATTAGAAGAAATAGAAACTTGTAGCTTCACACCAGATCAAAAGTTGAGTTTTTAGAAGTGCTTCAAATAATGGAAAACTCTGTGTGTGTGTGATATATATATATATATATATATACACACACACACACACACACACATATGTGTGTGTGTGATGGATGTTAGGAAACTTTTTTGTTTGTATTGGAAGCATGGAAAAATATAAGATAGGGAATAATAACCAAAATTCAAAGTGGTGAATATTGTTTTGTTTTTAATCGTATTTATGAATCCTAATATTTCAGGTAGACCACTACCTTTTGACAAAGGGTTTAATAGAATGACTTATATATATAATATATATATATATATATATATGAAGTAAATGGAAGTGAATCCGACTGTATGAAATTTAATATTTTAGAAAAAACAAATGATGTTATTAGTTTGCTGACAGAATCAGTTTCGACCTTTTTAATAGAGCGGTCTTCATCAAGAGCAACATATGAAGGAAAGACGGAATAAATAACCGTTAAATAGGAGGTGTACAAACAAACGCTGATGTTCAATGCTGGAATTTTTTTTAAATGCGTATTCTGTGTTAAAAACAAAATAAATTTTATTTAAAAAAATCTGAAGGATTATAATCCATAAGAAAAACTCAAAAGAGTTTGAAGTAAAAATATATAAAAGTGTATAAAAAATATCAAAAATGTTCATGATGCATTCCAGCTACAAAAAGTAAGTTAAAAGTCCACAGCACAATTGAAGAAAGATGGAAAGTTTCAAGAATTTGTAGTTGTTGACAAATCCATAGTGTTGTAGATCATATTAGCCTCTGGAGATTCTGTCAGCAAACTAATAACATCATTTGTTTTTTCTAAAAATGTTAAATTAATATATATGTATGTATGTGCATGTATATGTATGTATGTATATATATATATATATATATATATATATGAGAGCAAGTTAGGTAAAAACAAAAAATAGATAAAGTAAAAAGAGTGGCCTCTTGCCAGTATCAGCCAGATGGCAAGGGAGTCTATACCCTTTTCACTAGTGTTAGACATGGGAGATTGTTTTTGTTTTTTTACATCTGAGGTGGGCCATCACAACTATTACCTCCCCACTTTACCACACAGATCCTAACTGCTCCTCATGCACTGAGTTAGTGAAGGCTGATATCAAACCTGGAACCTTTTTGTTCTGAGGCAAATGCTCTACCGACTGAGCTAAACAAACTAAGATAAATTTAAAACGTTTATCTTTAAAACTATTTGCTGTTACTTCAGATTTTGTGCAATTATTGTTAAAAATCTTCTAAAGGTAATTTTTTTTTTTTGTTTCAACAATTTACATAAACTATTTTAGACATGATATAAACGCACATTGGTTGGTGAGGAGAGGGTCCAGTTACTTGATGAGCATATAAACATTGTGTTACTATTCAATGTTACTTCTGTCAGTTTCATCGACTTGGGCAAGTATATATTAAAAATGGTGTGATGTTTATACAACAGCCATTAAACACAAAGAACAAAGTATTTTGGTAACATGAACTCTGACCTTTTTTTTTTGAAGTCCAATTTTGAACTTCCTCTTTTTTCACAAACCAGCTTCGTTTTTTTTGTTTGTTTTTTTTACTTCTCCATAAAAATTGGGATTTAAGAAACGAGTTTGTTTTCTAAGTAACGATATGATTACATCCTGAGAGTAATTGATGGCTCACATTGCAAAGAAATTTGTAAGTAATTTTGGGTGGTGAGCTTGTGGTTTTTATGTAACAAATAGGCTGATCAGGAATATACATGAAACTTGTACAATAATAACCACTTAGGAAAGATAAACTATTATTATCAAATTTTATACAAAAAGAGACATCAGCTGACATTCAAGAGAGTTGATCCAGAGAGGGCTATGCCCCCCAGGCAACACCTACCCCCTCGATTTAAAGGGGCAGAGCTGGGTTTATTGCCTGGTGCCTGAGGCACCCCCCTTGAGGGGGAATCGCCAACAGGATCAACGTATTTTTGGCACCCACCTCCCATGAGCTTCGATTCGTAGGTGGTCCCAAATTAATAGGGCCTTGTGCCTAACCTGTACATGTGGGGTATGTGGTAAATATCTCCCATCAGGACAGATTAACTAAGTCTTTTTTTACATGCAGAGGCATGCGCAAACCTGTTACGATTTTTTTGGACATTTTTAAGCTTCAAGTGAGAGCACTTTACAGTGGAGTTCCTTTGTGTTAAGCAGAGGCTGATCTTAAGTAAAGAATCCTTTGGTTGTTCCTCAGTGTCCCTTAGTGTTGGGTATGATCCTTTGGTTGAGCAAAGTCGTTGGCTGCAGGTCAATGTCAAATAGGTGCAAATGAACAGCTTTCAAGATTGGCGATTAAATAGTTAACAAACCACACATTCGAGTTGTTGATTGACTGGCTTTAGTCCACACGCCAATGTTGAGTCTATAAGTTTAAGTGGTGGACTTCAGCACACCTTATATAACCAAAATATAGGAAGCACGTGGTGTAATGGTTAAAGTCATGGGAAATGGACTCGTTGCCCCAAGTTCAAATCCTGGACGTGGTAATTGCATTTCACTTTGCGCTAATACTCTTGGTAAAGGTATGAATCCTAATCTTCCTCTAGCTATGGATAAATAGTAGGGCAGACTGGTCTCTTTAACCTTGGTTAGGCAGCCGATCTAGGAGAAGGAAAACTCTGAATTCAAACCTGTTGAACTCCTCTTAAGAAATTGACCTTGTGTCACATCCTGCTTGTGCGGAGGGGTTGGTAAATATGTATATAACCAAAATATTCCAACATAAATTCCAAAGCAGTGGCCAGCCGAAAAGTACATGATCCCACTAGCATTTCCTTTTTGGAGCACTTCAGGCACTGGACAATAAACTCGCACCATAACCCTTTTATGTGAGAAGGTAGGTTCTGCCTGGAGAGATGTCCCTCAGGAAAAAAAGAAAGTATGAAACCAATTGTTTGTATATATATATATATTTTTCGGGGGATATGTGCTTAGTTGAAGTCATACCTAATTTTTGAAAATTAATTAGTTAATAATTAATGAATTTAGGTGGGCATATATGTTCAAATGTAAGGCTAAATTCATTAATTATTAACTAATTAATTTTCAAAATTAGGTATGACTTCAATTAAGCACATATCCTCCAAAAATTGTCGGCTTAAAGCCATATAAAAAATAAACACATTTGTTTGTTTACTTAACCTCATATATATATATATATATATATATATATATATATATATATATACTAACCTCTCTGTATGAGCAGGATGTGACACAAGGTCAATTTCTTAAGCAGAGTTTAACAGGTTTGAATTCAGGATTTTCCTTCTCCTAGACTGGTTACCTAGCCAAGATTAAAGAGGCCAATCTACTTTACTATTTACCCATAGCTGGAGGGAGAGTAGTTGGATACATACCTTTCCCAAGAGTATTAGCACTATGTGAAATTCAAACAGTCCCTTTCCTACGACTAACCACCATTACCACAAGTAGGATACAAGGTCGAAGAGGCCCCCTCTGATCAATCAGCTGGTCACGTCAAACCCTAGCACCTATATGATTGCCCCAACTCTATTGCCCTTATGGCAACCCCCAATCCTTCTGATCATATGGGTACTAGAGGCGGTGACTGAGGGTCTACATGTCCTGGGAATGACGTTAAACTCTATCTGATGGTGAGGTTCCAGTTCTGGAGGTTTGGGGAATGTGGAGCACCCCTTCATCACCATTGCTCCCTGGTCCACTCTGACCCGGAGTGGTAGTACCTGTTAGGGTCCCATCTATGGGTTGAATAGAAAAACATGAGTTCATAAACAAAATTGTATTATGCATTAAGAATGAATTTATTTCACAACTTTGTCGGCATTAAATGACCCACCAAGGTTGATGGGCCGTAAAACAAAACAAACCTTCTTAGATTGCTAGACATATACACAAGATTTATATGGAGATGCATGGTTAGAGTCGTAGGAGATGGACTCGTCGACCCGAGTTCAATTCCTGGACGAAGCTGTTTGCATTTCACTTGGCCCTAATATCCTTGGGAAAGGTATGAATCCAGTTTTCCTTCCAGCTATGGGCAAATAGCAGGGCAGACTGGGCTCTTTAACCATGGCTAGGTCAACAGTCTAGGAGAAGGAAAGCTCTGAATTCAAACCGGTTAAACTCCACTTAAGAAATTGACCTTGTGTCACATCCTGATCGTGAGGAGGGGTAGGTAAATATATATATATATATATGAGAGTAAGTAAACAAACAATGTGTTTATTTGATATAGCTTTTTAGCCGACAATTTTTGGAGGATATGTGCTTAATTGAAGACATACCTAATGAAAATTAATTAGTTAATAATTAATGAATTTAGGCGGGCATATATGTTCAAATGTAAGGCTAAACAAATCGAGAAAATGCCAATCCCTGAATGTACATTTCGACCTATTAGGTCTCATCAGCTTATGATGGAGGGATTTGGTATATACAAACAATTGGCTCCATGCTTTCCCTATTTTTTACCCAGGGGCAACACGTGCTGGACTGCAACATCATAGTGAGCTAGTTCGAACTCCAATAGTACTTCCCTGCCACTCGTCCTCGTGGCCGGGGTCCTGTGAGCTTCGGCCACTGGATCAGGGTAAGTTTGAATTAATAGCATCAATCCCAGGGAGCCATCCCCCCAGGCAATAACTGTCCCCTTGGGGGCATGGCTGGGTTTATTGCCCAGCGCCTGAGGCACCCCTTGAGGGGGAATGCCGAGGGGATTGACGCAATTTTTGTTCTTTCCCACCCATGAGCTTTGGCTTGTGGTGGGCCCACGTTAAAACGAGGCCTTGTGCCCAGCCCATACAAGTGGGGCATGAAGCAAATACCCAATAGCACTAATATATATATATATATATATATATATACACACACACAAACACACATCCTATCACACAAACTATCCAAGTTAGACAAATAAGACATGCTATGGAGAATTAATGGATAATGCTATTATTAATCATAAGTGACATTCTGCTCTGGACTCCCAGACATAGAGACACCAGTACTAGCTGACCAGCAAAAACTTATATTTACCAGCTCTGTGCGAACACTGGATGTCGTGCTGAGGACCTTTCAGGAGCGATGACCTATAAAGATAGATTGTAAGTTAAGGGAATCCATGCTGTCAGCATGACTAGATAATGATGATGATTATATAGATATAATCAAGATGAACAAGACATACTGGACACTGCTGGATAAGCAACGACGTGACACCATCATATGGGGGACCTACACATGGACATACCAGTTTGTGCCAGTCAGTAAAAACTACATCAATCAGCTCTGCGTGGATACTGGATGCTGTGCAAAAAGGACCTGCAGAAAGTGATACCTGATAGAGGCGGATGGTGTGTTAGAGTCATAGAGATACGTGCTATTGGCAGGACTCGATGATGATGATGATCACTAGCAAAATAAAAAGACACCCTCCGGGTGATGTAAAAATAATTTTTTGAAAGATATTGCCTGAGGGGATGGGAGCTGAAAATTCAATGTCACAGAGTGTGTACCATAAGTATGTAAAATCGTCAAATTTATTAAATGAGTAAAAAAGAAAGAAAGAAAGAAAGAAAGACAATTTGAAATGGAAACAGTTCCGATAACTTTAAATATTATATTAGAATAAAACAATCTATATATAAATATATAAACGCCGGGCATCTATTTATTAAAATAATGAGGATTGTCTAACGTTGCATGCTCACATTTTGAGTATATTTATTCTATGTTATGACATTGGATTAGGTGTTGGGTAATGTGACGTAAGCAGTGACGTAATTTTTGTTACAGACAAAAACCGGAAGCGAATCTCCATTATTAATAGATATATATCAGAGGCATGTATTCCTAAGATCTGGACAGCTATGTTGGTGGAAGCTACTTCTGCTAGATTCAACCATGCTAGACAGCTTGAAAACTTAATCGCTGTATAGGAGGAGTCATCCACAGATACCGTGTTTTGACGTTTCACATCCCTTCAGTGTGACTAGACACAACAACTACCTCTGACCTCAAGTGAAACCCGACTGACTTTTCATCTGCCCGATTCGTTAAACTATCAGCTATTTGACAGCTGTCGTAAAGGGGTGAGGTTTAAACTATTAAATACATACATTTGTTTATATATTTTACGATCACCAGAGAGATCTAGTCCGTAAACAGACGATCATTGCTTTCTGCTGGTAGTGACAGTTAATCTAAGTCACTCCTAGAGAGCTCTACCAGGTTTTGGGAGCATATATATATATATACATAGAGAGAGAGAGAGAGAGAGATTATCGAGGTACATAGTGGTATGGTTACTGTCATTGGAAATGTACACAGTGAGACAAGTTTAAATCCTGGACGAGGCTGCTTGCATTTCACATAGCGCTAATTCTCTTGGAAAAGGTATAGATCCAATTATTTCCTTCCAGTTATGGGTAAACAGTAGGGCAGACAAGTTCTTTAACCTTGGTACAGTAATCAGTCTAGAAGAAGGAAAACTTAATTCAAACATGTTAAACCCCACTTAAAAAATTGATCTTATATCACATCCTGCTCGTGTGAAGGGACTGGTAAATATATAGGTACTAATGCAGAATAGCGCGCAACAGATAATATCATTAGATTATGTATAAAAATTGATGTTTTTTTTTTAGATCATCAGTTTCAAAAATAAAGGAAACATCTCCACACTCAACGGCAAGCCTCTTAAGCCAGTAGAACAATTCACGTACCTGGGTGGTAATATCTCCTCCACTGAAAGTGATGTTAATAAAGGGATAGCAAAGGCATGGTCGGCCACAAATAGATTATCAGTCATATGGAGGTCCAATCTCACTGACAAGCTGAAGTGACAGTTCTTCCAGGCTGTGGTTGTGTCGGTGCTGCTATATGGCTGCACTACCTGGATCCTAACGAAGCGTCTTGAGAATAAGCTAGATGGGAGCTACACAAGAATACTGCGTGCAGTCTTGAACACGTCGTGAAAACAGCACCCCACAAGGAAACAGCTGTACGGTCACCTGCCCCCCATCTCACAAACTATCCGAGTGAGACGGACAAGGCATGCAGGACACTGCTGGAGAAGCAAGGATGAACTCATAAGCGACGTTTTCCTGTGGAAGCCAACACATGGACATGCAAGTGTGGGGCGCCCAGCAAGGACCTACATTGACCAGCTATGCGAAGATGCTGGCTGCTCCACAGAGGAGTTCCCAGGTGCAATGAATGATAGGGAAGGTTGGTGAGAGATTGTCATGGATACCCGTGCTGCATGCGCGACATGATGATGATGATGTATAAAAAGCATAACATTTCTTTACATTTCACGGAAATACCCGAAACTTTTGAGACGCTGGGATTAGCGTTATGGTAAGGGTTAGGGTTAGGGGTCAGTGTTAGTGTTAGTGCTTAGGTTAGGGTTAGACTAATTTATGTAATCTAATGCTATTTATACGTAAAATGCGATTCTAATGATATTATCTCTTGCGCGCTATTCTGCATTTGTACCAATGCTATTTATACGTAAAATGCGATTCTAATGATATTATCTCTTGCGCGCTATTCTGCATTTGTACCAATGCTATTAATACGTAAAATGCGATTCTAATGATATTATCTCTTGCGCGCTATTCTGCATTTGTACCAATATGTATATGTATTTAGCTACAGAAAAGCAGATATGATAATTACTTGAAGGAGAAAGAGGATCCAAGCTGATATAGAACGGCGAGTTAAATGTTTAGAGATCGTTTTCTTCTTGGTCGAGCCGAGAACTTTTCAGCACCGCCCTTGTACATATGTCCAGGTGATGAAACTCTGACTCGAACGTTTTTATGTGTTGATCGGGGTCACAGTTCTTTTGAATATACGCACATCTAAAGATAGATTTTCTTTCTTATCTACCCCAGTTTCCAGTTCGTTACAACAAGATCACAAACAACCAATTTCTACTCCTTTTTTTCTTTCTTTTTTCCTTTTCTCGGCTCCTCATATAAAATAAATAAAAAAAAATAATTCCTGTATTTTTATTTCTTCCTCTCTGTGCAGAAAAAAGATAAGAGTTTCTTGTCCAATTTACTGTTTACTCTTATGAAAAGGCGGAGAAATTCAGACCCTACGCAGATAATAAAAGAAAGTAGATTATTTTTCCCCTTCTTGTTTGGTTCATCACTTTTTGACGGAAGATTTTTGAAATACCGTAATTAATCGTGTATAACATGAGTTCTTGTATAATAAAGTAAGTAAAGTCGTCGGGGTGACCTAAAGTCAGTATCAGCCTGTCAGCGAGGGAATCTATCCCCTTTTCAATAACGCTAGACCAAGGAGATTGTTTTTATCATCTGAGGTGGAGCGCCACACCTACCATCAGCTCCTTACCTTACCGCACAATCCCTGTGCTACTCATACGCTGAGTTGGCGAGGACCGGTATCGAACTAGGAACCTTGTGGTTTCTAACCGAACGCTCTACCGACTGAGCTAACCCGGCCCGTGTCTTGTATAATACGCACCCCTAACTTTCACTCCGCCTCGGGCATGATGTGAGACAATATCAATTTTTAATGGAATAAAGCTGGTATGAATTCAGAGTTTTCTTTCTCCTAGGTTGGTTGCCTTACCAAGTTTAAAGAACTTTAATTGCATGCTCTTCTCTTTACTCAAAGATGGAAGGAAAACAGATGGGTTCATTACTTTCTCAAGGACGTTAGAGTGAAGTGAAACAAAAACAACCTCATCAAGGATTTGAACTTCGGTCGCCGATTCCATTTTATACGACGATAACCGTTACGCTAAGCATATGTGAATGTGGGTGCGAGTATATATATATATATATATATATATATATATATATATATATATATATATATATATATATGAGAGTAAATATGGAAATGAATCCGACAATATTAAGAAATTTGAAAGAAACAAGTGTTCCAAAATTAGATAAATTTATTTATCTACGCTTAAACGTTTCGGTTTTTTTAAACCTTCGTCAGGATGTATTAAGGGGTGAAGAAATTGATGGATGTTTTATAGATGACAGGAGATAAAAAATCTTTATAAATATTTTTTTTGTGTGTGTGTGTGTGTGTGTGTGTGTAACTATATTTGTTCAGCGTTATATTTTTGAAAGAATATAACGCTGAACAAATACAGTTACACAAAAAAAAAAAAAAAATTTTTTATAAAGATTTTTTATCTCCTGTCATCTATAAAACATCCAATCAATTTCTTCACCCCTTAATACATCCTGATGAAGGTTTAATATAAATTAGACCCTTTCAATATATATATATATATGAGAAGTAAATACACAAACGATGTGTTTTTGATATGGCTTTTTTTTTTAGCTGACAATTTTTAGGAGAATATGTGCTTAATTGAAGTCGTAATTTTGAAAGTTAATTAATTAATAACTAATTATGCATGCCCGCCTAATTAATAAATTATTAATTAATTAACTTTCAAAATTAGGTACCACTTCAATTAAGCACATATTCTCCCAATATATATATATATATATATATATATATATATATATAATTAATAAGTCATCCACAGACACGTGTTTCGGCGTTTCCCGCCTCTTCAGTATGGCTAGACACAACTATCCTTGGCTAGGGTCGAACTCAGACTGGCTGTTTGCCTGCCTGATATCTTATCCCCTCATCCACTGACAGCTGTAGTGGGACTGGTGTTTTTAAACTATCAAATACATACGTTTGTTTATGTATTTTACGGTTACAGAGAGATCAAGTTTCCGGGGAAACATATATATACAGGGTGTTCGGGATAAATTTTATATATTTATATTTGGTTATTTTTCTTCGTAGGTTGGAGGTATTGATGCACACTGCGCATCATTTAAAAGCGTTGACCCTTTTTCATTCATATACGTGATGACAGGTAGAATGGATTACCGGAACCCACCTGAATCATGAAAGAGAATAACTTGTATCATGATGATCTGCGTCGGCCATCAAAATAAGGAGATTATGGTTGCAGCCCAATGCTCCCTGAACACTGTAAAAACAATCAGGCATGAACTGGGAAATTGCAATGAAGACTACGAGGCTGTGGCTAGAAGAAAGCAACATAACAGACGATCTGTTTGCGTTCGTACAGCAGAATTCCTCGAAATTCCACAAAAAAATTGTTGGAGGATCCTCAGATGCCTAAGTGGAGCTGCTAAACACTGTAGTCAAGCCCTGGATAACAATGGTAGCCAATGGTAGGTAGCAGTATGGTAGCAGGATTCGGTCCCCTGTCACACCTCTGGAAAATGTCAAAAATAATTGTCGATCTTAACCCCATGGATTATTATGTATGTTGCGCTGTTGAGAAAGATACAAATCGCCGTGCCAGTACTACAAAATCGACAGTTAATCGACAGAATTAAGGTAATTTTTGAGACCCTTCGAGTTTGCTCCAGGTTCCAGAGCAGGGTTGAGGCTGTGATCGACGCTAATGGCGGTTATTTTGAGTGAAACTTGTTGGCAGTAATGTAATTTCCGTGCCTGTTGAATTTCTTTACAATCCATTAAATTTTGTAGTTACCAAGCACTTTTTCTTTTTCCTTATGAAACTGTCAAATTTCTCCCAAACACCCTTTATATGAAATTCTTTCTTACACATACATATAGGAAGATTCTTTCAAGTCCTCTGGTGAGCTCAATGCATGAAAATTTGATAATTCAATATAGAGTAATATTTACAATTCTATATTAAAGAATAGATTAAAACCCGTCATGATAGCTTAATATAAATATTTATTTCAACAAACTCCTTTTTTAAGGGAAGTCCCCATCATCAGATAGCCTAATACATAATCTGTGGATGCAGAGTTCTCTTAAAAAGGATTTCCTTGAAATAAACATTTGTAATAAGCCAGCATGGCGTTTTTGAAGTTTTCCTTAATATGGAATTGCACACACACACACACACGCACACACACACACACATGCACACGTGCGCGTGCGTGTGTGTGTGTTTTATCAGTGGGCAGTTGACCGTTGGACAGATAAAGGCACCAATCCATGTTAAGGTCCTCACCCGTCCCCGTTAGCTATAGCTTGAGTTAGCAGTTGACCGTTTGACATAGACCGTCGTGCTGGGTTGGACGCTAACAGTTCAAGGCAAATCGCCAGCAGGGTTAGCAGTGAGTCGTACCAAGAGAACTGACCTGCACGCAAGTTTCGTCCGCCGACCATATCGCTATAAGTAAGTAAGTAAAGTCGTCGGGGTGGCCTAATGTCGGTATCAACCAGACAGCAAGGGAGTCTATCCCCTTTTCAATAGCGCTAGACCAAGGAGATTATATTAGCATCTGAGGTGGAGCGCCACACCTACCATCAGCTCCTTACTTTACCGCACAGATCCCGAAGACATGAAAAAAGTTTATGAATCTGTAACATATTTTGACGAGTAATGATATTTGTATCCGATGAGTCATCACATTATTAAGAAATACATCTATGAGTGATGCATCTATATCGTCCGTTATATGATCCAGGATCATTGTGTGTTTCGGGTCTTGCAACATCATACACCTTCACTTAGGTGACCCAGCTGATGTCGATCAAGCACACGCTTATGGTCAGGTAACGAGATCTCAAACAGCATAACGAGCTGCGAATTGCTGACCTTGAGGCGTTTTTATGATGTGTAGAGCCAGTGAAACCTCCGATCAAATGCCTCTCCGGGTTTTCTCCCTCAGATAATTACAATAAAAATGCAATAATACCAATCGAATCTTAATTTAACTTTGAATATGTGTAAATATCCTTTGTTTTAAATGTTAAAAAAATGTACTAAGTTAAATTATGCTTAACGCACTGTTTACCGCCAGATGTACGAAGTAGGACGGGTAACAAATGTAGGAAAATGTATTAACAGAAAGTAGACAAATACAATAGAGAGATGTGGAAATTACGTCCGACGAACAGGGTTATTGGCACACTCGCATTGGCTTACTGCTAAGCCACAATTATCCCTGTTATTTATAGTAACATGTCGGCGCATTCCATTAGTCTTATAGGGTGTATCACCTATAACAGTATTGTAATCAACATATTGTAAGTTTCGTTTTTGTTTGTTTTTTATTATGTAAAAATTTAAATAAGATCAAAATTGAAATCTTAATATCGTATTGTTTTTCACAAACTGTACACACTCACACACCACACACACACACACACACACACATATATATATGTATATATATATGTATATATGTGTATATATATATACATAAATATGTATGTGTATATATGAAATATACATGTGAAAATAACATACACGCATATATATACATATATATATATATGTGTGTGTGTGTGTGTGTGTGTGTGAAAATAACATGATATCACTGATTAAGCGGTGAACAATTTCAGATCATATGAATCTAATATAGAAATTTACTCAGTTTTGTTTAGTCTAGCACAAGATTACAATAATGCAGTACCCAACTAGAATTTTGCTTTTTTAAACTAGTGAGTACTGACTAACTTATAAACCAATGCTTTATTGCAGGAATTCTTGTTCCGCCATAAAAAGATTGATATGAACAGACCGAGAAAATTATATATATATATATATATATATATATATATATATATATATATATATATATTAATGATGTAGTTGTTTGCTATATTCATAAATAAAGAGTGTTCAATATCGATGATAGAGCATATATATCTAAGTTATGTTTGCGTAGACTCTGTAAACAACGCTTGATAACTGTGAGTTTCTCACCTATGCAATCTTTGGAACAACTGGTGTTTACTCTATCCTCATATATATATATATATATATATATATATATATATATATATATATATGCGTGTGTGTGGTACTGTGTATCTTTGTAATTCTTACTTTAAAGATGAATAAGAAACTTTCTTTTGATTATGTTTGCTTTTTTCTCCAGGATTTGAAAAACCTGAAAGTTAGGAGTAAGCCCAGTGGCGTAGTGGCTAACGTGCTGACCCGCGGCATCGGAGTAAGTGAGTTCGAATTCTAGTCGCACTATTACGTTCACTTTCGAACTAACACACTTGAAAAATGCATGAACCCTCCCTCTAATCACTCCAGCTATGAGTTAAACAATACCACAACTATTCTTCTACATGGATGGGTTTGGCATTAAGTAACCCATGAAAGAAATAATATGCCATTAAACAAAGAAACTAAACTTTAAAGACAATATATATATATTTTTTAAATTTTTAGACCGATTAGTTTAATTGTCAGTGGTGTTCTTGACACAGACAGTTCACAGTAAGTGCACTAAAAGAAAGGCAAAAGCTCGCTCGATCTCGATTTTCAGTACGAATATGGCCCATCGATCCTTTCCGAGCGGAGAGCTCTTTCCGCCGAGAGGTGTCAGAAAAGTTACCACAGGGATAACTGGCTTGTGGCGGCCAAGCGTTCGTAGCGACGTCGCTTTTTTGATCCTTCGATGTCGGCTCTTCCTATCATTGCGAAGCAGAATTCGCCAAGCGTTGGATTGTTCACCCACTGACAGGGAACGTGCGTGGTCAAAACGTTGTGAACAAAAACATTTGGGATTAAAATTGAAAATCAGTATTAAGAGAAGGCAACCACTCTCTACACGGACGAACCACTGTAGAGGATTATGAGAATATGTGTTCAGTTATATTAGAAATGACGAATAAAAATATGGCACAGTTTAGGTAGAAAATACGGAGAAATAACAAAACATGCATATAATTATAAAATAACAAATAAATTTATTCAGATAATAAATTTGCAATAATAATTTTGTAGAGGCGACCTGGTGTATTAAAATTGACGGAGAATAAATTTGCAAGTATTCAACGAATATGTAAATGTTCAAAAGGAATAGTGTAGGTGATATGTGTAATGTAAAATGTAAAAAGTTCGTATGTTAAGTTTGGAAAAGTTCGTTTTGATGTGGACAGAAATGAGAAATAAGTTTGACCGGATGAAACGGATTCCTGATGTTGACTGCGGTGGTATGATTGAATGGTAATAGTAGTAATTGTGTTGAGGACGGTGGAATCGTTGTGTCTGACACCTGTTTCTTGGTCAGGTTCTATGTGGCAGCGAGACGAGATCTCTGTGTTTGTTTTCGTTGGGTATGTCTGGTTTGAGTGTGAGGTGAAGTCTGTCTCGTCTGCTAGCGAAATGAATTCTGTCTTCTCTGATAGCGAAATGGGTTCTGTCTGTTTGTTGATTTCTTCTCCATCTTTTATAATCAGGAGATAGGATCAAAAAGTAATTAACTTTTTGGCGCAAACGCGCGGACGTAGTAGAAAACAATAAATCGATTCTGATTTTTGTGTAAACAATTGGTTTAATCACTTTTCCTTAAATCTTTGGAAAAGGATTTGTGTTCGTGTGTTTGATTTAATTACTTTTCCTTAAGTTTGGAAAAAGGATTGTGTTGTGTGTTTGTTTTAATTTATTTCCCTTAAGTTTGGGAAGAGAAATGTATACGTGTATTTATTTAAAATTATAGAATTGTATTCTATACCACTGTACTCTGTGTGTGTGTGGGGGGGTTCGTTGACTGGATTTTACGGCATGTCAACTCTTGGGTTATTTTATGCCTTTGACTTTTTAAATTCATTCTTGTTGGATACTGAATTTTCTTTTTTTTTTAAACTCATTTTTCAAAACTTTTTTTCTTCTTTTTTAAAATCTATCTAACCCATAGATGGGACCCTAACAGGTACTACCACTTCGGTTCAAAATGGACCTGGGAGTAATGGTGATGAAGGGGTACTCCACACTACTCAGAACTCCAGAATTTGAAGTTTACCGCTAGATGCAGTTTAACGTCATAGCAGGACACTGTGTGTGTGTGTGTGTGTGTGTGTGTGTGTTGTTGGTGTTGATTTTACAGCATGTGAACTCATGGTTATTTTATGCCGAAGACTTTTTTTAAAAATCAATTCTTGTTGGGTATTGAATTTTCTTCTTTTTTTTAAAACTCATTTTTAAATATTTCTTTAAACTCATTTTTGTAAATATCTACTTAACCCATATATAGGACCCTAACAGATACTACCGCTCCGTGTTATAGTGGACCTGGGAGTAATGGTCATGAAGTGGTACTCCACACTCCTCAGAGCTCCAGAAACGGAAGTTCACCGCTAGATGCAGTTTAGAGTCATACCCAAGACACTGTGTGTGTGTGTGTGTGTGTGCGTGTGTGTGTGTGTGTGAACAAATGCGGCTGCTTAGGTATACTTGAGGCACCCGTTACCGAGAGGCTGAATAAGGTAGGGATTTGGGACTATGCGCTCATTGGAAGATGACGAATCAGACCGACCGACCCTGTACACACCCCTACATCGGTTCCTGGCTCGTGTCTCGCGTTATCTTTTGCCGGGGAGCCAGAAAGGAGAGACCAAAGAACTCACTGCGCAATCTGCCCCACATAAGATATTATATTGTCAATGTCGGCGGCACGTTATCAGATCTTCGTGAAAAAAAATAATACAACCCAAAAAACCTAAGAAATTAAGCTTTCATTTACAAACAACAGTTACATACTAAGGTACACGTGTGCTGGCGTGAAAAAAAAAAAGAGGTGTGTTCCGATGCGTATATTAACGTATGGATAAATAAATATACTTCTACTTAGAGGCATTTATATCGACAAATGTAACGATTCCAGCTTATTTACTCCACTATCTACTTTCTCAGTCTGCTTATATATATCTCAATATGTCCATATCTCTCTCTCTCTCTCTCTCTCTCTCTCTCTCTCTCTCTCTCTCTCTCTCTCTCTCTCTATATATATATATATATATATATATATATACATATATATATATATATATATATATAAGTAAAGTAAAGTAAAGTCGTCGGGGCGGCCTAAAGTCGGTATCAGCCTGTCAGCGAGGGAGTCTATCCCCTTTTCACAAGCGCTAGACCAAGAAGATTGTTTTTGGTGTCTGAGGTGGAGCGCCACACCTACCATCAGCTCCTTACTTTACCGCACAGATCCCTGTGCTACTCATACGCTGAGTTGGCGAGGACCGGTATCGAACTAGGAACCTTGTGGTTTCTAGCCGAACGCTCTACCGACTGAGCTAACCCGGCCCAAGCGACGTCCTCCTGTGGAAGCCAACACATGGACAAGCCAGTGTGGGCCGACCAGCAAAAACGTACATTGATCAGCTCAGTGCGGATGCAGGATGGTGCATAGAGGACCTCCCGAGAATGATGAGCGATAGGGACGGATGGAGAGAGATTGTCATGGATATCCGTGCTGACAGCGCGACATGATGATGATGATATGTATATATATATATATATATATATATATATATATATATATATATATATATATATATATATATATATATATATATATATATATATATATGTATATATATATATATATAAGTAAAGTCGTCGGGGCGGCCTAAAGTCGGTATCAGCGAGGGAGTCTCCCCTTTTCAATAGCGCTAGACCAAGGATATTATTTTAGCGTTTGAGGTGGAGCGCCACACCTACCGTCAGCTCCTTACTTTACCGCACAGATCACTGTGCTACTCATAAGCTGAGTTGGCGAGGACTGGTATCAAACTAGGAACCTTGTGGTTTCTAGCCGAACGCTCTACCGACTGAGCTATATATATATATATATATATATATATATATATATATATATATATGACTGGCTGATACCGACTTTAGGCGCCCCGACGACTTTACTTACTTACATATATATACATCTCTCTCTCTCTCTCTCTCTCTCTCTCTCTCTCTCTCTCTCTCTCTCTCTCTCTGTGTGTGTGTGTGTGTGTGTGTGTGAAAATAACATAATATCACTGATTAAGCGGTGAACAGTTTCAGATCATATGAGTATAATATAGAGATTTACTCACGCACACACACACACACTATCTACACACACACACAACACACACACAAACACACACACACACACATACACACATATATATATATATATATAATATTATATGCAGATGCTGCAAAAAATAAGTAGCAGCTGTGCTGCCAACAATACCATCATCAAATAATGACTCTGGGGTCAGGCATGATTTTGGGACCAAAGAATTATCTCTAACCCAGAGTGCCCCAGCATTATCTTACGATACCACCAGACTTTTGTTGGTTTTTCCTCATATCGTGGGAATGTCGGATTAAAATGCTGTTTCGTCGGCTAATCCTTTGTTGTATTCAAAAAATTTTAGTCGATGAAAACAATCCCAGCAACTTCCCATCTGATGCGGGATTAGGGGGGGGGGAGTCCTCGTGGCGTAATGGTTAACGTGCTGGACTGCAACATCGTAGAAAGGGAGTTCGATCTCCAGTCGCACTATTAAGTTCACTTTCAGATTAATAACATTGGGAAAATTATGAAACCTGTTATCCCCAGCTATTACTTAGATAGTACCACTACAAGGATAACTTTGGTATAACCCAAATCAATCAATCAAATGATGCGTCAAGAAACTGAATGGAGGATGGAGTTTCCGTGAAACACACACACACACACACACACACACACACACACATATATATATATATATATAATATATATATATATATAATTTTGTAAATAGAGGAATTATATTACATATATTAATTAAATTACCACGACCAAACCACTCGGCAAACACCATGTGCGACATGAGTTTCATGCTCTGTCTTTTGGTGCCGCTGGTTCGATCTCTAGTGCCGGAGATCGTGGTATACACTGCTGATGAGACCAAATATGGTGGAAACAGCTGTCCAGTGTTCCTTATGTCGCGCATGGTGTTTGCCGAATGGTTTTGTCGTGGTAATTTAATTAATTAATATATATATATATATATATATATATATATATATAAATGTGTGTGTGTATGAGTGTATTTGGACAGCATTATTTCATTTATACATTGCTTAATTTTACACACACACACACACACACACACACACACACACACACACACGGGTTAGCTCAGTCGGTAGAGCGTTCGGCTAGAACCACAAGGTTCCTAGTTCGCGCCCTCGCCAACTCAGCAGTAGCACAGGGATCTGTGCGGTAAAGTAAAGAGCTGATGGTAGGTGTGGCGCTCCACCTCAGACGCTAAAATAATCTCCTTGGTCTAGCGCTAGTGAAAAGGGGATAGACTCCCTCGCTGCATGGCTGATACCGACATTAGGCCGCCCCGACGACTTTACTTTATATATATATACCAAACTTGTTGGTAACCCCTTGCGGTAAGAAAAAACCCGGCAAATAGATTGATTGTAAAAATATACTACCAGACATTACCAGGGGAGAAAATATTTTTTGAAAAAAGAAAAGACCTAGATAGTCGTAGCAACCGAAAATAATCCGCTGATACTATAATACTTGGCCAAAAGAAAAAACAATTTATAATATATATATATATATATATATATATATATATATATATATGAAAAATATATATTCATACAAAAACCACTCGGATATACTAAAGCTAAAGAGTGCTCAATACCTAAGTAGAGCAAATAATAAAGATAACCTAATGAGTCAGATATACCTACTAAAAGTTTCGCTTAGAGCGAAATTTTTAGTAGGTATATCTGATTCATTAGGTTTATCTTTATATATATATATATATATTATTATACTAAAGCTGAGTTTATCAACCTTCTCCAGCTAAAGGATTTTTTTCTATTTATGTTATGGACACAATATTTATACTTAGATATTCCTTGGTGTTAGCACTACAAAGTGTATGAAAAAAATTCAGTTTAATTGGTTTTAATTAGGCGTAATTAGCAATTAAGTCAACGACCGACCAATCCCTGTCTAAATCAGACCTGGCTCTCTTGCACTCTCCCTCTATATAGAGTTAAGGTGAGGGGAGAGTTATTGTGAGTAGTCGAGTTATAAAGAGTAGGAGTGCCTGCTGATTTTTTACAGGCAAGCACCCTGGTCTGGAGAAAGGGAGGGGCGAATCTACCTAGAGTTAGGAGAACTCTAGGTAGATTCGCCCCTCCCTTTCTCCAGACCACAGAGAAACAAAACAAAAGAATCTTTTTACGGCATGATTTCAATTTTAGTTGAGCGTAAATTTTACGAAATTGAAATCATGCTTTAAAATAGATTTTTTAAATTACTTTAATTATTAATTCATAGAGTATTAAACTTACTTTAAAAAATATTTCATGTTGGGTAAAAAAAATAGTTATATATTTAAATATTATGGAATTCAAATGAGCAAACATTGACTACCGTGGGGGTAGTTTTCTTCGGGCTTAAAAGTTTGTTTTAGTTAAAACTAAAACAAACTAGACTGACTTTTGATTTACGTCGGTAAAATTAAAACGGAAAGTTTATTGCTGGTACCAAATCACAGTTTAACTGCAGTCTATGAATTAACATTTTGCGAATTTGGTTACGGTTTTAGGGCATTAAGGTTGTTTTTAATTACGTATTGCTTAAAAAATAAACAAAAAACACAAATTACTATACATTTAATGTTGAAAAATATTTTTTTAAACTAAGTTTAATTGAAATTATACATTGCTATATTAACACAAACAACTGTTTCAATAATAGATTCAATAATTAATTTCAATGGTTAATTAAATATATAGTAATTTGTGTTTTGTTGTTGTTTATTTTTTAAAGCAATACGTAATTAAAAACAACCTTAATCCCCTAAAACTGTAACCCAATTCGCAAAATGTTAATTCATAGAATGTAGGACTGACTTCTGACTTAGGTTGGAAAATTAAAACGGAAACTTTTTTGCTGGTACCCAATGACAGTTTAACCACAGTCTATGAATTAACATTTTGCGAATTGGGTTACGGTTTTAGGGGATTAAGGTTGTTTTTAATTACGTATGGCTTTAAAAAATAAACTCTGTCTTTAGTCTTTTTATTTATGCAGAAAATCGTATCAATCAAATATATACCACTCCGATATTACAGTCTGAATAATACAAATAATTGTAATCTTTGCGGAGTTCCGTCATGGCCTCTTGCCTCAAAACATACTTGCCGGTGACTGCTGAAAAAAAACAAAAAAAAAACACCAGCTACGATTGAAGTCCGTAGCGGAAGCGGCGTGAAAAACAAAAACAACTAGGGTTTAGGGTTTAGGACTTGGGGTTGGGGTTTAAGTGTAGTTTAATGGAAAATAAATAAATAATTTGGGCTCTGTTTTTTCTGAGTCACCCTGTATACAGGGTGACCCAGAAAAAAAAGAATTTTGTAATAAAACAGTTAATTTTAACTAGGGGGGGGTAGGGTTAGGGCTGGGTTTTCAGTGGAAAATGCCCTAAGTTGGTTTTTTTTTTTTTTTTTTTTTTTTTTCAAGTGATACCGCTTCGGATGCAGGAAGCCAGGACGGAACTCCGCAAAGATTACCATTATTTGTATTATTCAGACTATTGTTCTCGTCTTCATTGTTATCTGTACAAAGTTTCGGCTGATGTGCCCTCCGGCCTTCTTCAGGTATTTCTTGTCGGACTCGGGAACCATCTTGTAATTGGGAGCCATCATGGAACTTTGAACCCAACCCTTTATTAGGTTCACGGGGGTATCCTGTTCTCATTCCACTAACCATAGCTGGGGTACAGGTGTTAAGCTGTGTTAATTATTATTCTATGTTACTGCTGTCCCTGACCAGGATTGAACCTGCAGTCTAGAGATAACTGGCATTTAGAACTGTCTTAATCTAACCCCTTTATCTATTAGGATATGTGTTCAATTGGACAATCCAGTGTGAATTTTTTCAATTGCAAAAGTTACAATTTATTTTGTAAAAACGGATTTTAAGTAGCCTCTTGGCAGGCATCTTGATCAAAATGGACGAAAAAAAAGTTTTAAATATATCAAAAATAAATTATGTGTAATATTATTTTGCTTTTTTACTGATGCTTATTATGTTACTACTTTTCGACTTAGACAAAAATTTGACCTTAAGTAATCAATTTAATAAATTTTAGTTCGTTTTTAAAAATGAAAAGCAGATGATATTTTGCCAGATCCAACTCTTTTCCCTAATCATCTAGAGAGAGCTTAATGGGTGACCCAACGGGTCACGTTTTGTCTAGTATATTATTATTATTATTATTATTATTATTATTATTATTATTATTATTATAGTTGACCAGCCGATTGATCAGATGGAAACTCTCCGACCGGCCGTCTTGCCCAAGTAAGTAATGTAAATTTGCAAGTGTGGACATTACTCCTCAGAGACCCTCCGACGCGAACAATTTCCACACGAGTTACTCCGTCAGCAGTTACTCCGTCGGCAGTGTGAAACCATTGAGTGAGCTTCCATACTGTGTCACATTTGCATTCAGTCTCTTACTTCGTGTTGTTTTCGTTAGTACTTGGTGACCTTGGAACAGTTACTACAGGTTTGGAAAAAAGACTGGGGGAATTTGAAACCACGGGAAGAATTATGTCCGTCCAGAAAACCGCATTGTTAAGATCGGCCAGAATACCCAGAAGAGTCCTGGAGTCTTGAGGAGACTTGTCATTCAGATTTAAGTGAAAGATCACCAGTTAGAGCTAGCGTGAAAAATTCGCCAAGAGTAATAATAATAATAATAGACAGATTACTTATGGCGGTCAATAATAGTAGATGTGACACATGAACAAAAAGAAAAACAACAAAGACTAGAAAACAAAAATGGGAAGAAAAACAATTATATGGACACTTCAAACGACAAACGTGGTTAAGAAAATGAATTTTTAAATAGAAACTGAATCATTAATAATTGCTGCACAGAATCGAAGAAGTTGCACATGGAAAGACTTGGACATGGTTAAGAAAAGAAAACCTCAAAAGAGAAACAGAATCATTAATAATTGCTGCACAGAATAATGCCATAAGGACAAACTATATCAAAGCAAAAATTGATAAGACCCAACAAATAGTAAATGTAGACTTTGTGGTATTAGAGATGAGACTGTAATCCATGTACTCTGCGAATATAGCAAACTAGCACAAAGGGAATACACAACTAGACACGACTGGGTTGAGAAGGTGATCCACAGGGAATTATGCAAAAAATTTAATTTTGACCATAGAAAAAAATGGTATATGCTTAAACCAGAATTTGTTCTTGAGAACTAAACACATAAAATTCTCTGGGACTTTGAAATAAAAACGGATCCCCTTATTCCAGCAAGAAGACCAAACCTAGTGTTGATAAACAAAAAAGAAAGAACTTGTCAACTGGTGGATTTTGCAGTTCCAGCAGATCACAGGGTGAAGCTAAAGGAACATGAAAAAATTGACAAATATCTGGACCTTGCCAGAGAACTGAAAAAGTTATGGAATATGAAAGTCAAAGTGATACCAATTGTAGTTGGTGCACTTGGAACAGTCCCAAAAGGATTGGAAAAGGGTGTGGAAAGTTTGGAAATCAGAGGAAGGATTGAAACCATTCAGAACACTGCACTGCTGCAATCTGCCAAAATACTCAGAAGAGCCCTGGAGACCTGAGGAGACTTGCTGCCACTCAGAGTCCAGTGAAAGACCATCAGCTAAAGCTGATGTGAAAACTCAAAAGGAGTAAATCTTATTATAATGGAGATTGTGTGTTTGTCTGTCTGAAGCCGAAACTAAATCACTACTCAAGTCACAATTCCCTTAGTTATTGACGTCACATTCACCATGATTTTATTTTTATTTAAACCTCAGTTATTGATAAAATTGTTATACCTTATTAATACTTTTGACTTTATCTACATTCTAATAACATGCAATTGTATTTATATATGCAACAAAATAGCGGGTTACAGTGTGAACAGGAAAGCTAATTTGCATATTGATATTAAAAGTTTAATTTTATTAAATATGCGCTTGGTATTATTGATTTCTAATTGTTTGTTTTTTTCTTAATGAATATGAGCTAAAAACTCAGGGATAAATCTTAAATGAAATCCTTTAATATAAAGAAATAACAGTAATTTTATTCTTTACTTTCTAATTTAACTAAATAGTTAAATTAGGAAAATTCAGCAATAAAAGGAGGGAGTGATGAAAAATGATGGAAGACTTAGTTTCAAAGTTGTTCTATTCTTCGATTATACCCCCTCTGTTTCAAATCATTTTATTTGGATTTTTATTTAGTTTCAAAACAGATCTAGTTTTGATTGACAAGAAGAAGAAGGCTTGTCATTTCGTGGATTTTGCCGTCCCTGCCGATCACCGAGTGAAAATGAAAGAGAGCAAAAAGATCAACAAATAATTGGACCTTGCCAGTGAACTGAAAAAACTGTGGAACATGAGAGTGAAGGTCGTACCAATTGTAATTGGGGCCCTTGGAACAATCCCCAAGGGGTTGGAAAAGAGTCTGGATGAATTGAAAATCAGAAGAAGGATCGAGGCCATCCAGACTACATCATTATTGAGATCGGCTGGAATACTCAGAAGAGTCCTGGAGACCTGAGGAGACTTGCTGTCGCTCAGCCTCCAGTGAACCACCGACTTCTGTAGGTGTGAAAAACCCGAAAGGAGTGAAATAATAATAATAATAATAATAATAATAATAATAATAATAATATAATAATAATAATCACTCAGACTCCAGTAAAAGACCATCAGCTATTGCTGATGTGAAAACTCAAAAGGAGCAAATAATAATAATAATAATATACAAAAAATAAGAATGAAAATACTAATTACAGCAGCCATTAACAGCAATATCAACTGAAATAACTTAAGAAGAAATAGTAAACCAACAAAAGAAAAACAACTGTATGGATAGTTCAAGCGACAAACTCAGGAAATTGCTCACAAAATGACCTGGACATGACTATGAAAGATAATGATTTAAATAAATCATTATCTTTCTCCTTGCGAGTTTTTCACACTGGTTTTAACTTCATAGTCATGTCCGAGTCATTTCCTGTGCAATTTCCTTAGTTTGTCGCTTGAACTATCCACAGTTATAAGGTAATTATTTACTAAGTAAATACAAGTATGAGACCCCCTATGAGAATCGAACTCACTCACCAGGGTTCAACTAATCCAGCTTGCTAACCTTTACACCACGTGAATAGTCTTATCTAAAACTAATGATTTTCAAATAGATTTATTCAACCTCTAGTTGAGACTCTTAACATATTATCACCCCAAGCCAGAGTGGACCTGGTATTAATAGTAATGAAGGGGTGATCTTATTCTCTTCAGAGCTCCAGAAATGGAGCCTCACCACCGGATACAATTCAGAGTCATGAACAGGAAACTTTTTTGTTGATTGTTCTATATTTCTTTCCTCGATATTGAGTGATCATATAATTTTTGATTTAGGAAGCGTGTGGTGTAATGGTTAAAGTCATGGGAAATGGACTCGTCGCCCCGAGTTCAAATCCTGGTCGTGGTAAAGACCTCCCTTGACCGTCCCTCAAGTCCAAGTAAGAGGCAAAGTGGAGAATTGTAAGTCATGGACTACTCAGTTACCACGATTCCGTCCTTAAGCACCACGAGTCGCTACGCACGGCTAACAGGTGGCCCCATAAAGTTATAAATAGTTTTTAAATAGATTAAAAAGAGTTGTAAAATGTGTATCTTACACCCCTACAGAGGTGCAGTCGGTGTATTCTACAGACTCGGCCGACAGGGGGCGGGGCTTTGGCATTAAATAATCCACGGAGGCTGGCATGCCATTAAACAAAGAAACCCAACCAGAATGTTCATCAGTTAAACAAAATTTGTTTTGTCGTATTTGTGATTTGTTTATTTGTTTACTCCGAAGTTGAAGAAAGGAAGGAAAGAAAGAAGCAAGATAAACATCATCTGCGTTGATTATATCATTTTTAACTGAGGTTATAAAACACTTCGATGCTAAAATAACAATCTTTATTTAATGAAATGATATGCAACGTTACTCGTTCAATTTTCATCACTTTCTATGGCATACTAGCAGAGCTACACGACGTTGCCCGGGATTTAAAAAGTTAAAAAAAAGATAAATTACTTATTTATATTTATCATGTGTTTGTTTTTTCTAAATATTTATTTCACACTGTCGGATTCACTTCCATTCATTTTTCATATTGTCTTTTGAAAAAACAAAAATACCAGGATTTCTACATCTTATCCGGTGAACATCGTGGTCTACAGTGCTGGGATTTTTGAACTTTTTGATGCTTTCTTTTACATTTTTATACACATTTACATCAAACTCTTTTGAGTTTTCTTTGTGGACTATAATGCTTCTGATTTAATAAAATAAAATAAAATTTATTTTATTTTATTTTCAAAAAAGAATACGCATTTTCTAATTTTAAAATTCTTTTTTAATTTTCAAAAAAAAAAAAAATTCCGACTATAATATTGAACGTTTCATCTGCACCACTTTCGTATTATAACGGTCCAATCACACCGTTCTCTATATCATACACAACTCGCTCTTGATGAAGACCACTTCAATAAAGGGTCGAAACAGATTTCTGTCAGCGAATTTTAACATCATGTGTTTGTTTTTTCTAAATATTTATTTCACATAGATTAATAAGTATAGATAAAAAGATATGAAAACAACACAATATGCTGTTAAAATGAAAAGATTTTATATCATATTCATAGCTAATATTGAACAATATTTCGATTTATAAAAATCATCTTCAGAGCTTGTTTATACTCCAGACTTATCAATAGCGGAGACGAAAATAATATGAATTTAAAACGAAAACATTGATGTTGCAAAAAAGTTAGGCGGAAGTTTCAAATATAAGCAACCACCAACGCTTTAAACTTCCGCATAAGTTTTTTGAACTCCGCTTAAGAAATTGACCTTGTGTCACATCCTGCTCGTGCAGGTAAATATATATAGAGATCAATAAGAATTCTTTTTCAATATATTTGTTTTATTATCTTTTATTCTTTATATATTCTTGTTTTTAAGTTGTTTATTTCTATTATTCGTCTTGTATGTATTTTTCTTTTCCTTTTCTTTTATTTGCTTTTTATCCTTTAATAATTTGTTTTATTTTTGATCATTTTCAATTGATTTAAAAAACATTATTAATTTATACCCTTATTATATTTTTATTTAGTTTTTCTTATGGAACATGAGGGGCATAAAGATTTTTAACCACCCATCAGACAAAAATAGGGTATGGATTTTTATTGAACTTTGGTCTTTGCTGGTCTCCACCAATTTCCCTTCATAGAAGAAAAACCGGTCTGTGGTGGCTCGGCCGTTGTACAAAAATGCATACAGATATACAGTCAGACAGATACACAGAATCTTTCTTTTTATATATATATATATATATATATATATATATATATATATATATATATATATATATATATGTGTGTGTGTGTGTGTGTGTGTGTAGAATTAAACAAGACACATCTGTTTAACAATTTTATTTTTTATCTTTTCGAGTTTTCTGGCCAAGTTTTTAATATTTGGGTGGAATTCGTGGATAAGTCCACCAAAGTTCAGGTCCCGAGTACTTTCGGCACTTCGAAGTGCCATCATCAGGGGTGATGTGTTCCAGTTTTGATGGCACTTCGAAGTGGTGAAAGTACTCGGGACCTGAACTTTGGTGGACTAATCCACCAATTCCACCCAAATATTAAAAAGTTGGCCAGAAAACTCGAAAAGATCAAAAATTAAATTGTTAAACAGATGTGTCTTTTGTTTAATTCTACATGTATGAATGAAAGAATGCTGCCCAAACACACACACACACACACACACATATATATATATATATATATATATATATGTGTGTGTGTGTGTGTGTGGAGAAAGAGAGGGAGAGAGAGAGAGAGAGAGAGAGAGAGAGAGAGAGAGATGGACATACTGAGATATATGTATGAGAAGGCTGAGATAGATAGATAGATAGATAGATAGATAGATAATTCTTTTAAAGACTCTTTAAAATTCTTTAGAAAGCAAAACCGTTCGCCTGACGACGAAAAATTAAGGATAAAGTACAAAGAAATATTGTTCCTGTTTGCATGGCCGGTGTAAGGATCCAATGCCCCACCCAATCAATCATATGCCCCCCTCTCTATGATATCTAGCATACGAGGGTCCCATTCTGCTACATGTTGATTTTCATAAAGAAGTATTCATAGAAAATATATGAAACCCGTCCTTCTTGATCACCCCTTCTTACTCGGGGGGGGGGTCGGGGTTATTACGCACCGGTCCTGCCTGTTCGTCGTTAACCTTTGTTGATCCTTTATATTTTGGTCTTGCCTATAGATAAAGTAACCAGAAGTTTTTCAACTCTTCAGGACTCACCTCGGTATTATAACCGATCTCAGCACTGCCGAGAACTGGACAATCTCGATTCTTTCTTAGATTTCTACTTGACCCAGTCTCTTTTTTTAGGTTCTTGTGGATTGTTCCAAGTGCTCGAACTATGATGGGTATGACTGTCACCTTCATACTACAGATATATTTTGGTCTTTCCTATAGACAAAGTAACAGTAAGTCTCTTCAACACTTCAGGACTCACCTCGGTATTATAAACGATCTCAGCACTGCTGAGAACTGGACAATCTCAATTCTTTCCTAGAGTTCTACTTAGCCCAGTCTTTTTTTCAGGTTCTTGTGGATTGTTCTAAGTGCTCGAACTATGATGGGTATGACTGTCACCTTCATACTACAGGCATTTATATAGTTTTTAGCTTTCATTTATGTTTACTTATCCCTGTCGGTGTGGCTTAGACCACACGGACTGTATCCCCTGCAGGGAATTAAGACCCCCTCCCCCCAAAAAAGAAGATTGTCCTTCATATGATATTAAACTGCATCTGATGGCTAGGCTCCAGTTCTGTAAATCTAGGGAGTGTGGTTGGTATACCCCTTCGTAGCCATTATTCCCATGTCCACTCTGAGTGGTAGCACTTGTTATGATCCCATCTACGCATCGAATAGATTGTTTAAAAATCATTCGTATTCGATTTGGATCGTGTGCAAATTAATTCTTAAGAAACAATTACATAAAAATAAATGTAAATATGAATGTACAATGAACATCTATGCATAAAATATCCCTTGACAGGTTGGCATGCCATTAAAATCAATCAATCCTTTACTTTTACTATTTGATCAGCTGAAACGGCGAAGTTCACTAGTTGACAAGTTCGTTTGTTCGAATCAGAATTGGTTGATCCGTTGGTAACTCAAAAGTCCACAAGTGCCTCATTTTCCAGGTTTAGTTTGGTTTCGTTTCGTTTGTTTTACGGCATATCAACATCAGTGGGTCATTTAATGTCATTCTTAATGGACACTCGATTTTTTTCATATACTCATGTTTTTCTATTTAACCCATAGATGGGACCCTAACAGGTACTACCACTCCGGGTCAAAGTGGACCAGGGAGCAATGGTGATGAAGGTTGTTCCACATTCCCCAAACCTCCAAAACTGACACCTCGTTATCAGATAGAGTTTAACATCATTCCCAGGACATGAAGACCCTCAGTCACGGCTTTCTAGTGCCTTCTTTTTTTAAAAATCATTTTCCAAGACAGATTATTATATCATTTCTTGGGAGTTTTCTAGGGAGTTTTTCTCACCATCGTTAACTGAGAGTCTTTTACTGGAATCTAAGTGACGGCAAGTTTCCTCAATGTCTCCAGAACTCTTCTCAGTGTTTGACCGATCCCAACAATGTTGTTTGAAGGGTCTCGATTCTTTCCAGTTCAATCAGACTCTTTTCCAAACCCTTGGGGACCGTTCCATGGGCATCCAATACAATTGATACGATTTTTATCATCATGTTCTACGTTTATTTTCAGTTCTCTGGCATGGTACAATTTCTTTGGGAGAAAACATGGCTGACAATGGAGGTCTTCAGGTTGGATAGATTATAATATAAATAATAATATGAATTAAACATTTTTAGAAAAAACAAACAAATGATGTTATAGTTCGCTGACAGAAATCTGTTTCGACCTTTTATTAAATCGGTCTTCATCAAGAGCGAAAAATTTGTGATAGAAAGACGGAATAAGTAAACCATTACAAACAGGAGGGGTACAAACGAAAGTTCGGGGCCGGAATTTTGAAAATTTTGAAAATGCATATTCTGTTTTAAAAATAAATTTTTTTTTTTTTTTTTAATCAGAAGCCTTATAATCCACAAGAAAACGCAAAAGAGTTTGTTGTAAAAATATATAAAAAATGTATAAAAAAAAGGTATAAAAAATGTTCATGATTCCAGTCACAAAAAAAAGCAAGTTAAAAGTCCACAGCAAAATTGATGAAGATGGAAAATTTTTCAAAGGATTTGTAATGTTGACAAATCCGTGGTGCTGCAGACAACATGAACCTCCGGAGATGTAGAAATCCAGATATTTTGTTTTTTCAAAAGACAATATGTAAAAGCACAGTCGGTAGAGTGTTCGGCTAGGAATCACAAGGTTCTTGGTTCGATACCGGCCCTCGCCAACTCAGCGTATGAGTAGCCCCGGGGTCTGTGCGGTAAAGTGAGGAGCTGGTGGTAGGTGTAGCGCTCTACTTTAGATGCTAAAAAAATAATAATCTCCTTGGTCTAGCGTTAGTGAAAAGGGAATAAACTCCCTCGCTGTCTGGCCGATACCGACATTAGGCCGCTCCGACGACTTTTATATAGACTAGCAAATATATGCACCCTCCGGGTGCACGTATTTAAGTTTTAATATAATAAAATATCATATTAAATTAGAAAGGCCAATGAAACTGAATAAAAATGCAGATAACATGATTTGGAACAGAGGGGGTATGATTGAAAAATAGAACAACTTTGAAACTAACTCTTCCATCATTTTCAATTACTCCTATTCCTAATTTAACTATTTAGTTAAAATAGGAAGTAAAGAATAATATTACAGTTATTTATTTTTGTTAAGGGATTTCTTTTAAGATTTATTGAAGAGAATTTTGCTCATATTCAATAAGATAAAACCAAACAATTAGAAATCAATAATATTAAGCACATATTTATTAAGATCAAATTTTTTAAGATCAATATGCAAATTAGCCTTCCTATTCACACTGTAAACCGCTGTTTTGTTGTATATATAAATACAACTGCATGTTATTTGTATGTAGACCTGGTCAACACCAGGGGTCCAGTGGCTTCGGCCCTGGATCTTTACGATTTAATAGCGTCGATCCCAGGGGGCCATCCCCCCAGGCAACACCTGCCCCCTCGATTTAAAGGGGCAGGGCTGGGTTTATTGCCCAGTGCCTGAGGCGCCCCCCTTGAGGGGGAATGCCGACGGGATCGACGCAATTTTTCACCTGCCACTCCACGAGCTTCGGCCGTGGGTGGTCCCACGTTAATAGGGACTTTGTGCCTGACCCGTGCAGGTGGGGTACGCGGTAAATACAGTAGACCTGGCCAACGCCGGGGGTCCAGTGGCTTCGGCCCTGGATCTTTACTAGTTAATAGCGTCGATCCCAGGGGGCCATCCCCCCAGGCAACACCTGCCCCCTCGATTTAAAGGGGCAGGGCTGGGTTTATTGCCCAGTGCCTGAGGCGCCCCCCTTGAGGGGGAATGCCGACGGGATCGACGCAATTTTTCACCTGCCACTCCATGAGCTTCGGTTTGTGGGTGGTCCCACGTTAATAGGGACTTAGTGCCTGACCCGTACAAGTGGGGTACGCGGTAAATACCATGTAGATATGGTCAACAGTCTTAATGATGTAAAACAATTTTATTAATAATTGAGGTTTAAATAAAAATAAAATCATGGTGAATGGGATGCAGATAACTAAAGGGAATTGTGATTTGTATAGTAATATAGTTTCGGTTACAGACAGAAAAACATACAATCTCCATTATAATAAGATAATAATATCATATAGAATATTGTATAGATTACTATACATATTATATAAGATTTTTATTAATAAATTATAAGATTTCATAATTTATGTATTATTGCTTACTGATACTACAAATTATTATTACTTGACACTACAACTAGCTGTTAATAATAATTAGTTGAAATGCAGCAAGTCCGGACACTTTATAGTATAAACTTGTGTGTAGTTAGATATGTACTTGTGTGGACATATATCCTGAGGCGCCCTCCTTGAGGGGGAATGCCGAAGGGATCGACGCAATTTTTGTTCTTTCCCACCCATGAGCTTCGGCTTGTGGGTGGGCCCACGTTAAAACGAGGCCTTGTTCCCAACCCATACAAGTGGGATATGAGGCAAATACCCTTGTGTGGATATATATATATACAAGAACAATTCACGACAAATTAACAAAATAGATGAATATGTTATTTACATATTCATCTATTTGTTTTATTATATATATATGTATATATATATATATATATATATATATATATATATATATATATATATACCCTGTCCGATGGTAAAAAAGCTGCTTGGTGGCACTAGATGTGGCAGTCCCGCTTTTAGCCACCAAAACTGTGTTATCACACCTAGTAAGCGGCTGATGAGGATAGGGTATCGCACGTGGTATTTATTACACGTTGTATGATGAAAATTTGAACAAGAAAAATTCCCGACAAATTAACAAGAATAATTTTATTGCCTGAGCAAACATGACAATGAGATATAAGAAAGAGCTAAACAGAGTTGGTATTTGCCTCACAAGGCTGGGCACAAAGCCTCGTTTTGACGTGGGCCCACCCACAAGCCGAAGCTCATGGGTGGGAAAGAACAAAAATTGCGTCGATCCCTTCGGCATTCCCCCTCAAGGGAGCACTGGGCAATAAACCCAGCCATGCCCCCAAGGGGCCAGGTAATGCCTGGAGGGATGGCCCTTTGGGATCGACGCTAATAATTGTACTTTAACCCGGTCCAGTGGTCGAAGCACACTGGACTCCCCGAGGAGATTAGGTAGGTCTCAAAATATAGTAACTGGAAGGGTATTTGCCTGCTCATCCCACTTATGAGGGCTGGACACAAGGTCTCGTTTTTACGTGGGCACATAAAAATTGCAAGGATCTGGGGGGATGGCCCCCCTGGATCGATGCCATTAACTGTACTTCACCAGTCCAGAGGCCGTAGCACACTGGACCCCCAGCCGAGGCCGGGTATTGAAGGTAAGTGTCAAAGCATAGAATCTGGAACAGATACTACACCTTGATCCCCAACCAGTCCAGGTAAACAAAAGAGCTAAACAGAGTTGTATGAAATTCATGTCCTTGTAAAAGGAAGAGTTCATTATATATAACTGGTGCAGAATGAAAGTGTAAAGACTTACATGTTAAGCTAGCTACCATGTGCCATCTGACTCGAGATTTTTATATATATATATATATATATATATATATATATATATATATATATATATATATATATATATAAGTTAAAAGAAAGGAAATGAATCCGACTGTATGAGTATAGATAAAAGGATATGAAAACAACACAATATGCTGTTAAAGTGAAAACATTTTATAACATATTCATAGCTGATATTGAACAATATTTCGATTTTATAAAAATCATCTTCAGAGCTTGTTTATACTCATATCACTTTTTTTTATCTTTTTTTTTTTTTTTTGCAACATCAAGGTTTTTGTTTTGAATTCATATGACTTTCGTCTCCGCTCTTGATAGTACGGAGTATAAACAAGCTCTGAAAAGGATTTTTATAAAATTGAAATATTGTTCAATATTAGCTATGAATATGTTATAAAATGTTTTCACTTTAACAGCATATTGTGTTGTTTTCATATCCTTTTATCTATACTCATATATATATATATATATATATATATATATATATATATATATATATATACGAGTATATATATATATATATATATATATATACCCTGTCCGGCGTTAAGCGAGCTATCATGTGCCATGTGACACGAGGTTCCTGTTCGTAGACAGGAACACAATTTTCTTTTAAATTGAAATTGATCACTAAGTAGGCCTGAGCCTATTCTAGTAGTGACCACCCCAGGTCGAGATTTAAGAGGTTTGAATTCAGAGTTTTCCTTCTCCTAGACTGGTTTTCTAACCAAGGTTTAAGACTCCAGTCTGCCCTACTATTTACCCATAGCTGGAGGGAGAATAGTTAGATTCATACTTTTCCCAAATGTATTAGCGATATGTGAACTGTGGCTTCGTCCGTGAATTGAACTCTGATCGACAAGTCCATTTCCCACGACTCTAGCCAGTACACCACCGCGCTTCCCTAGCACGTGCCTTGCTACTTCTTCTCGGGGTTGGAAGGGAAAGGTCTAAAAGAATTTGACTCTTTAACTCATAGATGGGACCCTAACAGGTACGACCACCCCAGGTCAGAGTTGACCTGGGAGTAGTGAAGGGGTACTCCATATTCCTGAGCTCCAGAATTGGAACCGTAGCTAGATGCAGCCTAACGTCATACCCAGGACACTAAGACCCTCAATCACTGCCTTCTAGTACATATATGATAAAAAAAAGGGTTGTTGGTTTGCCATAAGGGTCGGGACATATAGATGCTCGGGCTTGATGTGACCAGCTGCCCGTTTAGTCCAAATAAGAGACAAAGTGGAGTGTTGTAAGTCACGGACTGCTCAACCACCACAATTCCGTCCTTAAGCATCACGAGTCACTACGTACCGCTAACAGGTGGCCCCATTGGGGGTGGGTCTTACCTCTCTGCAGAAGTGTAGCCAGTGTATTCTACAGCCCCACTGATAGGGCAGAGAGAGAGGGGGGGCTGGTAAATACATATGCAGGGCGTTTCACACTTATATACACTTATTTACACTCCCTATAGAATTAAAATAATATCAGATACGCATTTATTAGACATGACTTTATTTGGCAGAAGATCGCATTTTTGTAGAGTGCATTGGCGAGAATCGAACGCGCCACCAGCTTACTTGTGGGATAAATTCGCTCACATGTTATCGTAGCTAACGAAAACACTGACAGCAGTAAAACTACCATTTGCTGTCAGGATACCTTCTTGATTAGCTGAGGAGGAGGAAGAAGAGTTCACAGTCGGGGAAGAACTCCCTCGCTCGTCAGATGGATAACGAAGAGAGAAGCAAGCAGGCGCACAATGAAAAACGACGCCGTCCTAACCGTTATTATTGACCCTGTCATATACAAACACTATTAACTGGAAACTCACACCATCGTTGGACTTAAACGAAAACAAGGGGAAAAACTTAAGTATTTTTTCACCCCTGGAAATGCCTTTTAAATAAAAGCAGCATTCACCCTCTACTACCCTTTCACGTTTTACACATCTGCAAATGAAGACACCTACCTGGAGTACTGCTACTATTACTACTTCTACTACTCAACTATTACAGTCAGCCCTTTAGTCGAACTTTTGACGGCTTTTTATTCCCATTCACTTTTCTTTCTTTCTTTTTCGTTAACTTGTCTCTCTTTGGGTTTGTCGCCTCTTTTAATTGTTGGTTTGTATGTTAAGACTTCGCGTCTGCCGCTGGACTTGTACGCATTGTGGTCGCCACAGACATGCAACGGACCTCTGACCCCAAGGTACTGAGAAAGTTCTCCATGGGAGTTCGATCCAGACCGTTCAGGGTCGTTGTGCTCGGTCAAAACGGCGTCGGCAAATCAGGTAAGAAGTTGTTTTTTTTTTGTTTTGTTTTTGTTTCTTTACATTTTCTCTTTCTCACTTTACCACTCACTATCAGTTGTTGTTGATGTTGTTGTTGTTGTTGTTACTGTTGTTGTTAAGCTTGATAAAGTTGCTCGCATTGTAATTATCATCATCGTCTATACTTGAAATTGGGCGTTTTTCTTTTGATTTCTACCTTTCAAGTTATTTTTACTTGTTTTTTGTTTTGTTTGTTTTTTACGTCTTTTTTTTATTCTTCTGTTATTTTTCTCTATTTAACCAATAGTAATTATGTGAGTTTTTTTACACCAGCGAAAGCTAATTGTCTTTCACTGGAGTCTGAATGATAACAAGTCTTCTCAGATGTCCAGGACTCTTCTGAGTATTCTAGCTGATCTTAACAATGTTATTATTTTTCTCTGAATGTTTGAGATGAGGCTTGAAGATTAGTGTCATCTGCGTTATTCGGACTATTGTCCCCATCTTCATTGTTATTTGTACAACGTTTCGGCCGATATACCCTCCGGCCTTCTTCGTGTATTTCTTGTCGGACTCGGGAACCTTCTCGGACTCGGGAACCTTCTTTTCGAAAAGAAAGTTCCCGAGTTCGAAAAGAAGGTTCCCGAGTCCGAGAAGGTTCCCGACTCCGACAAGAAATACCTGAAGAAGGCCAGAGGGTATATCGGCCGAAACGTTGTACAAATAACAATGAAGATGGGGACAATAGTCCGAATAACGCAGTTATTATTTTTCTCTGTTTCAACCAATAGTAATTATGTGAGTTTTTCACACCAGCGTAAGCTAATTGTCTTTCACTGGAGTCTGAGAGATAACAAGTTTTCTAAGAGGTCCAGGACTCTTCTGAGTATTCTAGCTGATCTTAACAATGCTATTATTTTTCTCTGTTTCAACCAATAGTAATTATGTGAGTTTTTCACACCAGGAGACCACACTAATGGTCTTTCACTGGAGTCTGAGAGATAACAAGTCTCCTCAGTTCTCCAGGACAATTCTAACTGATCTTAACAATAATCTTGTCTAGATGGTCTGATTATTATTATTATTATTATTATTATTATTATTATTAATTTTTCACACCAACGTTAGCTCATGTTCTTTCACTAGAGTCTGAGTGAAAACAAGCGCCCTCAAATCTCCAGGATTCTTCTGAGTATTCTAGCCGATTTCAGCAATGCAGTTGTCTGGATGGTCGCAATTCTTCCTCTGATTTCCAGTTCCTCCAGTCTTTTTTCCAAGCTTTTTAGGACCGTTCCTAGTGCACCAACTACAATTGGTATCACTTTTACTCTCATATTCCACAGCTTTTTTCAATTCTCTGGTAAGGTCCAGGTATTTATCTATCTTTTCGTTTTCCTTCATCTTCACCCTGTGGTCTGCTGGCACTCCATTATTGTATGGTTTTTTTTTTTTGGGGGGGGGGTTACACCGTTGGTTGACTGGAGGCTGAGTGACAGCAAGTCTCCTAAGGTCTCCAGAACTCTTCTGAGTATTCTAGCCGATCTTAACAATGCGGTAGTTTGGATAGTCTCGATTTTTCCACTGATTTCCAATTACCCCAGTCTCTTTTCCAGACCCTTGGGGACTGTTCCAAGGCCACCAATTACAACTGATACGATCTTTACCTTCATGTTCCACAGTTTTCACAGTTCTCTGGTAAGGTCTATGTATTTGTTTATCTTTTCTCTTTCTTTCGCTTTCACTCGCTGATCCAAATTCACGAAATGACAAGTTTTTATCTTCTTGTTAATTAACACCATGTCAAGTCTCCAGGTTGGGATTAGGTGATCAATCTGTATCTCAAAGTCACAGAGAATCTTATGCGCCTCATTCTCCAGGACAGAGTATGGTTTGTGTATATACCATTTAGTTGCATGGTGAAAATTTGCACAATTCCCAGTGGATCAACTTTCCCACCTAGTCGTGCCTAGTCTTGTACTCCCTTTGTGATAGTTTATTGCTTTTATTACTATTATCATTTTTATTATTATTTCGAGCCATCAAGCTCGAAATAATATCCAAAATAGTTGCTATCTTTACACTAAGAATTTTCACAAACAGCCTTCACTAAAGATCAAGTGACAACAAGTCTCCTCAGCTCTCCAGGACTATTCACAGTATTCTAGTCGACGGTCTTGAGGTTTCAATCCATTCACATAATTCCAGCTCTTTCATTTTGTTTTCAGGATCTTTGGAATTATCCCGAGTGCTCCATCTATGATTGATATAACTGTCAACTTCATGTTCCATAGTTTTTTCTCATTCTCTGATTATTATTATTCTTTCACACCTTGAGTTTTGCACAATTCCCAGTGGAAACACCTCTCTCACACAGTCGTGCCAAGTTTTATACTCACTTATTATTATTATTTGCTCCTTTTGAGTTTTCACATTAGCATTAGCTGATGGTCTTTCACTGGAGTCTGAGTGACAGCAAGTCTCCTCAGGTCTCCAGAACTCTTCTGAGTATTCTGGCAGATTGCAACAGTGCAGTATTTTGAATGGTTTCAATCCTTCCTCTGATTTCCAAACTTTCCAGACCCTTTTCTAATCCTTTTGGGACTGTTCCAAATGCACCAACTACAATTGGTATCACTTTCACATTATTATTATTATTATTATTATATTATTATTATTATTTCATTCCTTGAGAGTTTTTTTTGTTTTTTTTACACCAGCGTTTTGCTGGTGGCCTTTCACTGGAGTCTAAGTGACACGAAGTTTCTTCAAGACTCCAGGACATATCTGAATATTCTAGCATGTCTTGACAATGCTGTTGTCTGGGTGGTCTCGATTCTTCCTCTGATTTCCAATTCCTCCAGTCTCTTTTCTAAGCCTTTTTGGGACCGTTCCAAATGCGCCAAGTACAATTGGTATCACCGTCACCTTTATGTTCCATAGTTTTTTCCGTTCTCTGACAAGATGCATATTTTGTATACCTTTCCGATTTCTTTCATTTTCATTCTGTGGTCGACTGGAAGAGAAAAAACCCACTTTTCTTTCTTGTTAATTAACACATGTTGGGATTTTTTAGATTAAGTCATGGTAAAAAAGACATTAAAAAGGAGAAAAATAAGAAAAGGCTATTGATGCTAAGTCATTGTCTGTCCTAACTTTCACACTTCCTCTATTTTAGGCCCCTCAACATCTAGCTGCTTTTGTCACTTTGTGCATATGCTTCACCATTTTAGACTCTGACCTCTGACCTCTGACCTCTGACCCCAGCCATTCATACTTGCTAATCTTAAAGACATTAGGAGTCTTTACTGGGTTGAGCTCTCAAACCAAACATGCCA